>VZTQ01006127.1:0-132192 GCA_013400755.1 Pelecanoides urinatrix | reverse complement strand
ACAGGGCCACCCCACCGCCTCTCTGTCTGGTCACAGCACGAGAAGTTCAGTTGCATGTGTTTTTTATGTAGTTATTGTATAATTTTTGAAGGTGGTAAATGAAATTCAGTTAGAGGTATGAAGACTGGCAAAGAAACACAGATTTTTCATCTGGTTGGAAGGAAGGTGGAAAAGGTAAGAAAGCCTAACTGGTCAAATAACAATTTACCTATTCAGAAGGATTTCTCACTGTGGTTGTAGAGCCTGCCAGTACTGTGGCTCTACACATATTGCCTTGAGGGTTGTCCGTGGATGTATCAACCCATAGTCCAGTGATATTTTGCAGCACGTGAAGGGCCATATTCTCACATCAGAATTACAATATAATTTGCCATGCACGTCGTAGCTACTTCTGTGTAACATCTAGAGACACTGACATGTCACCTGGGCCCAGTCACAGCTGTACCTGAGAGCAGAGCTGCTGGCCTTTGCAGCCCGTAAGAACAGACAGCTGAAAGCTTGCTATTTGTGGGCAAGGAGGATTAAAGAAAGCAAAGATATGTGTTGTCTCATGCAGTTCCCTTCCTCCCATACTCATCAAATTCTTAAAGAATCAATTAATCAATTGGGGCCACAACAACCATTCCTACATTATTAACTGAACGAAGTAAATCTGAAATTCATTTATCTCAGCGCCATTTGTTTGACACAGACCATGGAGCATTGGGAATGTAGTACACTTACTGCAGAACTGTAATTGTTCTCCTATTGCAAAAATCGCTAGATTCTTCTTTCAGAAATATAGATTTTATTTTGGTCCCACAAATGACAATTTCATTTTTCTCTTCCTCTGATTTATGACCTGATTAAGGTTGCTCTGGGCAAGCTTGGATGGTGGCTAATCTTGGAAATAAAATCAGAAAACTTGGCCATGTATGGTCCATCTTTATGTTCCAGAAGTAGTTTTCATATTTAACGTACCTCACAAAATACTATTTGCATCCTGAAAAGTAGTCAGCAAAAAAGACTATTATTACCCCCATAAAGATCTGCTTAAGCTCCCGTGTTCTAGCAGAATGATGAAGACTCATCTTGTCATTGTGGCAAAAATCCCATAAATCTTGCCTGGGGCCTGTCTTGTACCTTGGATAAAATATCCAGGATGTCTCTTTTCCATTTGCTATTTTAGGATTGAGGAATGCTTTCTAAATATTTCATTATTTTTCTAAGTGGTGACCTACTAGGACAGCAGACTTATCCAATTTTATGGAGAACAAGTGCATAACCAGAATATGGATTCGGTGGAGTTTTTGGCATTATATTGCATCCAAAGATCAAGCAAGGATTTTGAGCAAATGTCAAGTCCACCCAGACTTCAAGCAAAGCTGTCCTTCCTGGCCACTGCTATATGAGCACTGTACTTACAGAATGGCAATGGCAGTTTGTCAGCAGATTCTCAAGATCCGCTAAGCTGAACTGGAATTAAAAGGAAACAGGGAGAACACATATCTATGCAACTTTGACATTCACCAGTCTTGAGACTCCGTAGTAATACTGGATAAGTAAACTACGCTTGTTTTTCTTAAGTGAATGTGTTCTGTGCAGGATCTAGAAAAAAGGGCCAGTGTAGAACCGCTAATTAATCAACTTTACTCTTCAAGTATCTTTGAGACACTGATTAAAATTCCTTTACAGACCTATTACAGTTTTACTAATACTCATGCAATAGCACCTGGATTCCTCAGCTCTGCTGCATTTGGCCTTGTCCAAACCAGTAACAGAAAGACCTTGTCCATCTCTTTGTGTTATTCTACTGTAATGCAAAGGGGCACCTTGAGCCTTCTCCCTTTAAAGAAGAACAGAAGTATGTTGGGGTTGTTTTTTCTGTGTAAGCTCAGCCTGAGGAGGTAGATCAAGGCTGCACAAGTGTATCTGGTAATTTCTTCTGAAACCAAACTGAAGAGCTTAGCTTACTATGTCGGGGCTATTGCTACAGAGATTTCATCAATAATCGTATTGAATCAAAATTACTTTTGTGACTTTTGGCACCTTTTCAAGACTTTCTTTTCATTCCCCTTTGGAAAATACTGGTGTTCTTAAAGCTCCTGTATTTGTAACCTGCTAAGAGTATCCTTTTTCCAAGGACTTCCAAAGATTTTCATTTGAGTCTGCTCTTTATCATCCCAGAGGAGAAAAGACTGACTATTCTGCTCTAGATTTCCCTTTCTCCTTGAGTCTGTTTTCCTTTTGTCCCATTTCCACTACAGCAAAGACAGAATTTAAGGGGCAGATGGTCTTTACACAGCTCAGATTTATGTTTTTTCCATCTCCTCCTGTGTACAGTTTTACGCTCCCACTAAGACTTCGATTTCTGAGCCATTAATCATTTTTTGTGTTTTACTTATATTATCTTATCTTCAAAATGTGGAGGAGGAAGCAGCTGCATTGACTGGTTGTCTCTAAGCTAAGTTTTCCTGAAGACCAATATCAGCACTGTTCATGTAGGGTGTGCGGTGACAGACAAAAATGTCTCCTTCACAGATGACAGAAATTCAGGAACAAATCAAAACTCGGTTCTTATATCAGTGCATTGATTTTGGTTGTGCATGTGTGGGTGTGACGGTGCGCGTGTGTTCTCAGGGGAAGTACACCTTGAGTTCTTTTCAGTGATTTTGAACGTGGCTCATCATTACTCCTTTCATGACTTGATGATTTGTTTCTTTCACTTCTAATTATCACTTTTGGCTTTACTCTTTTCCTTCCTTTTAGAATGTTCCAGTAGAGTTGGCTTATTTAATCAAACAGTGGTGCGGACAAGGGCATTTTTTGTGATTCTGGGTTTGTATTAAAACCACCCTATAGATACCTAAAACAGAGAGCTACTGCCAGGATCGGTGCTTGCGGGCTGGTATCCTTGGTAAGGTGTGGTTTTGTATTCTTTAAGTATTTCTTAAGCATCACGTGTGCAGGTTGGTGACTCAGAAATGTTAGTTGTCATGAAAAATAAATTTGCTCTTTCATATGCATGCTTAGTCCATTTTCATTACATTCCAAACTGAGAACGGTTTCAACATTTTGAACTTGTTTTTCAACGGTTTCAGAAAAACCTGAGTTTCAGAAAAAAATATCACTGCCTTACAGTGCAATTTTCAGTTACACATTAAACCTATGAACAAGGTGAATTCTTTAATAGGTTACACAATGTGCTGACTCAGTCAGACCAGCAGTGATGTTACTGTTACATACATACGTAAGGTAAGCTGGAGAGTGTCCCAGCAAAAAAACAATTTGAATTGGTAAAAGATCCAACTGGAATTTCAGTAGAAGCAATTTACTCCTCCTGTATCTTAGACAATATTCCAGTAATATAGTGACTTGTCTTGCAGGTTACTGGAAGTGAAAACACTGTATCAAATGAAAATTAACATGAATGATACCCCCCAAAAAATAATCAAGCCTGAGCGCTTGCAGCTGGACTCTTAAATGTATAATTAGATGTGAAAAATACAAAAATTTGTTTTTTGAAACTTCTGAAGCAATGATTCCACTGGAAGCTTGTGGGATGGGATTACATATCTGTAATTTAGGCAATTCCCATTTGAGGTGTTAATTACTTCTCTGCTACTCAGGTTAAAAAACTAATGTAAATCCGTCGATTTTTCTACATTTCCCTATTTTTTGCTTGTATTGCTAGATATATCTACATACATTTATTTTTTATGAATTTCTCATGACTTTCCAATCAATTGTGTAAGTTCAGTAGGGTAAATGCAGGTCAAAACTTGATCCATCTCAGAGTTTAACTTTTTTCCCCAGTAACTGTAGCTGCCTTTAGTAAACATAAAAATTTGTCTGCTGAATTTCCACAGTTATTACCCCAGCATATCTTTATCTGTTGCACTGGATAGTACACTGTGCAATTCAAGTGGAATACAGATTCATCCAAAGAACATCAGGACATTGTGCTCACTGTTTATCACAACCATTCTGTTGCCACCAGAAAAACAGGAGAAAGAAAAGTTTCCTTTCAATAAAAGCAGCCTGACAACTAAGAAGTACTATTCCAGACTCATTTGGTTTTTCAGTGGATTTTGTTGAAGGTGGTAAAATAAGAGTGTTCACTTATGATTTGGTTAGGAATCATACAGTTCAGTTAATCAAATTGCTGTGATCATTCTTCATGTGCAGTTGCTTTCCTCAGAGACCCAAGAGAAAAGTGGCTAAGCAAACAAATCCACTCTTTTACAGTTGTTTAATAGCTGATTTAAATAATGTCATTTCTCATAGCTAGGTCTATCTCTTTCTCTTCACCTTTAACCCTTACTGCGTAATTTGCTTTTATTGTCAAGTTTAACTAGAGTTTATTTTAGTGTTTGTGCAGAAATGTTTTCAGCAGCCAGCAGTGCTGGAATGCCCTCCTGCAGTGCCTTTATGTTTCTAAGAGAACTCTTCCTTTTCTCACCTCCCAGGAAATCTCAGACCGTGGCTGTCTCAGACAAGTATAGGCCATTTCTGGCCATGTGAATAAAACTTTGCCTGTCCTGAAAATAGGAGCTGAAAAACCTCCATTGTTCACATGAATTTAGGGCATTTCTCTTTCACGTTGAAATATGCAGAGAGATTTAAAGGTGGACATAGGATAGAGTATGTCCTCTCGTGGCTTCTCTTACACAGGTTCTCATATCCTTCCTAAGCTGCAAAGTGCTCCAAGGGCTGGCTTTGGGGCTGGCAGTTTTGTCATGCTTTTTCATTTGCAACCAATTCTCAGAAGCACTGTAATTACACTCAAAAGTGATTCTCTGATGTCATAAACCAGAAACCTTTGAGTTTAATTTATAACTAACTGTTATGTAAGCTTTCAACAAGGTAAGCTCTACCTTAGATGATCCATGATGGACAGGACCAAAATGAGAAGACCTACTGTCTCTCGAATTGGAAAGCAGCTTGGAATTGTCTTGAGGTTTGGGGGGTGGGGGTTGTTAGTTGGTGTGAACAGTATTTGAACGTGTACAGCTGAAATTATTTAAATTCCAAAAAATACTTCTTTTCTTCGTGATAATACTTCATCTGAGCTTATCATTCTAGATACTTTGCTCCTACTCCTTTGCATTTGTACTACAGGAGACATTTTGGCCTAGAAAATTGGGAGGAAATAATCTCTAGAGCACTGTAAGGTTCATTGAGAGCTCTTTCTACATACCACCCTGAATGTAAGGTTCCTTTTATATAGTCTCAAAAACCCAACAAGGAATTGTTAAGATTAATGATTTCTGTGTTCATACACTCATTATAAGCTGTCCACATTTCTACTGTAAAACACCTTTTTCTGAGGTTTATAACATCACCATAAAATTCTGTTTCAGTTCAAACTTTGCATACAAGTGTGTTCATGGAATAAATACTTGCAAAGTGACCCGGTTTTAACATAAATCATAGTGACTCACAGGTCATAAATGAATATTCTTTAATGTATCCCACTCACTGTCAGGTTTTGTTCTGTTTTCTTTCTGAAAGCAAACCCTACCCAAGAGCGCTACTCATCTCACAGCGCAGGAAGAAATACAGATCACATAAAATTTAACCATCGTCCTAGAAGGTTATCTTTTTATGCCTGACTGAAGCAGCAGGATGCCTGCCAATAGTGCAGGAGAACAAAGGAAAGAGTTAAAATTATAATTTTGGCATATTGGGAAAACAAGTGCCCCATACAGGTTGTGCCATACATAAGTCAGTAATCCAAGTAAAAGAAGGAAAAAGAAAACCTTTATGTGGGACTGATCTTGTTAGAACATACAGAAGAGAGATCTTTTTAATAGGAAGCATTGACTCTTGATGTAGTTTGACCCTTTGTTTTAATCCTTTTCAAGCTTTGCCAAGATCTGGTAGAGTCCGAGTGTTTGGTTCAGAAGAGCGAGACTTAAGCCACTTTTGCCTGTAGCTGGTGGTGTATGAAAGGATTATAGATTACACTGGCATTTCGGGTGTATTTTCATTATGAAATTTGCATTGCTGGAGACTTCCTTAAGGACAAGAAAGCAGTATGCTCTGAGTATCTTTTTTGAGGGGAAATACATTTAATTGTTGTCATCTTTACTGTATACTCGCCTGTCAGTTACTTTTTCTGTGCACTCTTTGCTGTCTTTTAAAATGAAAGACACATCTGTTTTACACACGTATTGAATTTAGGTATGAGGAATAACACAGTTCCACAATTTACATCTCCACACTTCCCAGATTCATCATGAAATGGAAACCAGATGGTGGCAGAGACATTGTACCTGGTTTAAGATGGGAATGGACCTGCCTACTGTTAATTAATTCTCACGTGCATTCAGTTCTACCTAAATGTGTATGTTGGTATAAGCTACAGAAGGCACTTCGTTTGAACTTCAAAGCACTAATAAATTTTACTCTCTTTATGTATTTGCTGGAATAAAGAAAACATATGGCAATCAATGCCCATGATCAATTCCCCAACCGATTGTAAAAGAAAAAAATGGTGAAACTCCATAGGGGAGTTATGAGCTTTATGTTTCAGAGATACAGAATTCAAATGCAATTAAGAGCTAATTTTATTCAAATTCCCCTCATCGTTATGATTATATTACAGGTTAATCTTATCTTCTTTAATGCAAAAAAGAAGTATCTGAAGCATTTCATGTGAAGTATTGTCTCTAAATTCCTAGGGAATTTAAGCAAAGAGTTGCTAGTCTGATACATACAGTAGCTGTTCATATTAAACTCAAATCCTGTTAAAGTGATGCTTTAATTATAATTTCAAACATTTTACCATCTATGTGATTGTAACGCATATTAGTATCTTACCACTTACCTTTAGCAAAGTAAGAAAAGCAATTGTGCAGGGTACAAAATCTAGGAATGAAAAGAGGAAACAATTCCCATGATGTATAGGGTGCTGAGAGGAGATGTCAGTAAAGCAATAAGGAACAAGGATATCCTGAGACGAAATGGGGGAATGAGATTGTTGCTGGAATCCTCTCAATTACATGCACAAATTTACGGTCACCTTTAAATTTCACCCCATAAGCCTAAATAATCTCAGCAATGAGCTATAAAATGGAGGAAATAATCTATATTCATTTTTGAGGTGGAACTCTTTTTCTCACTTTAATACTTTTGGCCTGTGTATTCCTGCAGCACTGACTGACGTTTAAAGAGCAGAAAGAGCAGAAAAAGGCAAAAAATATTTGAAGGCGGGGTAGAGCGAGGTCAGTCTTGTTCATCGCTATGTGTAAGTTATGCAAATTCAGTTGCATTTAGACGTAGATAAGTGAGTGGCAGCAGGACAGAGGATATCCAGCTATAAAGGAGCACCCAACACCCGGCACACAACACGAAGTAACTCAGTAACACTAAGAAATGCCCAGCCACCAAGATGGAGAAACTAATAAAGAAGAAGTTGGGGACCCTCAGTGCTCGTTACACTTGCACCGTTGATCTCCGTACTAGGGAACCAAGTTAACTCTAATTATGTCTTAATACAAGATTTTAAAATAGCTGAACTTTTTCTATCCAACGATTGAATAAAAAGGAAGGTCAGGCATGTATTCCACAACCACAGCTGCACTTCGTAATGATTTCTCATCCCGCAGGCTCCTCTCCCCATCTTTTAATTGTAGGGCTGAATTCTGACAGCTTCTGTTCAAAACACGCCCATCCTCAAGTCCTATTATATGTATATATACAGAGTATTTGGTGTGTATATCATGTCCCGCTCAGTGCTTACCAGGATTTTCTAAGGAACGTATCCTGATCCTTCTCTCGAAAAAGAAAGCAGGTCATTCTAGATTTTTATGTAGATCTATGATGTGGTCCCCAAAGGAACAGCTTGAGCGCCTATTCACACAGCGTTGCGAAGTTGTGCGTTTTGGGCAAGTGATTAGAAGTCTGAACTTCTGGGGAAAGGGAATATGACAATAGCTTGAGAGAAGTAGAACGGATACAGTGTGAAGAATTAACCTCCTATTTCTTTTCTCTGATCTATTTTTTAACGTTTTTTTCTGACCTTTGTATTCTATGGAAAAACTTGCAAATGTGGGAGGAAAAGGGCTAAGAAACTGTCAGAGAAATATGAAGAATTGCCTACTTACTCCTTTTTCTATTGATGATGCCATGGAGAACTTCCACTATTAAATTTCTGGGTGTGAACATGCTGGGTTCCAAATTAAAGTTGCAACCTGTGAAGTGCCATAAATTCAATATTTAGAGAGCAGGTTTCAGAGGAAAGGCTGCAATTGCCCTTCATTCTTCCTCTCTTCTGTGCTATTTGTGAGGTGCCTACTTGGTTCTTTAAGGCAAAAAAAGAAGAAATTTGAAAATGCTGATAATTTTAGTCAAGGTTTTAACTTTGAATCAGCTCAGATAGAATTAAAAGGAGATGAGTGGAAAATCCTTTACTTTAAAAATTTTTTTTTTCTTTCATTAAAGCAATTCAAGGCAAGTCTATCCATTTGCTGTTAGGAGCTTACAGTAATCTGTACTTTAAAAGTCTTAGCTAAGCTTGCAGAATCATGAAGCTTTCAGCTTTACAATATTAAGCAGCACATTCTAACATTTTTATATGCCTGTATTTCAACCCTCATTTGTGAAGAATCATCTGCACATCTGATTTGGTCTAATTCAGAGGAGCAAGATTTTTCATGTGAACAGCTTTCAAGGAAGCAGTTATGGAAAGAGAGGCAATAGTGACTTATGGATTCAAAATCTTTTTTCAGCCATTTCTTTCACTAATCAATTTCCAACCTGCACACTGTATCTATATGTTGTTATGTACCCTTGGTTTCATGAACTCCCGCAGATGGAAAACTTTTGCCTTATCACTGCAGATATTTCTGCTTTTGAAAACTGAGGAACGAAATCAGTGTAAATCAATTATTAGCCACAGACACAGTTCATGTATCTGCATCCCATTCATCTTTTATTTTAGATTTGCTATGATAAAGGTTAAATTTAAAACAATTTATTGTTATGAACTGTTATTGTATCTTCATATTTCAGATGCAGGCAGAAGTAAACTCGATCCACAGTTGGCAGGTTATCTTCCAGGAAAGTTAGGATGCTTCAAAAGCACGGTAGAGGAGGGATTTTCCAAAGAAATACTTTAATTTCCCATCCCAAAAGGAGGGAAAATTCTCAAAAACGCTTGCCATACCAACACTGAAAAACATAAGAAGTAATTTGAAACAGAACACGTTGGTTATCAAGCCCAATTCCCATTGATGGTGGGACATCATTGTGACTTTGACTTTCAACATTTTACAAAAAAGCCTTTTCATCACTGTTTAATTATATTTCATAAATAAATAGGTTTTGAACTAAAGGACTTCTTAAAATGTCCAAATCACAGTAAAATTTTCAAAACAATCATCTCAGTTGCATTTCATGAACAGTTTCAACAAACTTTCCATTTCTTTCAAAACTTTCAAAAGCTTCAGTGTTTTGTAACAATGACAAGACTTTGTTAGATAATACGTAACTAAATTAAATATTTGGTTCATGGGAGGGACACTCCTCCTTTCCTTTCTTTAAACGCAAAGTAATTGCCTATGCTGACATAAAGACTTGTGAGCTTTCGCTTTTGTAAACTAAAAAGAAACATTCTCGCAGTAACTTCAGTCCTACTTAAATTATAACATGATTAACTGATATTCTACCTATCCGTATTCTGAAGTTTATCTCTATATCACCATGCAGAGAGAGCTCTCTCCTGTTCTCTGTACACAGGCTGTAATTCAGGTGGCTAATCTGATTGTTCTCCGTAATATCATAAGGTAACTTTGGGATCCCATAAGGACAGTTAGTTATTAAATAAAAATATTATTATCGTACAGTGCATTGCAGCTTCCCAGTCTCAGGAAATCTGTAGTAGTCCAAGATACAACCAAATAAAATTAAGATGCTTAAAGCAATAGGCAGGATTTGAGAAAAATGCAAAGCAGCGTCTGAAGCTGGAAGTTCAAGAGATAGGTGTGTTGTTGTTAGCCACTTGTTAACAACTTCCCATGGCGACAAGAATGAAATGGTGTTTTGTTGAGCTTTTGCTTTAATCCATGAACTGTTTGAACCTTTAAATAACAAAAACGTGTAGACTTTCATTATTGTAGTTCTTTCTCTTTTTAACCTTTAGTTGATAAAATTCTTTTGCGTCGTACTGAAAATATTTTCCAAAGATGGGGGGGGGGGGGAACTACCAGTTGTTCGAAGAGAGAAGCCAACAATATCAAACACAACAATAAAGCAATATTTCAAAAAGCAGAGAATATGCCACCTTCCGTTCAGAAAATCAGGAAAAGGGCAGAGATCACATGCTGACTGGTTTTCATGAGTCAAGATCTGTAAGTCAGGCCTTTCCTTTTCCTGGGTTGTAAAAGACAACCCTGCTAACAGGTAACTACTGCTGATGCAGTAGCCCAACCAACACAGAAGATGTCTTTCCACATAGGGCAGTTATCTCTGTCTGCTGCCAAGGACATAGGCAAGCAGCTGAGAGACTTCAGCACAATTTAAAGCACTTCATTTGTGTCTGTCTAGCAATCACAAATCTAAAGGGAGGGAATATCAACACAAAAATAACCCCGGTTCCTTCCTGATCCTCAGTAGCGTGGAAGCAATACAATTTATATTGCAAACAGTAATCCAATCTCTTTTCAACCTCTTGTGGACATCCTGACAAACCAGAGACCTCAGCACATATATCAGGAGCTGTGTTGCCCATCTCCATCAATTCTCCTGGAATCACTTCCATAAACTTATCAAAATCCCATCATGTAAGTCTCCTGTCTGCAAAAGTATTTCAGTGTGTCATTCCTCAGGTAGATGGAAAACAACTTCTAGTTTGAATCAACACGAATTCATGTCTAATCTATACCCTTTTGATCTTGTACTAATCTTTTGCTTAAATACATCTTCCTTCCTAATCAGTACTTCCAAAATGTATTAATGAAGTGTCATCTTGTCTCCTCTCAACGGTTTATCTAAACTAACCTCGTCAAACTCTTCTAACTCATTTTTTGTAAAATGTTTTCCTTTCACTAATCATCCTGATAGATTGGACATTAGGAAAAAATTCTTTCCTGCAAGAGTGGTCAGGCCTTGGCACAGGCTGCCCAGGGCAGTGGTGGAGTCCCCATCCCTGGAGGTATTTACAAGACGTGTAGATGAGGCGCTTGGGGACATGGTTTAGTGGCCATGGGGGAGTTGGGTTGACGGTTGGACTCGATGATCTTAGAGGTCTTTTCCAACCTTCGTGATTCTCTGATTCTATGATTTTCCCACATACCAGATCCATTCTTGTATAGAAATCTGACCACAGACAGTCATTCCATTCAGGTTGCTCAGATGCTAAAAGATAATCATTGTACTTCTACATGGCCAAGGTTAGAATGGACCTGAAGACCATCTCAAGCATTTCCATTCCTTTGTAATTAGCAACAGAGCTACTGCTGGGGAGCCAGGGCTCGGGCTAGTAATCACATCCAAAAATAAATGAGCAAAACCCCAAACCAAGAAAGATCCAAAACCAATAGGAAATTGCCTATGTGCTCAATGATTTATCAGGACAAAACAAGAGAGAGTCCTGCCTCCAAAAAATACTTTTTGATGTTGAAAGAAAATGTAACATGTAAGACTATCGGCCTCAACTCATATCAGCCTTATTCTATGCAATACCATGCATGAAAATAGGGAAATTACTCCATGATTTGCCCCACAAAATTTTTCCTCTGCAAGTTCAATATGTAAAAAGCAAAATTATTCGTAAATAACATTCAGATATTTCCAGAGTCCACCTGCAAAATTTATTTTTCTGGGCTTCAGGGATTCTGAACTCTGCTGATTGTATTAAATATGCATGGTAGGAAGAATGATTAGACTAGACCTTTCCCTTGAGATCTTTAGAGAAATGGTGGTTTATGTTGCAGATTTATCTCTCCACCTTGTACCTCGTCCCTCTCTCCTAGTTGTACTCACTCTCTTGAAGAGACTTAGGCAAGTAAACATCACTTATCACAAAAAGCAAGCCTGGGGCCCTCCACATCTCTTCCGTTTTATTTACACATGAAGAGTCAGTAGTTCATAGCGACTGAGCTATGATCAAGGAGCTTCCTGAAATTAAATTCATTAGTAAAACAAGTAACATTCCAGACTTGCACAGCACAGCTTGAAGTACTCAGCTGAGGAACTAATTAAAGACAAATAGCTGAGTGGGTAATGGATAAACACACGTTGTGGATAGAAATAGCTAGGACAAATACGCATACTCCCTGTTATATTTGACGGGAAATTGAATTGTCACGTTTACTGAAATAAATTGAACAGTAAGAGCTCTCCTATGGCTTTTAGGCACAGACTGTCCTTGGGGGGGAGACAGCAGGCAGTGGGATCGGCGAGCGGAGCCCCTGCGATGGTGCCTTCTGCAGCTCCCCAGCCTTTGGCCAGGCCCCTGCCACAAAGTAAGGGGGCCAAAGCCCTTCCCAGCCCACCCTGCATTCTCTGAACGTGAGCACAGACCTGTTTGTCCCTATAAATGAGAGGCTTTGAATGACACTTTCTTTACGCGCCCCCTTCCCTTTCCCATCACCCTTCTGCGCCTCCTCCCAGTTGATGCTTCTGTGGGCAGAGTCACCAGTGCAGAACCCCTACTATCACCTGCTGCTGCCCCGTGAGGGATATCAAAGAGGTGATAGGAGATGAACGTTCTAATGCCCATTAACATCAGGTAGCACCGTGGACCTTTAACTTCTTACTTTGAAGAGCATCAGATTGTTTCTGCAAGGAGCAGATGCAAATAGCAGGGCTGCCTGTAGCTTTTAAAAGGTTTAATGGTATCTTTTTGTATGGGATTTGTAGACCACGATATGCTGCACACCAGCTATTTCCAGAGGCTGCTTTTTGCACAGCGGTCTGTAAATGAACAGAGAAAACACTGCTCATGACATGAAGGCAGCCAAAAGAGATATAAGCTTTGAAAACATAGATAGAGAAGAGCTCCTAGGGGAACTCAAATATCCATTACTAGATGAAAAACACCATTAAGCTCAAATTAAGTTTGCTAATACTTATCACCGAACTGAAAGTTGAATTCACAGTTTTAAAAATCCCAAACACTAGGAGCCTGATGGAATTTATGAGGATGCTTTAGAGAGAATCCAAGTGGTTGAAAATAAGGTGAGGAAGATTTAGTTCACAAAAGGGCTATCGGTTGTAGCCCTCCCTGCTCCCCGAATCATAGGACAGCTTGTAATATGGAGCATGAAGGTTTCCCAGTGAAATGTATTCCTGATCATACTCGTGCTGAGTTCTTAGACATAATTTTATAACCTATCCTAAAGGAGGCATTAGGAAAAAATTAGGCATTTGGACATTAGGAAAAATTTCTTTCCTGACAGAGTGGTCAGGCCTTGGCACAGGCTGCCCAGGGCAGTGGTGGAGTCCCCATCCCTGGAGGTATTTAAAAGACGTGTCGATGAGGCGCTTGGGGACATGGTTTAGTGGGCATGGGGGGGTTGGGTTGACGGTTGGACTCGATGACCTTAGAGGTCTTTTCCAACCTTAGTGATTCTGTGATTCTATGATTCTATGAGGCATTGGGATTGCTCTGCCCCTGTAGCAGGCGCAGACATAAGAGAGTCATGGTTCCTCTATAAAAGAAGTCACTCCACCCACTTGCAAGAAACATCTTATTTTGCTCTATATGTTCATGGTAAACAATACCAGAGCCAAGACATCCTGCACCCCTGCCTGCTTCCCTCTCTCTGCCTGCAGCCCATTCACTCCCTCCTTTTACTGACCCCAGCGCTTCCCAGTCTGACCACAGCCATGCAGAGGGGCAGGGGGGTTAACGCCTGCTCACTAACACTCCGCGTGCCAGGGAGATCCTTCTGATAATCAAATCCAGCGAGTTGTGCCTTAGTTCACAAATAATCTACTTCAGTGGAATTATTAATGGCATAGGTTGCTATTCAGTACGATAATGTTTCTTACTATCCTAGCCATAATTTAGTAATTATCCTAGAAATTAGTAAACATTTCTATTACATCCAACCATGCATCAGAACATGGGGGTGGCTTGTATAGGAAATACAGCTTACATACTCTTGATGTTCATGGATGAGGCCAGGGAGTAGGAGAGTCAGTTATAACGTTTAGCCTACCTAAGTCTGTATTTCTGTACTCACAGGTATTTAGACTTTTACTTTTCCTTGGAGCGTTAAGGTCCCTGTGAAGTTATAAGGGGCAGAGAGGCAGAGGGATCAAGTCAGTAGGAGTTCAGACTGGCTGCACTAACTGTCTTCATGGCCTACAGCATCACTGAAACCCCGGCAGCTACTGGCCTTGACGTTTCTGGGAGCCTTCTGCAATGAACTTCACAATCTTCGTGGCTATAGCCAGATGAAGATAGAAGATATTCTGTTACTCTGTTCAAAACTTGGACCTACTCTAGTTCTTCTACCCAAGATATTTATTCCAGATCATCTAGGATCCTGACTTGGCATAGGTGAAATTGAGCTGAAGTAGCATTTTGGAGGCGTGTCAGGTTTTGTTTGGGTCCGTAAAATGGTTCCATTGCATTGCCCGAAAGGGCAATATAAATAACTTGACAATTGAGCATGTGTGCTTTTGTTTCCTTGTCTTTTCTGGGTTATTTTATCTCATTTAATAATTCCATACAGCATATGGAAACAAAGCCCTGTTGTTTCTCTCCTGCCAGCACATAAGCACTATCTTACTCCTCGTACCTCTGCGTTTATGGAAGGTAGGCATACGTTAAGCTGGTCTGATAGCAGTGAATAGAAGTGATTTCAGACTTCTTTAGAGAGGTTAAGTTTACCACGTGTAAATCTAGAATTGATATTGTTGGCTTTCCGATAGCATAACTTTTAGGTATGTATTGGTTGAGGTATTTTTGTGTTTTTAACCTTGTGGTTATACTGCAGCTGCAGTTTACAGAAAAGATACACTCTAGCAAAGCTAGTTCTTGCAGAGAATACTTGGGATTTACGTGCAGCATTTTCCCTCTTTTTAGAATCAGTTAAATGCATTTTGGTTTACTGATATTTATGTTAAGTCTTCTATTCCAATAACAATTTAAAGAAATCTTTTGCCACAAAGATATTTGATTCAAACCAAATGGACAGAGTAGCAACAAGAACTACTGCCAGCTGTAATATCTGATGAATTAGCAATTCCTGGAGTACTGCTTTGCAATTTTTTAAGTACTGAAAATATTATACATCTAGGAAACAGTGTAACTGTCATTAAAAGGTCAACTTTTACTGACAGTTGACTATGCCAGGTTTTTGCATTCGCAACACTACAGGACTAATACACTTACCTCAGGCTCGGCTGCATCCCTGTTATCAGGGACCACTGTGAAAATACTCACCTTCCAAGATACTGACTTCTCTGTACTTTTGAAATAGAGAAGGCAGGAAGAAAGACACTTTACAAGCATAACACAGAAGAATACTAGGCCTTACAGGAAGGATAAGTTCTTTTAAAATCTAACATACATATTTTACAGTATTTCTGTCTTCACTGATTTTCACTTTTTCACCCTTTTTATCCCTTTGGCCTTTTGGAGTTGTTAGTTTTTTCCTTTTTAAATTTTCTATTTTGTATATTCTGAATTAATTTTCCTATCTCCTTTGCCCAGAGTGTACGACACAAATGACCCATACATCTATACAGAAAAAGCATAGCTACAGCAGAGTTTTTAAATGCTGATGCTCTTAACTCTAACAATAGGGTTTTTTCCTCAATATTGTTCATTTTTACAGAAAAGTAAACCAATAGTAACTGAACAGTCCCTGACCCCTGGGGGGGGGGGTGGGGGTGGGGAAAGGATACTAATACACAGCTGAAAGCAGAGTGAGGGCAGAAACAGCTTCATGCGGTTCGAAAGCCCAATTCATATCATCGTGCCAGCGCTTGTCCTGTTCTCTGCCTCACCCATCGGGTGAGGAGTCACCTTCAGCACTCCCATGTTTTCAGCAGGAGAGACAAAGTCCAGCCATACCATTTCCTCATCAAATCAACTTTCAGCTCATCAGGCGTCAGAGGCGAACTGCCTGGAGGTGGCTCTATTAGCCCTGCTGTGCATGGAACTTTTGGAATCAAAATCCCTTTCTTCAATTGCTGGTGCTCAGTAATACATAATAAATGCAAATTCATACTAAAATTTGTTGGAATTCAAATTTTGAGTGGAAATGGAAATCATTCAGTGCCACGCTGCTGTTTTGCTTTTGTTTGGGATGGGTGAATACATGAAAAAAATTTCATTGGCAGGCTTTCAGATTGGAAGAATGTAAATTGTCAGTTTTTATTTTAGCGTGGAAAAAAATTAAATGCTAAAAAAATACTGTTTCTACTGTGAAAGTGTTTCCAGGGTAGTATATGAACTTAATCATACATTGTGCAAAGTGTAGATTAATAAGTATTTTTATTTTTTCCACACACAAAAGCTCCCTGAAACACACCAGATTCTCAAGTTCGGTATGAATTATAAGATGGAAATGTAAAGTATATTCACCATAATGCAGCCCATGAGATTTCTACGTTTGCAATAAAATAGCTGTAGTTTTGTATTTTTAAGCTGTAGTTCTGATCCCAGAGTGCTCTGAAGCTGTTTACTTGCTGCTGACTTGCAGTGCCGTAGGATACAGAGTTCAATGGCACATGGAGAACTTAAAGCCAGATGAGTATCATGAAGTTACTAGGGAAATTTAGGAAGACAGGTTGTAATGGCCCAAACTGTAATTTTACTACAGATGAACACTACTCTTTCTGAAAGTGTCTTTTCATTTTCAGTCACTCTTCGCAGAAGTAACTGCAAAAATATTTCCTTGCACAATAATAAGCAGGCGTGGGAACTCCTTGCCATAGGACACTGCAGACGCCAGGATTTTACATGATTCACAAAGGGATTGGCAAATTCAAGGAGGAAAACTATATCCAGGGTTATTTTATATTGACACTTCTGGATCACAAAGTGTTTGAGGTACATGTCTCTGAACGTTCAGAAAATATTCACGGGGAGTATTACTATCTGCTTGTCCTTGCTTTGTACTCTTCCCTAGGCACCCACCATTGTCCTGAGCAGAAGAAAGATGCAAAGCTGGGTGGACCTTCAGTGGGACATGATGCAGCTATTCGTATCTTCTTAACTTTTATATCTAAATTCTTACAGGATAGGTCATCCCAGATTGAGTACCTCGGGGGTAATGATACTGGAATCAGTACAGCAGAGCATTTAATGGCCATTTTTAACATTAAGCAAATGCTTGAATGCCATAATCTAAAATACAATGTCATGATTTAGTGAAGTGATAGTATTAATATTATTCTATTTATTTTTTAGCAAAGTACCAGTACCATATAAATAATTAAAATATAGTCCTTGTCCTGTGTGCCCGTAACTTTTCTTTGGCTCATTTAGTGGTATTCCTAACAGATATAAAAGTAGAATCTTTGCAAAGGAGGAGTATCTTTTTATTTAACTCCAAAGGAAATGATATATTCAGTTCATATTAGTTCTGTGACATGAACTAGCTCTTGATGCTCACTGTTATTTTAATTTGGAAAAAGAAAACAACTCAATCTCTCTGTTTCAGTTTCTAGTGACCTGTCAGAAATAGTGCAATAGCTTTAAATGAGCAATTTAATTAGTAATCTCACTATGAATATTTGATCCAAATTAAGCACCAGGCTCCCTTTCTCTGCTGTTCCTGCTGACAATGCTATTTTTCTTTTTCAACTCAAACTTAGTGACAGACAGCTGCATTACTCCTAAACAAGGAAAAGCCCACTTTTTATTAATGTAGTTTAAAAGATTTATATTCTAAAACACCATAAGACAATACGCCATATACGTAAAGGTGATCTGATGATGCATAACAACATTTAACTATTCACTTTCAATGAGTAGAAATGGATAACATTCGAGGAAATCAATGAATTTAAAACATACGTCGCTTGTGTTTTCACTCACCTATAAGGAGCTGACATAACTGAAGAAGGAGCTTTGTTCGTACACAGCCAACCATGATTGCTCGGGCGTCCCTACTGTGTAACTGGGGAGTTAGAGGATTTTGTATTCTTCTAGGGGTCATTACTAAATGGCCAGCAAAATCTGTTGTTGAGTCTGATAACGACCAGAAACTCCATGGTCCTAGAATAATTTTTTTTTCCCTAATGCTAAGAATAATAATTGGAATTCAACTTTATGAATTACCAATGTTCCCTAACAATTTTTGGAAACTCTGTGAACATTAGCGTCCGTTGGGAGAGCGCGGCGATGCTATCTCAGCTCATTGTATCCTAAGCAAAGCAAGTAGAGTCAAATTATGGTGCCTTAGTCAGTCATGACTATGTTGCACAAAAGGTTATAATTGGATGTAGGATGAAGCTTCCTCATTGCCTCCTCACTGCAACCGTGGTGTGAAACAAAGGCCAGATCTCGGAAGATGTGCTCTGTCTGTTTTTCCGCTGAAGATAATGTGTGCGCACAAGTGTAGGTTTCCACGTTCAGTGGGTCGTGTTGATTCTTTGTGTGACAGCACGCAGTGTCACGATATAAGCCGTGTACAGGCTGAGTCTGCAATTGAAAGAGAGTCTGTTCCCTTGGCTTCTGTGGTATTTCGGAGAGTTAAAGTTTGTATGTTCAGGACAGCCGTTTCAAAAGGAGAACTCGGATGTGTACTGTTTGTGCCATCGTACAGGCGTACTTCTCTGCATTTCAGTCACCGTCATCGTAACCTGTGTGGTGTTATCGGCCTGCACAGTCAATCAGTAAATTTTCTGCATCTCTTTGGTGATATGTAGTTAAGTTTAAGCATTTGTTTCTCTTGTACTATGATGGCATGGAGGTTTCTTTCCTCTTTTCTTTCTGTCTTTAAGAACTCACTGCCCAAATAACCAGGACAGGCCTGTGCAATAGAGGAGAAGTGACTGGCCACTGACACTGTAGAATACATGTCCTGGTTACAAAAATTGAGGGTAGATAATAACTTGCGGAAAGCAGACTCCACAATCTGTAAGATGGTAAAGTCGGGATGTTTATTCAGCGCTGGGCGGCACGGGGGGTAGTCCCACCAAAATTGTTCGCGCCCCAACGCGGCACTCACTGTAAATTTATACAGCAAAGTGTTGCATATGCATGATACGCTTATACATATGCATGACCTGTCCCCGCTTTGTATTAAAATGAGTTCCAAGAAGTCATTTCCATGAACCCCTCCCATCCGCGCTTGCGCATTGCCTGCTGGTGGTGGTCGTCGGGGGTCGTGGGGATGAAGGCTGGTGGTTCCTCTTCGTCACCGCTAGTAACCTTTTGTTCTTGCGCAGGCTCCGTTGTTCCTTGGCTCTTGCTCAAACAACAGGGTCGGTTTTAGCTGGTTTCTTAGGAGAAGTTCTTACTTCTTATCAGGTACTGTCCTTGTAAGGCGCCAATTAATTTACACAGTAGTTGTGCTGGCCTTGTGAGAAGCTACAGCTAATTTATACACAATAGTTAACGAGGTCTCAAACTTTTACCTACTGTTTCAATCCTTTAACTACTATTAAAGTTCAACTACTAAAATTCCCTTGTCTCAATAATGGGAACAGTGTAAGAATGGTAAGAATGAATGAATATCTTTGTCGGAAAATAGAAGTACGGTGTACCATCTCATGTTTTCGTGGGTGAGTACTGATGTCTGATGGTTTAGGATGTGTTTTCTAGGGTCTGTTCAAGGACGTGCCCTGGCAAAGGAGGTGGGCTTCCTGCTGCAGCATCCAGTTCTTTTTCATGCTGCACCCGCACTTCCTCGCCAAAGCCTTTGGGTTAAGTAGTGGCATTAGCACATGAATGAGTTGAATCAAAACCTCCTAGATACTGAGCTTTGGGTAATTTGCACTTTGTTTTGCTCATGTTAATAATAAACATTCAGATAATGAAATTTAAAATTGGAAGTTGGAATACAATTTTAATCTTAATAGATCAAAACACAGGTTGTGAAGCTGCTGTTATTAAAACTGTTAACATGCTTAAATGTTATTGCTTTTGTGCATATGCTTAATTACCACCCTCAGCAGTAAACAATTTGATATTGTTGTCATTGTAATTTAAAGGCATGCATTGCAAAGAATGACCACAAACTCTAATTTTAATTCTAATTTATCAAAGTTTATCTTTCCCCATAATGAAAGAAAAGAGCAGCACCTTCCTTATCAAAGGCTTCTGGGAAAAAACAGTTTGGGAAATTACAGTAAGACGTTTATGTGAGTTTATGAATATCAAATATGATTGGGAACCTAGTTAATATATTGCAAACAACTTCACGGGTAGGAAGTGGTATATTTGTTGCAGGCTCAGACATGCAGAGAAGAAATAGGTCATTGTTTGGGCCACCTGGAGAACGCAAGCCTTATAAATTCTTTGAGCACCCCCACTGCTCACTTCTCATTTCACCAGAGAACAGCTTGCTTATGGTTTTGAGAGACGGAACTAAAAATCCATGGAAACCTTGCTGGTTGTCAGATATGAGGAGAGTATCTAAAGACTGTCAAGTGGAGAGTTCAAAATAAAAGCTTTCATCTCTTGCCAAGAGCCACTATATGCGAAGAATGTGTCTGTCACTTCTACATAATACTACAAAGAAAATTAGGAAATGGTATTCCCTAAAAAATGCAAGAAAGTGAGTTCAGGCCCTGGTACAGTTGAAAAAAAAGAGATAAATAAGGAAAAAAAAGCTGATTAGAAACTGAACAATTCTATCCATTCAGCTTTGCGCTAATTGGGTATACTTTGAGACTCTGTTCAAACCATCTTTCCTTCCCTCACCTTCTCCCTGAAGGAGGATACTGACATCAGAATCACAAACATGTTTGAAATTATTTGTATTGTGGAATTATTTTGGGTAATAATATTTTGCATCTTTTTAGTGAGAAGTTTGTCATGACTATTCCAGAGTCAAGAATTACTCATTCGTACCAATTAGACACAAAGGTCAAAGACTGCTGAGCAAACTCTTGGAAATATGGCACTGATTTAATCATGCAGTGTATTTCCATGCAAAAAATAATCAGGTACTATTCAGAAAGAGAGGACAGAGCATAGACATAGTCTAAATAACACTGTAAGATTATATATCTCTGGTTTAAACATATGATTCCCAAAAAATGTAACACTGAGTTGAATTCTCATGATCTGTAAAATTAGTGAATGTGAAACACTTTCCATTTGGTGGATTTTTTTTTTTGGGGGGGGGATCTTTAGAAGGTCTTATTTCCAAGTTCTTAACTTTAATTTCCTTGCAGTTACAATGGCAGAAAAAATTCTTTTAATTTCACAATGACCAGAACTGAGACTTCAAAGCTAAGTATACTAAATACAGCCCCTGAGTATCCCCTGATACCCCATGAATTTCATGAGACTTGATAACACTGAATGTAACTGTTCCGTCTTTCGAAGATTGCTAACCTCTGATTTGGGCAGTGGGTGAAGATGAAGTCTCCGAATACTGATAGTCCGGAAGAGACTGAGTTATGGCGTGGTAGTGACTCCTTTCTTCCCTTCAGAAACGGGTTGCTACTGAGCTAAAAACTTTATAAATATTTCTCCAATCAAATATTTTTATTGTTGCTAATTGCCAGCAGCTGCCAAAGAGATGTAACGTGGTCACAGATGGGAGGGCACATGAATGTAGCTCTCATGGAAGATGTGGTCCCTGCAGATAAACCTAGGACGGACAATACTCACCAGCAAGACTCCCTCTTAGTCTTAGCCTAAGAAACCCTGACTTAATTTACCCATGAGAAGAGTAGGTAACAGGAGAGGAGGAAAGTCACTGTTGAATTCAACCCTGGTTTGAAAAACCTCTGCCAGTGGTTTAACTCTCAGCTGTAAGAGGGCCAGACAAAAAGTGAGTTAGAAAACGAAGGGAGGGAAAGAACAGTAGGCAGAACACAGGTTTCCTTCTTCCAGTGTTTCACTCGGATGTGTGAACTAGCACCTTTCCTTTAAAAAGTACTGTAGGAGTTGTAGGTGTTTGTTCATCAAAGCACAAAGCTGTGTGCTGGGCCCAACCTTATCCAGAATTAATTAGGCTTAATTGCAGGCTTATGTGATGATCATTTTCTTCTGAAACTTTGATAATTGCAGCGGACCAAGCCCTCAATATTAGATTGTTTTTAAAAGCCAACAACTCAAACTGAACCTACGAATATTGTCCTAAAGCATTTGTTCACTGCTGATGTGACTGTCACAATGCCAGATATCAAGTAAATACCAAAGCCACAGTTTTTAGCGGCAAATGTTTCTGACAGCAGCCCCCCTTCCTTCCCAAGTTGTGAGCCGGCTTTCATTTGCTGGACTCTCTCAGGATCACAGCATCAGATCACACCACTGCGGAAGTGCTCAGTTATTTTAATGGGGCTCAGATTTACAAGATGTAGCATATAATTTAGTTCTGTATGCAACCCAAAGCTTTTTTGGCAAGACATTAGAGAGTGATATATTTTAACAGCTATAGCTTTTCTGCTTATTCTAGAGGACATTTAAAATTGCATAACTATTAAGACCATAAATTCAATTTTGAGTTAAGTTTTACAGTCAACTGATTTGGAATAAATATGCATTATATAGGCCTACAAACTGATGGTCATTCAGCATATTCAGAATCCGGTACATTTCATTTTATAAGCAAATTTTTTGCTCTCTAGCAAACTCAAAGGGGTTGGTTTGGACTGAGAAGAAGGATAATTAGGGCAGACAGATTGTTTGTCTCTCTTGTGGAGCAACCCAATGGGTAGTCCACTGCTATCTACAATACCTTACCAACATGATTTGTGCAGAGTTGTGATCCACCGATTAATCCCTACATTGTCTATTCAGAGCTGCGTCTATCAACTCTGCCTCTAAAATATCCTTGCATAGAAGTGTGGATGTGTTTCAGGCTACAGCTGCACTACTGACGTGCCTTCCCTCTCCGACTGCCATGAAAATTTATCATTTTCAGAGCATTTTAGGGTTTTCTTTTCCAGGAGGAGAGCTTAAAAGGTTTGCCCTAGATTTCAGTTTTCTTTGCTCGTGAACACAATTAGCTTCCTAGAACTATACAGTATATCTAGTACATTCTTCCTTTTTGCACCCTGTTCATTGCAGATCTTTTGCATTTTAGAGTGCCCCATCTTCATCTTTCTTTTCTTTCCATTGCTGGCAGTAGCAGTTTTCATTTCTCAATCGCACTAGCATGAATAATGCTAGCTGCATCGGAACCAAAGCGTTTGTGTTCTGGCAAAGCACTAAGAATGGATACAATTGCAAACAAGTAAAGTAAAATGTCAACTAAATCAATTAAAAGCTTGTTAATCTTTTTTTATGACAGTGACAGTGAAAGTACAAATGGAAAACAGTAGAAATGCACCGATGTTAAGTATGGGCTGAATTTCTACATTCGTCCTTACTGCTTTGATGCAAAGGCAAGAGGCTTTATTTCTGAAGTTTGGATTTGAGGTGACTGTTTGAGAAAGAAACCCATGCTTTTCTTTTCCTCTGATGTACTGCCGCTGAACACATTTGATATGGAAATTCGCAAGAAAATAGACTCCATGCTGCCATTTTATAAAGTCATTTTTCAGGGGAGCAAAGGGGGAAGCACATTGAATTTTTACTCAAACATTAATCAAATGGGGCAAGTTCAAATCATATTCTAATGCAACTGGTAAGTCACATACCCTGCAGCACTTACAAGGAGTAAGTGCCTGTGAACATTATGCAACTAAGGCAGAGCAAGAGTGAAAGTAAGAAAATTATGTATATAATCCCCAGACATTCTACATTTCATATGGTGTTTATGTAAAGTGGAATGCAAGTGGAATGGAGTTTTTGATATATACTACTCTAAAATGTTAAGCAACTATTTGGGCAATGTAAAACTGGACAAGCTCCGCATTTCAGGACTAGCTCAGGTAAATCCTAGCTTTCTACTCAGAACTATTAATTTGTTAACTTTTCTCGGTGTAGGGAACTCACATTTTCTTCTCCTAATAGGATCTTAGTCTTGGGCCATGCTTGGAGGGAAGGGCCATAGGACAGAAGTATTAGAAGGAAGATCTTAGGAGGTCTGTATTGCTTCCCTGCTGCTCTCTCTGAAGCCTGCAAACGAGCCTGGCAGGAGGGGAATTGAAGGAGATTTAACTGGAGCTTTGGAAGAGCTTCACAGGGAGATGCGAGCAGCCGTCCCTTGGAGCGGCTTTAATTTATGATCCCGCGTGCACAAACCCATCCACCAGTCCAGTGTTCAGGGGACACGAGCAGCTATTCAGACCTGTTTGCCGCACCTGTCCTGCTCGTCACTGCGCACATCTCAGAATCAGAACAAATTTACTTGTTCTTTGCAGAAATAATGCAAAAATTCTTTCTGCCTTTAATTTTAATATGTGATTATAAATAGGAGTAAGTAAATAATAACCGAGCACTCTAGGAAATCTGTTTTTATAGGATTAGTCTGCTAAAGCAATGGCTAGCCATAGTTCATCACTTGTCGCATTGCATTTCATTTAAAAGTTTTATCATTCTATCATATATTCTTTTGAAAGGATTTGGGCGGCACAAAGGGATTTAAACATTCTTTTGGGTAGTAGATAGGAAACGTTATTTTAGTGAATCCTACAGCCTTTGTGAGTTTTCTTTTTCAATTATTTTTGGATGGTAATGGTGAACTCTGAGCAAAGCTATCATATAGGCTATTTCCAAATCTGAGACAATATATATTTAATGCCAGTTATTAATTTACCCTAAGTAGATGGAGCAACAGCCGTAATAATGACATTCTAATTAGTCTTCATGGCATTGAGCAACATACCAGCTATAGGTTTGGGATTTTTTTGTACGCAATATTTGCTGGTGACAGTTTCACAACAGCAAGTACAAACAGTTTCCATGTATAGGAAGAATTAAATTCCATTTGGGATTGCCATCAGCTTTAGGAAAAGGTTCGAAATGTTCCCACAGGGCAAAGATCTGATGTTGTGTAGCAATACAGTACCTACAGCTGCTTAATGAAAGTGTGCTCTCTACATTTGTTTCTACATACACATGGCATAAACATTTTTAATCCAGCATTCGGATTAGCATATTGCAATCATGCAACTACAGATATTTATATCATATATATCATGGGTCTGAGTTTTTTTAAAGGTAGGTTCCTTTCACTGCCTTCTAGTTTCTGAGTATGCATCTCATGTTTTCAGAATTTTTTCAGTGCAATCATTAAAGCTAGGACCATTTTCTTTTTATTCTTTGCTTCTTTTTCTTTTTTTTTTTTGGGGGGAGGGGGAGGGGTTTTTGAGGGAAGCTAAAATTTCTACATATTTCTGTACCTTCAGGAGCTGAGTCTTTTACACAGTCAAAAGACTAATGATAAGGTCCCAAGAGCTGGAAACAGTAAAAGTTTAGTCTTTCTGCATGAGGAACCTGAAACTGATAGTGAAAATTAGTCACGGTCTCATTCAAACGAAATGATCACGCATTTGTCAGAAGCTCTCTCGCCTAGTTATTGTGCAGCAGGACCACATGCACATCACTTTAGACAATAAAGAGTTCCAGCCCACAGTGATTAGACTCAATATTACCATTTTATACCTATCAAAGGGCAAGAGATTGACAGCAAAAAAAAAAAAAAGCCTTTAAATTCACTCATTTATTAAGCACGTACGTTCCTTTTCTCATCTCAGGAGGCAGATATAAACTATTTTTCTCCTCTCCTCATCTTTTTACCACTCGTTTCCATCCATTCTGTTTATTGCTCTCTTTAGAGAAAAGGGATACCCCGCATGACGTTTCCAGTACAGGTTCATTAATGCAGCTGTCCCGGCGTCCCTTGGCGCTGTGTCTTAGTCCGCGCTTCCCGGGCTGACGCGCGGCTCCTGCATGCTGATCTCCTGGCTACGGCGAAGCAGGCATCGATTCGAGCCGGCTCGCACTTGCATCGCCTCCTCTCCCCTTCATCCATTCCTAAGCAGCGGCACCGAGCTCCTTGCAGCAGAGTCAGAAAGGAAGGGAATGGAAATGAGATCTGGGAAATCTGTAAGACTTACCCAGTATTTTTCAGAGGTCATGACAAACCTTTCTTATTAGGCACGCGATCAAAGTGGAGCCTGACGGCTTTCTCGGAGAATTAATAGGAGTTTCAGCACTGTGCGCTGAGTCTGATCGTGAACCGTGAACGTCGCCAGACCCCATGCTCAAACTATCTTTAGTAATGTGAGTCAAGTAAATACAGAACTGCTCTCTCTGCATTTAAGAAGGCTCGTTTGTCTGAAATTTGTCTATGTTACTGAGGCACAAAGAAGACCCGAAAGCAGCACTTAAGTGCTTCTTGCTGCGTCTTTCTCTCAGAGAGAGATATTTTCTACCTAAAAACAATTCTGGTCTGAAAACTGATTATGTAGGGATGTCATCTTACGCTCAGGAAATTTGCTTGCTCAGGACCTCCTGCTAATGTGAGCATGGAAATGCTGTCTGCTCCCTTTTCTGCCGGCTTTGTCTGGGAGCACCTATACTCCAGTGCGGGTAAGGGCTGGGCTCTTTACCGACTCATCAATCACCGACAGGCTGCTAACTAATTTCCATTATAGTGTCCATCTGTGCGCCCCATTCTGCAGGGACAAAGAGCCACTCTGTAATTATGGATAGGCCCTTAATTATACCTGAGCAACTTCGTGAACAGAAATAGGGACACACAGATCCAACTTGGATAAGCATTTAACCAGCCATAGGTTTCACAGCTGGTTATGGAGTTTGAGCCAGAGATAAATGTTACCTGTGTTTCCCTGGGCCACGTGTATAGGACTGGTAAGGAGAGGAAGAAGGAGATTTTTTTTTCCCACTAAACAAAATAAAACACCTAATTTTGAAAGTCAGTGTTGAGAATGGAAGCACACTCCAAAGAAAACTGTGGAAAAATAAATTAACAGGTATGTATAGTCATAGGGTAAATTAAATCCCTAAAGAATCTTTTCGATATAATGTATGAAATGACTTGGAGAAATTGAAAGACTGATGGCATATAGATGCCAGAACAACATTTCCACACTATTTTCTCTCCTCGTGTGTCCTTTTAACTAAATGTCCTGGGGAACTGAAGGTCTTGAACCTTTGTATGATCATGTAATCTAGAGTCTTTATTGTCATTTAAGTGAGAACATGTGCAGTGTACATAGCGTTTGCTCTCCCAGAGGAATTGTAAAATATGTTTTCACTTGGGGTGAAAATCGTTGTAGGTTTCTAGAGGCCAATCTGCAGCTGCCTGAATCATACCTAATCCGGAGTAATCACAGAGGAACTGTGTATTTCAGCAATGTCACTCAAGTTACCTTTGCAATTGGTGAGAGGAAGGTTTAAGTCAGACCCTCAGGAATAAAGGGTTCAAAGAGCTAAAACACTGAGCCAACATTTCATTTGGAAGGATCTCTCTTCAAAAAGAATGTCATAAAAGTCTATATTTATTAATATAGCATTTGGGGACTTTTGGATTGTGTAGGAGCGAACTAGTGTTATTGCAAAAGAAGTTTATGCAATATTAGACTCTGAAAATTACTGGTGTAAGGTTACTTCGACACACAGGCATGTGTCAGAGTTGCAATATAAACATGATTTAAAGTTATTTAGTAGCAGCAGTTGTTGATATAGCAGTAGCGCTCAAAGATTTCAGCAGGGATTGCTACCACGCGCACTGAAAGAATGATACGAAAGTGTTAGGACCCAAAGGCCCAAACAAAGTATGGATGAAATATGTGAACACAGTGAACTGTCACAGCTTGGCTTGTGTCCTCTGATAACTATGTCCTAGTCCCGCAGTCAGATTTGCCCTGGAAAATCGAACCTGTAGTCAGCTTACGTGTGGGCGTAACCATCTGCTTGTGCTAGCTGGACCTTTACCTAAGGTCACTATTTAGAAGATGCTTGTCTCTGTTACTAATAGCACTTTTTACTACAACATCAGCTTTAAAAATGCAATCTATTTTCCACCATCCATCATTTATTTACTTTTTGATTTCATTCTCTGTAAGTAATAGACAGACTCTCTCATTACTGGCAGTTCTACTTTCTGGTTTCAGATGCTACTACAGCACTTTTTAAAAAACGGTGTCATTGCAATAATTACAACGTAATGAAACGGATGTATGTTCTTATGCAGTCTGAAAAAATAATAACAACCAGGTCCTTGCTTTTTTCACTTAATCCGTGTCTGATCCCTGCACTTCTTGCACAGTTTCTGTTGATAAGACTGTTGAGGACATCAATCACTTTTCTTTATTTTACTTACATTTCCATTGAAGAGTTGCTAGGATGAAAACTGAAATTTCAAAACTCAGGACTAATGTGTCAGCATGGCTTTAGTTTGTGATTTTTGCTTTCATACTGAGATTATGGCAAGTTTTATCACATTTCATAAAATAAGATTCCTTTTTTACTGGCTAGTGATTATTTGTCCTGGGGGACCCTGGTTCCAGCTTTGTCATGGACTTAGACTTAGATGACAAAGCAGATAGTTCTGATTTTCTACCTCCTATGCGCAATGTGGAATTAGGATGACAATATTTAATCAACTTAAATGGGAGTCATTAGGCTTAAGATCTCTATTAAAACTCTGTGCTGTGATTCTCAGGAAGTGCAGTGAAGACTTAAATCTGGGGCTGGCGGAACTAAACTGTGTATTGCCAAGTTTCTAAAGTGGAGAAGAACCTGGGAGAGGACAAAAGCCCAGCAGTCTTAGCACTTTATGGAGGCTTTTCAAAGCAGTGTAGATCTGTTTGCAAAGGCCATGAGCTGCTTCAGCCTGAAGAGAATTCTTCCATGAATGGCTGTGGAAAATTTAAACCTTTTCATATGGCCAGCGTGGTTTGTAGGAGATACTTCAGGACCTGACAACTAAAGAAACGTAGAGTACAATGATTTCTTAGTAGCAATATTTTTTGTTGCTATATTCACAATTTATTCTTTGAGCTGCAATATCCCAGCCCCTGGTTTTGTATCACACTTGAACAAAGAAGTCGGGCACCACAATGGTGTGAATATGTATATGACCCAGAGAAAATGATCTTTTCTGCCTGAGAGGGCTCAACACTAGGAGAAGGAAAAGCCTGCAATGTACTGTTGTGGTTTAACCCACCAGGCAGCCAAACACCACACAGCCTCTCGCTCACTCCCGCCCCCCACAGTGGGACGGGGAGAGAATCAGAAGGGTAAGAGTGAAAAAAACTCGTGGGATGAGTTAAAGACGGTTTAATAAAACAGAAAAGGAAGGGAAAATAATAACAACAACAACAATAATAATAGAATAGACAAAATGAGTGATGCACAACACAATTGCTCACCACCCGCACTGACCGATAACCAAATAGTGATTGCTACTTCTGGGAACGTCTACCATTCATACACTGAGCATGACGTCACATGGTATGGAATACCCCATTGGCCAGCTGGGCTGCGTGTCCCAGCTATGATCTCTCCCCGCCTTTTGTGCACTAGGCAGAGCACAAGCCAAGTTTAAAGTCCTTGACTAGGATGGTACTTAGCAACAACTGAAAACATCAGTGTGTTATCAACATTCTTCTGATACTAAATCCAAAACACAGCACTAGGAAGAAATTTAACTCTATGCCAGCCGAAACCAGGACACGTACCAAACATAATCTAATAGTATGAAGTTCTTCTTTTTGATTACAGGTGGGTTACATAAGCAGGCTTGACAGAGACCCATCTCAGATTGCACAGCTTTTCCTTTTCCCATGAGAAACCAGTCATCTTAATGATTTCCAGGACAGTGTTTCCAGAAACAACACTTTCCAGAAACAACGGAGAACATGATCTCTGGGTAGTATGGATGGAGTATTATCTGCAAATTTGAATAATATATCTCCAGACAATTCAGCAGCACCTGTGATACTAAAAACATCTATTTATATTCCACACTTCATGTTTTTGGCAGCTTGATGGGCTGCGTGTTCCATCATTCTGACATACTGAAACAGAGCTCAATGTGACTCAGTGGAACAATGAGCATTAGCTGCTGGGATTGAAGTTTTTGCTAAACCATCACCTATCCATCTAGGTGGATGGATAAAAGCAGTTTGCTAATTACCTAAATTAAATGGGTTATCTGAATACCTGTAATTGTTTATGATCAAACAGAAATGCATTTCAACTAACGTGTTCACGTCTGTTCAGAGATGCCCAAGAATTATTCATGTTAAACTGAAGCAACAACCCTGTCTGAATGTTCAGCACTCCCATTAAACTCACTGAAAAACCTGTTGTGCGAGTCCACACTATTGGACTAGAGTACCCAAGAGTTGCTGAACCAGGTTCAATATCACAGTCATATTTATTTACAATATTCAGCAAAAGAATCTCAATAAAATTACAGTATAGCATGATGGAAGAGGCGAGTCGTTGAAGGCTCAAATAGATAGATAGATAGATGATTGTGCACTTACAAATTTTAGTATATATTTAAATTTTAGTGTATATTTCAACAGGCCATTAACTTCATTGGGAACTGCACAGATACTCTCTAACCTCCCGGAGCATCACCACAGCACGGCGAGGCTGTCAGGCTCAGACGGTGTCAGGGCCGGTTAGACGATGGGCACAAGTGCTTGGCATTGCTTCAGCGTGTCCAGCTCCCTTCTCCAGAGAGAGCTGGCACTGGCCCGACGCGTCAGAAGCTGGCCACGTTTTGAGCTGTCTTCTCTACAATTTAGAGAGGAAGGCATGTCCTTGTATAAATGCTTTCTTCCTTTTTGTCTTCAGCTTAATTAGCAATGCCATAATTCCATCCTGAATGTATTTTTTTGGCTACTTGACCTGTATTACTCCTCTTTTTTTCCTCCCTTTCTTTAAAAAAGAGCACCACGCAAATAGATATCTTAAAGGAAAAAAATGCATCACAAATTGCAAAAATGTAAACTGGTCTTATTAAGGACAAAAAGATAATGCAGTCAGATTTCATTATGCCTATGTTATAGGAGTAATTGCCTTTTGCAGTTGCAAGGCATTCTATTTGCGCGCTGGAGATATTCATGGAGACGCAGCGCATAACAAACTGTTTCTCAGCTCAAGAAAAATAGGCTGAAACCATTGCCACCATGTTAATTCAGACAATAAAGAAGTAATTAAATGTTTTTAACTGCCTTCCTTTTAACCATATCTTACTCAAATTACTTTCCCCCTATTATTCATTTTCACCCTTATTGTAAATGTATCAATCTTGTAAATGTTGATGTTTGGTGTGCTCATTTTTGATGACTGACTGGCTAAGGACAGTCCTGGGAAAAATGGGAGATTCTGTGCTCTCTGACTTTGGGAAGAGGTTAGGCAGATCGTAAGGAGCCTAACGTTGCGAGTAGAAGACAATGAAGAAAAGAAAAATAGGCTTACGATTCAATATAGCCTGGAAAATAACATTAGGAAAATGGGTGGTTGGGGAAAAATCCACAATGTGAGCTGGAAATTATTCCGTCCAGTGTGGTAAAACCCGCTATTGAGATGATGGTCAGTTCTTGAAAAGGCTGATATAAACCAAATTCCTCTCCTGCCAGCTCCCAAGTCCTCACGTAAGCTGTTCGTCCTCCTCCTTCCCTCCTCCCCTCGCTCCCTCCCTCCAGCTCAGGTGCTGATGCTCCCCTTTTGCCGGCGCATGTACCGGGGCAGGAGAGAGGGGCATCTCCTGCGAGTCCACCACTCCTTGTCCCACGATCGCTTTTCTGGACGCGCTCCCCGAACTGGCTAATGATGGCAGGCGGCATATGGTCTATGAACAAGAGGTTCCTTGTTTTTAAAAACAAGGATCATGACACACGGAAATAAACTCTATAACTCACAAAGAGTTATAAAGCAGGTATGTTTATTGCGGCGCTGGGTGCAAGGGGGATCACTCCTAACTTGCACACCTGGTCATAGAACAAGCATCTATTTGTTACACAAAGACATGCATATTCATTACTATAGGTTGGGTTATTACAATTAATGGATGTAACTATTATGTCATCTTCAGGAACTCATTATCATAAATCTCCTTTTTCTGGCGCTTGCGTACTGCCATCGGGTGGTCGTCTGTTGGGGTCTTCTGGATGAAGGCTCACAGTCTTCTTCACCGTGTACTTTTCACCTTTGGCTCAGAATGCTGAGCTGACTGTGTTCCAAACTTGCAAACCAGTTTCAGCCAGATGGCTGCTTCTTGCAAACAATAGGGTTCCTGGTTTTGGTACCAGCTTCTTCATCGTTTCGGACAGTTCGTTTCACAGTCTTTGAGCTTCTTATTGATTAGTTACATTCTATTGTATATACCTTTAACACTTGACTACTTAGCTAAATATTTCTTAAACATCTGGTCTTCAAACAATCTTAGTTCATCACTTGACTAAGCTAAGGATAATACTTAATTAATCACTTGCTAAAGATCATAGAAAGATTTAATTAAAGTATATAATAATTCAGCAGCACGGTTTCATCAGCTGGAAATGAGAGCTTGAAAGCAATGTGTAAACGATAGGAAATCAGTCAAGGGAGGACATGATACGGAGATGGTGAGCCAGACAGGCCAGGAGAGATTTTGAGGAACAGATAATAGAGCCTGCAGCTGGAAGCTTGCTTCTGGGGGAGAATGAACGGGACGTGAGAGCAGCTGACCAGGCACGCAGCTCCCGTATCGGTACCCTGCGTTCACCAGGATCTGCACGCTTTCCTGGGAAGGCACCGAGCTTCTGAAAGAGGCCCGTGTCCTGCTCCACGGCTCACATCTGAAGAGGCGTTTGGGTAATTTATTCCTGTTTAAGAACTTACCCATCCAAATTAGTAGCAATTCCTGGGCTGTTATCTAGCTCAAGCAGTGGGCAGAGCTCTGATTTGGAGTATTTCACTAAAATGAAAAAGATTTGAAGTGCTTACATAGGAATTTTGTGCCTCAATGTCTCTAAGTACTTTTCTGGTCTGCGAGAGAATTCTGCCTTCTAGATATCTGCTGCTTTAATCCAGAGACTGAAGATGTTTGAATAAGAGGTAAAATAATGAAGGGGGAGATTTCTTTCTTTAAAAATCAGAGATTGGGAATGTAACAGGTATTCTCAGCATAGGTGTAGGGATTCCTGTAACTGACATTTCACTCCGACAGTCCTGAATCAAGAAATAACAGCAAAATTAGGGTAGCCATCGAGTAAAATGCTTACTTTACCCGAGCAGGTTTGAGTATGATATAGTGCCATATGTTTCTACCGCTGTGATATGTATATTACAATGCAGCATTTTTCTCTACACGCTCTTTTTTTGTACCAGTTTTGTCTCCATATATTCAAATGTCGTCAGCCCTCAGTGGACAATATCACAATGGTTTGTTGGAGATAAAGAATGAAATATGAATGAGAAACGTTTACTATAACCCTATAAATAAAGGGAAAATAAAGACAGAATAGAATCTCTTCTCCGATTTACTATATAGAGGGATATTTTTGTCTTGTGCTTGTAAACTCACCTGAATATTTATTTCTGCAGACTGTGGCTTCCTTTCACCCTGAAAGCTCTCAAAACGTCTATCCAGATTTTTTCTTCTGCCCTTTCATTATAATGAAATGTGTTGGCTTGCTAATTCCCTAATTTAAACGTTATTTGAATAGTACAGATGCTTTCTATGGTACTTACAAGACAGTAAATGTGTGCTGATTTTGTTCATAATAACCAATGCACAGAGGGGCTGCTCTTCCCACATTAGGGACGGTCAGGAAATGCAGACTACAGGTTGTAGGTATTAATAATGGCTTTCGTGTGCTAATCCAAACTGCTGTCTTTCCCGCTTTTGATCACTATGGGTATTTGGTTAGAATTAGCGGAACTATGTTTCTGTTGGGAAATATCTAATCTTTGTCTCAGTGCTATTGAAATGCAAAAAGTTTTCTGCAGAAGAAAAGAAATACCCTTCTGTACACTGAAATGATTGTGTATGAGAAAAGCTGGTAATTTGCCATTGCAAGCCACACTGCACCTTTGGAAAGGTATAATTTTCAAAAGGAATGATTAAGTTCTTCCAAAAGAAAGACAAAGTCTGTGGCCAGGGTTCTCAGTTGAACTGGCACTTGAAGATTTATCAACCCAGCACCTTCAAAGAACGCACATCAGGTCCCCCCAAAGTTGCCAGATTGTAAATACTGTCAAAAACTTTGTATGTGTTGCTAGTTTGTGGATCTTCAAGATGTTTTCAGACATCTCTCTCCGAGGTGCAAATATTTTCCTTCTTTGCACTTGTGAATATAATTCTCATCTGAATTCAGCATGTTTAAAATAAAAAGACCCACCAAGTTTATTGGACTTGAAATCCAGGAAAACCAGACTACTAAACCCACATTTCAGAAGTATTTTCCACCACTTAGTTCATTTTGATCAAATGGCTACTTCCATAAGTATCCAAGAATAGGAATTAGGAACCTATATTTAGGCTTGTGGGTTTGAGAATTTTTTTCTTCATGCCCCTGCTCATAGGGAACCAGTGTATAGTAACATGTCTTCGAAGGGGATGAATATGCTAGGTATGTCAGAAAGCATGCATGAGATAATACTATTCAGCGTGACTAACACACTATTTTTCCTTATTTATAGCAAATTTCTTTTCTATTTATAGAAAACTTTCCAAGCAGGCACCATCAATTTTAAATTGTTGATGGGTAAGAGCAATGGTGAAAATATCAGGTGTTTGATTTGTACCTTTCTTGCCCATGCTTTTGTGGTGTTCATTGTGTATCTATGCATTTTCAGAGTCGTGAAAGAAAACAAGTTGCCTAGGGCATTCAAGAGTAGCAGCAAAAGTGGGATGAACTGTCCTTTTCCATGTCCCTCAGCCTCTCTGGGACGAAAGGGACAATTTGGTGTCCTGTGCCCAGCAGAACTAAGAAAGTGCAGCTGAGTGACTTCCAAAGACTGGAGCTCTTCTCCTGGCAGTGGTTGCTATACAATATATTTGCTTCTTGGGGAATACTGAAAAAGAAATCTGTAGAACGTGGAGGCCACTAAAGAAACGTGAAAATTAATGAATGCGGTGCAGAAAAGTCATGTAGACCGTTGTGATAAAAATGTAAGAGTTGGTATTTATTCCGTTTGTGGTCGGTATTAAGAATTCAAGCTCACAGAAAAAACCTACTCCCATACAGCCATAAGGCTGTATTTTATCTTTGGATGCTTCTTGTGGTCTGCACAGACCTCTTGAGCTTCAGTCTTCTAGTTCATGTTATCTAAGGAAATGCTATGTCCGGTTCATATTATCTGAGGAAATGCTGTAATTCATCAGTGTGACTCTTGCTCCCACATCAGGCTGGCACATGGGCTCACACCACGCACCCAGCGACAGAATTCCCCGCTGTTCACACTATCTGACACAGAGAGATCGTCCAGATCTCTCTGGTATTTCCATGCTACCACTGGAGAAGCCCAGGAAGCAGATTATGAATCTGAGAGTCGAAATCTGCCCAGAGCTCTTCCTTCTGCTCCGGGAAGGGAGCAGGCTGCTGGAGAATACCTCCTGCGGCTCCAGCCAGCCTCCAGCCAGCCTCCTTCCCCTCAGCTGTCTCCTACCCACCTGCCACAGCCCCTCTTCCTCTTTTGCACAGCACTAGGTGATCATTTTGTCCTTCTTTGTGAAACAGAACNTGAACCCAGGATTCGAGGTGCATCTGTGCATTTTACAAGGGAAGCAGAAACTCTCTGTTTTTATTGGAATTTGTGGTTATTGCGGGGCAGCAAGCACAAGTGTTTGTCAGGGGCTGCACAGTCTTTATTGGAGAGAAATTACGATGTGGTTTGAGACACGGTGGTTGAAAGCCACCAGGAAGACAGAGCGAAAGAAGAACATTGAAGGAAGACTGCGGCATGAGTACCGAGTCCCTGCACTGACACGGGGCAGCATGGCAGAGGGCGAGACGTGGACAGTCAAGATGTATTACTGGCAGAGCAAGAAGTGTCAGGAGGTGACGCTGGGGCAGCCATCGCCCCGTGCTCTGCGTAGGTCAGACCCTCCGCCGTTATTTGTTCAGTGCAACCTGTCAGATATAGTGCCACACCGATTACCCACGGATCTTTCCTGGGTGAAGAGGGCAGCTTTCCAGTAATCAGTGTCTGGACAGTCAGAAGAGACGTCTCAGCAGGCTTTGGACTCGCTGTGCCCAATTCCTCAGCCCTGGAGCCCGGAGCTAGCAGCTTTTAGGAATACCTCTTGTCTTTAACAGACTGGCAGGCAGCTGCTGCGAGCTTGACTGGCAGCACCAGGCTCTCATTTCTAAAGCGCGGAGGAGAGAAACTGATGAGCAGTTCCCCAAAGGGCCACGGGAGCTGGAGGGGGATGTAAACGCGCTGCAGAGGGACCCGCGGCCACACTGCAGGCAGTGCCAGGTAGCCACAGGGAGAGCTGCTCCGAAGAAAGCCGTGAGGAGGCCGAGGCTGAGCCTCCTGGGGAAGCCGCCTGGCCATTCCTTGCTGCCCTCCTTACGCAAGACAAGCCCAGGGGCCACAAACCGGGCAAGGCACCTACAGCCCCTGAGTAACCAGAGTTGCAGGATGCTTGAAACCCGTTCACTGGGAACGACGTACGCAGGTTGGAGATCTGATGTAACAGGGCAGTAAATTACCCATCCTTTTGCTATTCGAACAGATTTAAAAAAAAAAGCTGATCTAAAAAGCTAAAGTAGTTGTTGACACTTAGATACAAAGGCAAAACTCCTGTCCACCTGCTTTGCCTTTTACAAAACCTTGTACCCTACTGCCATCTGATGGAGGATTTTTTAAAGAGGCGAATAGATCAGGTTCCTAGACGCTGTCAGAGCAATGAAACTTGGATTCTGCAAGATGCTGAAGCTCAGTGATCGTACAAGAAAATAAAAGTTCAACGTTGAGACATTTCTGGGGTCACCAACCTCACCCTTGTAATCCTTCTGAAAACCGAGCCTGATTGATTATTACCATTATTAACTTCCAGCACTTGGCGAAAAATGAATTATATTGCAGCAATACCATGTATTGTACGCATTATTCTTCCTTCTCAAATACAGAGCCGATGGAGGATTGATGCTTGATCTGCCACAGTTCTGCACGAACTCTGGGAGAAGGAAATAAAATAAAACAGCTATAAAAGAGAAAGTGTTGTCATTCCTGCTTGTGCTCCACTTGATGTCAATGGGAGAGTTGCAATTGAATCTTTAGAAAGGGTGTTATCGGTCCCATATCTGGCTGGCAAAGCTGGCACAAAGCAGCAGTGATAAAGAACAGCAGGCAGTGAACTGAAAGCAATAACGCCGCAGACAGGGTGTTTTCGTAAACCGCTGGTCCCAGGAGGTGATCTGTATAAATAATGGGTTTGTTTACGGAAGATATGATATTTTCAGTCACCAGTGGCAGCGGTGGATATAGTCATTCCATTACCACGTGATCCATGGTGTAAAAAAAATTTGAAATCCCACGCTCTAAAGAGCCGGTAGCCCACCTTTGCTTTTGTCTGCCTTCAGTTAGAAAAAAGGTTGTTTATTTGTTTGAATTCCATTTAAGGAGTACCAGCTGGGTCTGCCATTAAATATGGTTTGCAAAACAAGCCAGCCCTGATGTTTAACACCTTGCCAATCTCTGATGTCTTTTATTTAAGTAATAAATCAGTGTTTAATTTTATGTCATTATGCTTTACCCAGGAGAGTCATTTAGCAGGTCAGTTTTAGCGTAGTGATAAAACTTGGAGTAATGGGATTGAACCTGCCGCTTCTGGCAGTTCGTATTGGGCAATACTACACATTTAAGTTCCCTAACATGCATTCAATTTAGATTTAATAAGAGTTATTATATACCATGTTAATTAAAATTGGATTATTTATTGCAAACACTTACAGAGAACTAGTGACAGAGCTGTGGCTGCACATACCAAATTTGGCCTCAGAAGTGCCAAGCGGTATCTCTTCGAGTCTTTCACGGAACCAAATTTGGATGAAATTGTAGCTTGTCTTCCACGTCACTGTGGTCACTGTAGTCGTGTTTGTGCGTGTTCATCCCCTTCGCAGTGAAATTGCCATGGATGTGGCACAGAAAGGAGATGCTTGATGAGGACACACTCCTGGAAACTCTGAGCTGACTTTCGAGGTCTCACAGCCTGACACCGAGTGTAGCTGAGCACAGAGTAAAGGCCTAAGTTAATTTTTCTTAATTTCTTCAAGTGTAGTGCAGATGAACCGTCTCTCCTCTCGCACTGCTTTCCTTTCATCGCTGTAAGACGCAGAGAGCTCGCTATCAGCCTGCCGACGGGAAGAACTGCTTCCCCCATCTCGGACAGCACGCGGACGGGGCTGTGTTAGGCTCTGCTCAGCCCAACACGTGCGTCACCGGCACTAACCTGCCGAACACCCCGGTCACAGCTCTGCGCGAGCCACTGCTGACAGAGCCGGAGAGGGGGCTCAGGCTGGTTGGAGAAGTAATGTGGTTGCAGTTGTATGGGCCAAGAAGATGAGACAACACCTCTCCAGATGTGCAGCGGTCCAGCAGTGGCATGAGAAATAGTTAAAAAGGCTGTAAAAAAAGCCCAAGCAAACAAGGAAACAAATTAGCAATGGTGCATAGAAGATAATGGTCAACTCACCTGCTCTGTAGATCAATGTTCAAACTTCTTGTGTGATGGAGGTCAGAGAAACAGGCACGGACTCAGCAATGTATGTGATGCAGAAAGAAGCACTTTTATCTAAAATTGCATCTGGAGCCTGGGTTGGTCAGATACAAACAGAAAATTGCAGGCCTGTAGCAAAAACACTGTAGACAACACCAGAGGAATGCTGTTGCAAAGCATTGGTTTCCAACAGTTTGCTGTTTGTCATGTAACTACTGTTTTTGTAGCGTCTGACAAGTTGGAGAAATCAGTAGTGTCCAGAAATTGCTGGGAAAAGAGGCACAGCCCACCAACTTTTAGGAACCTGTCTAAGCAACCAGTAAAGCCACAAGTTGACTTTTCCTTAGTCACATAGCAACTTCCTAATTTTCAGCTACTGCCTGAGATTTAATTTTAGACTCCAAGAAAAACTAGAGTGTTTCTAGTGTTCGTGTCATCTGACAGCTTTTGAAGCAGGGGATGATTATCATTGAGGCTGAAGAAGGATTGACCAAGGGGACGCAGCAAACGTTCTGCTCCTGAACAGAAAGAAGAGACACGAGTTCCAGTTTTCACTTCAGCAGTTTTACATGAATCATAGAATCACAGACTTGTTNAATGCTGTTGGCACATTCCCTGGGATGTCCATGGTGAGGGAACTGACGCAGTGGTAGATGAGTAAGCAAGACATGGAGTTGGTGCACGTGATGAAGCTTGGACGAGAGAAAGCTTCATAACGAGATATACTTTGGAACAAGAAGGGAAGAAACAAAAAGCAACAAGACTGAGGGCCATCAGCTTTGCTTCATAACAAGTTTTTATGTGAAGTATTCTCCCCACAAAACCTAAGGTTTTCTGCCTGGGTTTTTTGTTTGGCCATTTGTTTTTACTGCTCTGGGGTAACTACTCTTGAGCTTTCCTGGTTTTTTGGCCCTCTCCTTGGTAGCTGACAGGCAGTACTTGAGGCTCAAATGGATAGTGGCCGTTAAGGCAGGTACCAGTTTCTCTTCCTCAGCCTTTTTGCAGAAGGCGCAACCTATCAAAATACTGATGTATTTGATGAGTAGTGTTGACCTTCAGACAGGCCTATGTTTGAGCCCCATGCGCAACCAAGACCAGAGTGCTTTTGTTCGTTGAAGACAAAATTCAGGATTTGGAGTGGGTATCTCTCTGACAAGCATGCTCACATGCCAAGCTTATTAGAAGGACAAGAACTTTTCCTTTTTGCCTTTCTTCTGCTTTTCCTTTCTGAAGGGCCGATAGCAGCACTCAGTTATGATGTTTGCTGGCAGCAAGCCCAGCAGAGTTTTCGAAGTCTGGATCCTTTTTGTGCAGAAACCTGTGATTAAGCCACCTTCGAACAGAAGTAATGTCAGATCATGTCAATATCTAAAGCTTTCTATGCTTGGTTATTACCCTCCATGGCTAGATGTGACTCTTCATGTTGCCTTTTCAATCATTTTGATTTCTGTTTCCCTCAAGATTGAAACTCATGGGAACAGGAGAAAAGGTTTAATCTTTTACTTTGAAAGGCTGGTCTGCTAAAGCTGCTCAGCAGGAATACTCACAGGAGTTAAGGCAAATAGAAAACTGGGCATTAGGCTTTGTGTCCAGGAGGAAAAGCCATGTTTGCCATGTTGTTATAAAGCTTAAGTAGGCAATCTGCACCGAGCTTTAAAAAGCCCTGCAAAGCTTTGTGTGCATACAGATTTTTTCCCCAGACTTATAATTCCAATCATCTCTCTCTTCAATTGTGGTAGTGTCAGATAAAATTCCTTATAACATTAAATAGGTTGGATAAGCTGAAGAGATTTTATAGCAGTAGCATATTCAAGTTGTAGAAGGACTAAAAGCTATTAAGGTCAATATACCGTTTCCTGATTTGCATCTATAATTAGTAGCAGAATATGTCCTATCCATTTTAAAAAGTAATCTTATTTATGCAATGAAATACTGGTTCATCTCATTAAAGGAAGAAGTCCATCTTGTCTTAAAGTAAAATTTGGCACACAATTCTCCTATGTTTATTTTAGAAAAGCATTCTATTTAGATGATGACACAGGAGTAAGATGATTGCGCTAGTCTGCAGATAAATAATCAGCTGATGAAAAAAATGTTTCATTCTTTTTCAAGCCAGAGTTTATAGGCGGGGAGGGGGGGGACACACAAAAAAATTGTCACTGATATTCATTTTCAAATCTAAAAAAAGTGGTAACAAAAGAGAAAAATGCAAAGCTAGACGCTTATGAAGGCGGAGGCTAAACTTTGGCTTACCATCTTGCTTTTGGCGGGCCAAAACACAAATTACTTTGCAAATAATCATCTTTTAACCATAAATTTATCTGTTGACTTAGGGGATGTTTGCTCTTTCAGTTACTTGAAGAATTGATTTAGATGTCACTGGGAATAGAACAAGAGCAAGAGCAGATAGAAAGAAAAGAAAAAAGAAAATAAAAAAAGAAAAGACAAAAGAGAAAAGAAAAGACAAAAAAGAAGGGAAGGGAAGGAAAAGAAAAGAAGAAAAGAAAAAAAAAGGTGAGGAGAGGAGAGGAGAGGAGAAAGCTACTTATATGAAGACTATACACATTTCTTTCCTTCCTATGAGCATTTGAGCTTTTCACTGAGTCATGACCTTTTGGTTTTTTTTAGAAAAGCCAATCAGCCCTATTCTGAAGCAGGATGTCTTGCTCGCTCTCTGCAGAATTCCTGCGTTTTTAGATGCAGCTGGAGTAATCCTCTTTGCCGCCACCCTGTTCCTCAGCCCCCATTACCTGAGCACTGGTGGCAGCTGCCTTACAGTGCTCAGCAAATGGCAGAGAAAGGACATTTTGCAGGTTCAACCGTTCTGCTAGAAACTCCGTAATGAAATCAGAAATGACAAGGTGAGCTTGGCAGAGACCAAGCTCTGAGGGTGATTTTTTGCTAACCCTTTGCTGGCTGGCTAACCCTTTCATTCACATTCCCAGAAAAATCAAATCTGAATCAGTAATTGGTGCTCTTTATTCTTCCTGGTTTGTTTATTGGGGGTGGTTTTTTTTCAGGGAAGGAGGAGGAAGGAGGGAGGGAGAAGAAGAGGGGCTGGGGGGGAAGAACAGCTATCTTTATGTGATATTACATTAATTGCCTTTGAGCGTGCTGTCACTGAAGAGATATGAGAGTAAGTATTATATCTAGAGAAAAACACGAAGACCTTGGATTGCTGGCAAATATTGACATGCATGCATAATAATATATACTAAAACTGTCCACTTACACTGAGACAATATAATACAACACGGGTGCCAGTTTTTCCTGCATTGTAAAAACAGAGTTTCATCTGATTCCTCCTCATCAACTTTTCTATTTTAACCTATTTTAATTATTTGTATTTTGAGCTCCCAAAGAATACGTAGCAAATTCAGAAACAAATGGCTACACACAGAACAACAGCAGACCAGGTGAAGTATCCCCAAATCAGAGCTAGTGATGGTTGAAGCCAAGTGCTCTGTTCAGTGTGTTCTTGAGCAAACAGTGTAAGATGGCTGGGAAGGAGACCCACCGTCACAGGCACAGACTCGATATCGCCAAGATTCGCCGTCAGGAGTCTCGTTTACCAGCTGTTCTGTCTGTTAGCAATGACTACACGGGAAAGTCGCAATGCTGGTTACAGGCTGCCTATTTATAGTCTGAGAAGGGAGGACCGAGATTAGTTTTCATTATAGCAAATAACATGAAGGCTGAATCTGAGCCAAACCAGCCCCACTTTAGAGGGTCAAACTGCAGTTGAGGTAATTAGTACAGGCGTACGTTAAGTTTACAAGGCGCAGCGCAGCACTATATACACTAACGAACTCCAGCCAAGCTGGTACAGCTAAATGACAAGAATGCAGCCCAACACAGAGAGCCTGTCTTAGTGCTGGGTATGGGAAGGCTGTGCTAGCCAGCCTCTGCTCTCAACCCGGTAGCCCTCCATCTCAGTGCCTGGAGAGGTGTACATGCTCCAGTGGCCTGGGTGCACCCACACAGCTTCAGTGCTTCCATCTCCAGGGTTAGCTCTGGTTTTGTTCCAAGGCATTTGGTCTCTTCTGCCAAGTAACCAGCGATAGGATGAGAGGAAACAGCCTCAAGTTGCGCCAAGGGAGGTTTAGGTTGGACATTAGGAAAAAATTCTTCACTGCAAGAGTGGTCAGGCCTTGGCACAGGCTGCCCAGGGCAGTGGTGGAGTCCCCATCCCTGGCGGGATTTAAAAGACGTGTAGATGAGGCGCTTGGGGACATGGTTTAGTGGGCAGGGGGGGGGTGGGTTGACGGTTGGACTCGATGACCTTAGAGATCTTTTCCAACCTTAATGATTCTACGATTCTATGATTTCTTGACTCATGTCAATGTTTCCTTAGAGAAATTTGTTTCTGGGGATTTCCTTCCAGAACAGAGGCTGTCATGCAACAACAAATTCCTATGAAATTAAGTGGTTTCCCTAAATCAGATCCTGATTCACATAATTTTCTGTGCAACCAGGTTTTTCTCCAAGACTGCCTTTTAACTTGAAGTCTCGGTTGATCCAATACAAGCAGATTTTGGTTCATTTGTACCCTTATGCGACTTAAGATTGCCATTCACAAAGACTATCTTTTCCCAATGAAGAAAATTGTAAAATCTAGTGTCAGAGCACAGCTCTTCCCTTTGGCAGAAGAAGAAAGACTTCATAGATCAAAGCCAACTGCACCTCTAGTGTCAAGCAGCCCAGCCTCTTCACAGATTGTGAGTAGTTTCTTATTTAGACCAAATACAGACCAAAGCTCCTCTTCTTTAGTATAGCCTGAACTCTTTCTCAACACCAAATGCCTGATGTAGTAGCCATGATAGTAAGCACAACTGTGATGTTCCCTTTCAAAAAGTTTAGATCTGCCATGGCAGATATTTATTTATTTCGCTGATAAATGGAGTTCTAAGGAGCCTTCTGCTTTGGGCTGCATGATATCACAAGTGATAGAGTGGCCTTGGAGGCTCAAGCAAGCTTGAGTAAAATTCACCAGCAATCTTCAATGGTCAAAGTAATTTATCAAATGTATTTATGTTTATATTTATATTGGAAAGAAATGTCGTAACAAGTAATGCAACATGATGGGTATCTTGGTCATCATGAGATAATTACAGTGATGCAGGGTTACAGAACACTGTGAAGAAACATTTACTTCTCAACACATAGTGAAATATTTGTCATCTTTGCTTTTTAAGTGTTGATAGATCTTTTATTTACGCATGTATATATATTTATCTATCTATCAATGATGTTGCCACATTGGTATCTTGCTATTTGAGCAGGCAGAACGATGTTAAGAATTGTGTTCTCTATTTTTGATATGTTTTGACACTCATTTAATGACTTCACACAACAGCAATGCATTTGGATAATGTGAAAGATAAGAAGTAAATTTATGGAAAATTATTATCAACACTCGTATCACAGTAGTGTGTTCAAATTCCAGCCGAGTTCAGTACTCTGCTTCAAGAAAAAAAGCTGCCTCTTGCAGCCTAAGATTGTAACCACGGTTTGCTGCGTATGTTGACAGTCCTACAATATCAAGATTCAAAAGCCCTTATAAAGGAAAAGAGAGAAGGGGTGTTTTCTTCACCTCAGAGATCTTGGACTCTGGAGCCATAAACCATAAACAACTTGGCCAGGGTCATGTATGATAAGAATGTCAGAGCCAAGAAATTGAATTTAGAATGACTGAATTATGGCACAGTGCCCTTACCCCAAGTCATCCTTCCATTTCAGATAAAAATCTCCATGGCAAGGGATTCCTTTTGTGTTCTGGAAATCTGGTTTAGATGCGCATGCTTTTCCCACTTCCTGCCATGCTTTCTCAAATGTCTTAAGGCAGTTTTTCTCTGCAATCTTTTGTTGTTATATGCCAGCTGAAACATTCCCTTACAAGTCCAAATTTCTGGATGACTGTTTAGTAGAGAGACATGGGAAAACCTAGAAAAGGAAGGAGGGCAGGAGAGTGGAAGGAAGGAATGAAGGAGGGAAGGAAGGGAGAAAGAAAGAGGGAAGGAAGGAAAGGAAGGAAAGAAATGGAAGGCAAAGAAAGATCTTTGTTTCTTTTTGAGATCTCTTTTTCACACTTCGTTTTCTCTTTCATTGCATATTATTTTGGCTGAGATGGAGAAGATTTGGGAAGCAAGCGTTGAGTAAATGCTCTCAGACTTGTGTAAAGTGAGTGTAATGCCATGAACAGGAGAGCTATACCAGAATGATGTGAAAGAGGTCATAATCAGATCTCCTGTAGATATAGAAGAGTGTTTTGCTTTTACAAGCCATTTCACCTCCAAAATACTAATTTCATTTTAATTTTTGAATGAGATTGATTTCCTTGCCATTTTTATTCAAGCCAGAATAAGATTTTTTTCTTTTTCCCCCTGGTCATTGTTCATACTTTCATAGAATAGTTCACCGAATAGTTGAGGTTGCAAGGGGTCTCTAGAGAAGTTAAATCTTTAACACAGGTTATTGGTACTAGATTTTTTTGGAATGCTAAAGCTAATAATTTTCTATTGGGGGGTGCTATACATAAGTCTTTCTTATATATCTGTAAACTCTGGTTAGTTTAATCCTCATTAAATTCATAAGGGCATTTTTAACATATGTATACATTTAAGTTTCTCAGTCTCAGTGCTGCCACCACTCAAGTCCCTAAGAATTTTATGACTAGCTGCAACAGGAGTGCAATAGATCCCTTATTCTCTTTCCACACGATGACCTACTTAGTCTAAAAAAATTTAGTTAGGGTTCTGGTTTAGATTTGCTATCACACTACATATATTTGCTTGCATCACCTATAAGGTATTTGAAGAGTGACTAGCCAATGACTGCTCAAAGAGTGACAGCTGCAGTTCTACAGTAAGCTCCCCTGAGTGACTTTGCCCCTGTAACTTTACTCTCTGATAACAATATTAACAATGGCACTCATCGTAATGTTAAGACTAAAAAAGATGGAGACAGGGAGTATAGCCAGGCACAAGGCTCTAGGGGACCACTTAATACAGAAAACTTTTCTTTTTAAACTGAAATGTTGTAAGTACTCTTTCTTTGCATTCTTGGATTTAGAACGCTGCTGAGATAGTGTGAGGTCTAGTAAGATCTTTGGGCACAGTGATAGTCTTAATGAGTTATTTTAAAGGTAAGGAACAGGCAGCGAATGGAAGAAAGGCTCAAATGCAGCCAAGTGAGAAGTTTCTCTGCCATAGACCATATAGAAATTAATTGTAAAATTACTTTTCAAAGACCCTATTGAAGAGCTGATATTAGTGACTGAAGGGGAAAAGGCGAGGCCAGCATCGGCATACCAAGGAGTATGTCTAGGGCCAGAGCACATCATACAGCAGATATTCTAGCCAAAGCTTCAGTTTATGGGTGGAACAGTGGAACGTAGACACCACTGGTTCTTCTCAGTTCCTAGAGCAGTCTAAGACTGGGAGGCCACAGAGGTATTTTTAAGCCCTTGCTGTTTGGATTCAGCATAGGATGTCCATCTCTAGAATTCAAATTCTTCACAAATGCTCTTAATTGGCCTAGATAGTATAAATAGCAACCATCAGTAAAAACCACATGCCTAGAAAATATATTATGGGAAGTTGGACCTCGAATAAGGTTACAGTGACATAAAACTGGAATCAAGATTATAGTTTTGCTCCTTAACTGTAGGTTTGACGTACTTCTTAAGTCTTTCTTAATTTCTGTGGAATTGGGATTGGGACATGAACAAAGGAGTCATTGAAAGTATATTTCTATGGATAAGCAGTAGAAGATCATAACTTTGTATTAGTGCACCTGCTGAATTAAATTAATACTTCAAGCAAATGCTGTTAGCCATAGGTTTCATGAAAGCTCAGAGGACTATGATTCATCAAAGGACCTAGTCATGTCTTGTGAGTTGAATATTCCCAGTTTTAGTTCAGAAGGCTCTGAAATCCATCCAGTAATAGAAGATCAAGCAAAATAATTTTATGATCTCTGTGAATAACAGGTAATTCTGGAATCAATGACATGAAGAATAGTTAATGTGCTACATCAAGACTAAGTTGTATCTTACATTTTAATTCTGAAGAACATTTTCCATTGTGAAAGTGGAGCTGCTCAAGGAGAACACAAATCAGATGGTCAAAGAGCCAGGACACGGAGGCCAGACCTATAGCCAAACACCAGTGACTTTGAAGCCACACATAGCAATAGAAATGTCGCCCTAAGCAGAGAAACTTTCCTCCCAAAATGAGAAAATGTAGAAGGGGAGAGCTGCGTAGAGATTACCCAGCACATCCTTCTTATAAAAAGTCATGGCAGGGGTAGTAAGTGGGAATGGCAGAAGCAGAAATGGTTATTGGATCATGTTGTCCACATGGTGCTGGGCCAGCGCAATGGCTCTGTGCCTCTCCTGAACTCTAGAGCTGCACCTCATTGTCCACATACCTAGCCAAGGATCTTGAGAGCAGAAAGGAGGGGTCTGAGAACTACCCTTTCCTGCAGTTCACCTCCGCAGCACAGGCACTAAATGTTGTACCACAGAGGAGCTGAGCTGTTAAGAAAGGTCATTGTTTTCTTACATTATTGTCCTTACGTCTTTGCCTTGCATCTTGCGCAGTCACGTGCTGAGCATGCCGTGCTTATGCAGTATTACCAGATGGGAATGGTAAGCTCTCACAATTGCTTTGCACAGCTGTACGCACCAATATCTACAAGGCAACAGAGAATCAGATCCGCAGTTTGTGGACAGCAGCAGGTTCCTGTATTTAATGTTTACCGTTCTGGCATCATGGCAGGGTTCCTACACACTGCGTTGACCGTGGCACAGGGGTGATCAAGCTGATGTTTGCAGGTCAGTTGTTATTTAAAAAAATTCCCTTGAAAGGACACCAGTTTACATGCATCATTAAAGCTCCATCAGCATATTACACAGCTCCAGGTTGTAAACCATGCCAGATCAGGACCTTTCCTTCTTTAGATGGATGAAAGTAATGATGCCAGCAGTGACAGGGTATGCATCGTGATTAGGCATTGTGACCAGGAGGCAAGACTTTTGAAAAATGATCTTCCAAAGATGATTGCAAGTAACACAGCAGGTGCTGGAAACTTTTCTGCATCACTGAATCTGTTTCATTGACTCCAACATCTCACTGATAAACGTGATTGCACTTTTCCCTCACTCAGCAAATATAGTGACTGGCAGAGTAAAGCAAACTTTAGCATCTGTGTTTATATCCATTGATCTATGTCTTGTAAGTGTTATGTCACTTGAGAGTCTTTATGAAAACAGATAATTTATAACGGCAAGGAGATAAACTGCTATCCATCTTACTGCAGTCTTAATGTAAGCTGGTTTATGTCCTTCATTACTGACCCTAGTACTCAAGTTGAGCCCAGATAATAGGGCAGAGACTCTTTCATTTCTAACTGAGCAATTTAAAGCTAGCCTGCATTTGTAATTCCTGAAAGACAGTTAACCTTCTACTCAGCATCTTGTTCTGCATAAAGGAGCTTGGGGCTTTAGGCCTTGGGCCTGTGTGAAAAGGTGACAAATTCTGTAGTGAGATCAACCCTTGTCACAGCAGTGGCAGCCATGCAGGACTTTTGGCATTCGCCGTAAAAGAAGAGGTGGCAAAGGACTATGAGTAGAGACCAAACAACCTTCCCACCGCTGGAGGAGACAAGGGCGTCAGTGGAAGATCACCACCCAAACGCGCAGAGACAGTTAACATCTTCCACTTTTAGAAAAGACGCATGCAGTGAACTTCCAGAAGAGAAGCCTCAAGGAATTACTTTGAATGTGAGGTGAAGTATAGAAATCGAAGAGGTTAAAAACCATAAGCACGTAAGTTTTTCAGTTCAAATGTATTTTCTGCATCTGGACATATTGATCTCTTCCTGACTTTGAAACTCTAGACCCCTGCAAGCCTCCTCCAAATCCTAACAAAGGCAGACTCTCAGCCCAATTCTGCCAGATTCCCTTCGTCTCTCAGGCTTTTTAACACTCCTGTTCTGTAGAAGGAACCAGTTTTAGTTAGATCAGCCAAAACGCATTCCGTTACAATGCTGCAGCCTCCTGGAGTTGAGGTAATTTTAAAAAAAAATTTTTTTTTTTTTAAAAACCTAGCATTTATCCTTTAAAATCTGAATTGTCTTTAATGTGACAGTCACCACAGCAGAGCTAACTTTTCTGTTTTGCTAATTCTGAACTCACCTTTAGATGTGTTGATATTCTCAGCAGGTTTTGTTCTGGACTTCCAGCCATTTCTTACTTTGTTGTAAGATACAGAGCTAGTTTTATCTTGAAAATTGAAATCTAACCTATATTTTTAATTAGCCTGAAAGGATGTAATTCAGTTTGCTGTTATGCAGTGTTAATACACTCTTCACCTGTTGACTTGGGGATTATTTTTCTTGTGTGTTGTCAAAGGACTTTTCTGCTATTAAGCCAACATCTTGTGTAGCAATTCCATTTAGTATATTTTTCTTGATTCATGTTTGGATTAAGTAAATAGGACACTACCATCTTAATTTTAAATTAAGTAGTAATTTACCTGCTTCTTTTCACATGATATTCTGCCATGATGTTGATCAATTGTAAACCCGTAGCCCAAGAAATACAATATTGCCGTCTCTACTTAGAGTCTGTGGATGTACCAAGGATGCAAGGCCACAGGCTTGCCAGGCTTGCACTCCTTTGGTCCCTACCTCAAGCTTGTTTTTCTTGGTTTAGCTGAAACACCTTTTTTTTTTTTCTAAGGACAGGGTGACTATGCCTAGTTAGTTTTGCTTTTGCTTATCTTCTCAGGGTATAACCACATTTTTATATAGATACTAGTTAAAACTAGTTACTTTATGCAGAATGAGATGTTGATGACCAACATAATGATGCAATGCAGACGAAAACACATCTGGTATGATAGCAGCGGCCTTGAAAAGTGGAAACATGGGATGCAGGGCAGAGGAGTAGAGGCATGGGATGACACAAGACTGGGCACTGGCTGATACAGGGGACCCCAGGGCTATAACCAACTCACCGGCAGTCAGATAAATTCAGGATTGGAGCTGGTATCAAAGAAAACAAAGAATATATGCAACGCTTACCATATATAGATACATTAAGATACTATTGGACATTAGGAAAAAATTCTTTCCTGACAGAGTGGTCAGGCCTTGGCACAGGCTGCCCAGGGCAGTGGTGGAGTCCCCATCCCTGGAGGGATTTAAAAGACGTGTAGATGAGGCGCTTGGGGACATGGTTTAGTGGGCATGGGGGGGGTGGGTTGATGGTTGGACTCGATGATCTTAGAGGTCTTTTCCAACCTTAGTGCTTCTATGATTCTATGATTCTAAGTGTAGTAAATGTAGTATAGTAAAACATAGAGTAAATGTGGCACAGAGTTGCAGACCAGTGAAGACCGAAGGTGTAAATGCGTGTTAGCACGACCAAAAACGACACCAAGCAGATCCTTTAGTGAGGGAGAAGCCACCAGCATTGTCGTCCTCCCACCAAAAGGACTTAGGGTGCTGACAACTTGCCATCCTTGCTCTCCTCTCCCCCCAACACGCGCACCTCCTGCTCAGGTTAGCCCCGCTGACAGAGGAGGGCTTGCCTTGCTTCGAGGTTGCCGTTACGCCTTTCAAAATAAGGTACAACTCAGTGCGAGAAACACTACCAGTTTTCTTTGACTTCTCTTTTGTTTCCTGAATAACTTGTGATGTTCTTTTTTGATTGGAATATCTTTCCTCCTTCTACCCTCCTTGTTCCATTGACAATGAAGTTGGATAAAGTCCAACAGCAAATTTGGATTTCTTTAGGGCCAATTCCACTCATGATGCAGATCTGAAGACTTGAATCAAAGCTGTGATTGTTGCTGTACTGATACCCAAACTGTTCTGAGTGTGCATGCATAGATTCCTCTCTCCCAGAAAGGAAAAAGAAGAAAGGAAGAAAAAACTTGATTTATTGAGCATAATTGTATGGATAATCTCAATCCATTACTTTGTGGCACAGAACAGTTTTTCATTCACACATCCATCTTCTCTGAAATAAGAGACTATTCTTACATTTTATTCACATAATGGTTTTGATAGAAAATCTGTTTTGCTGCAGATGAGGGCCCTGGAGGTTTTTGGTCTATTGTAATACATAAGAGCTGCCTGACATTGCAGCATTCGTTCTCTAGTGCTATTGCCTAGCAGGGCTAAAAGCACTGATGTCTTTTACAGTTCTGCTATTGCCATTATCCATTTCAATGGGTTTAAATGTAAAAGTGAAATTGATGGTGTTAAAGCATGAATTTCAATCATACTAAGAAAGAAGATATTGATGGGAGCTAGCGAGGGAGTTCTGGACAAAAATACTGCAAAGGAGAAGCTGAAAGGCTGATTGCTCTAAGCCCAGTGACTCCGTTTTATTGGGTTACAGAGCTACCACACATAAAAAGACGTCGGTCCATGTTGCATAACTCAGAACAAGGTGCATTTGTCCTTGTCAGTATTATGGCAACCATCTCCTTCCTCCTCCTTGAGGTGGGACTTCATGGAAAAATCTTCAAGTCTTTATTCAGCTTTTTATGTGAGATTTAAGGTGTCCCTTCTCATTAATCTTGGCAGTCAGGGTGATTTTTTGTGGCTACAGACTATTGTGCTTCTTGTTAAAATCATACCTTTGTAACTATAGTGCAGCGTTCTGCCTGAGACTGTGTCTTTATGGACCAGTAGAAGAGACACTTTGTACCATACAAATTACAAAGAACACAGTAACTGAGAGTTAGCAAAACTAATGAGAAAGAGGTAGGGCTGTTTTGCAGGAGCTTGATGAGTTGGATTTTAATTTCCACCTTGACACAAATTGAAAACAGAATTACGCCGTGTTACGGGGTCCATCGAAGCACCTCTGGCACAACTGTTGCGCTGACCCCTGCTTGAATCAAGACGAGCATCCATGACAGAGTTTCTTCTGGGGCTGCGGTCAGCTTTTCCCTTGCCTGCCTCTGCGTGCCCCGTGTCCTAAGGCTGAATGCCATCACCAAGAAACATGCAACTTTGTGAGAAACACAGCCATATTTTGGGGATCTCCACATTTATCTTGGGTTGCAAACAACTGAAAAGGCTTGCCTGGTGTCTCAATTTATTTGTATTTGTGCTTCCATGGCAGCAGCATGCTCTGTACCTGTTTAATTGGTTTAAGTCAAGTTTAAACACTAAGCAAGCTTGAAACAACAGAGCTGTACAACAGAGCTGTGGTCTTGATTACAGAATTATAGATGAGGTTACAAAGAAGAAAATAAAATTATCATGTTGTATTTCAGACTCTACAATAGAAGTCCTCCTTAGCTTTCATGGTATTTTAGCCATCTGAAGGGAGAAGGGGCAAAGAAAGGGATGGTGTGTCTCCAAGCACCTCTTTCTTCCCATCGTCAAAATAGAATTCCTTCTGCCTTCCCCATCTTAATGTTTCCAAGCCTACTGCGTCCCTGAAAAATGCTATCCTTCCTAGCTTGAGTGACTTTCTTACAAAGCAGACCATTTCTTGCAAGACTTTCTCAGTCGTGTCCCATAAGCGTACCGTTTTGTAAGGTCCAGTTACTCCTAGGCAATAATCATGACACAATAATTATTAACAGGCTTGATTACAAACTTAGCATTTAGAGTGTTCTTTCTAAATAAACTCCCTTTCCCACCTCTTATTAGTTTGGTGTCCATGCTGCCATAACATCTACCCTGTGGTTTAAGTCTCAGTCCCAGTTTCCTCCATCTACTGCTTGCTCAGTCTAAAGTGGGAGAAAAATGCCTATAGGATCAATATGTTCAAACCATTTGAGGAAAGGAGTGTGACAATGTGCCAAAGAAATTTTAGTGACTGACAAAGGTTCCTGGCAAGTAACAATAATAATGTGTGTAAAGTGGATTGTTATTCAAGATTCCCTTAGGCAGCCCCTTTCTTATCAAAAGATACCATTTTATGATAGAAATCATTATGTATGTTTAGCAAAACATTTCCATTGTACTCTTAATAAAATGTCTTTTTCCCCTGAAAGTGTTTTGGGATGAATGTATACCGATGTGCGCAACTGTGATTTTATCTTTATAGGAATTTGTTATGAATAGTCTTTGAAAATGTCTCTCTCGAGCTGCAGGTTTTCCCATTCAATGTGCACTGTTTGTATTTATCCTCTCGCCAGTGGCTTCTGCAGCCAAGGCTTTCTGCGGAGTCAAATCCAGCATTTCGAATGAAATGTAAAATCCTTAGTGACGGACCTCTTCAGTAGACTAGGTGTAGCACTAAATAAAAATTGATTGATTTTGTTTCAACGAAACGATGACGTGCATTTCGGTATGAACCCGTGCGCCCGTCTGGCCCTGTAGTTGTACTCGTAGGGGTAGTCCTACCCGTAAGCGTACCGTGGTGATAGTTTGAAGTCTTAGCCATATGGCTGGACCCTGTTGGATAAACCCACAACAAATACCAGTCCTAAAAACTCTGAAATCTATATTTTACTTTAAAAACTAAGAAAGTGAAACCTTCTCCTCTGACTATACAAAGGAATGGTCACATACAACTGAAAATGAATTGCCTGTAAAGGCAAACCTGCACTTTGGTTATGCGCTGTCATGGTTAAGGATTTAACCTGAAGTGTCCCAGCATCGCAGACTGAGTCTGTGTTAAATTACATCTAATGCTTTCAAGTTTGCAAGATAATTAAAAAGATACAAGTAAAATATTAGAAAATAAATAGCCGTTTCATGCAGCAGCTCCTACTCTTATTTAGAATATTATTTGTGCAAGACTATTTGCAATAGTAATGTTATACTGTGTTGCAGTGGAGGCTACAGCTAAGGGATGAGGGTCTCATTACGCCAGGACTTGACAAAATAAACCAAAAATATGATCCTTTCGACAAAGCCCATTGTCACTGCATCAGTGGAAGCGGTTAGTTACGGCTGCGGCCGCGCCGTTTGGCTGGACGGCGACACGGCTGCATCCTCATCCCGGCCTCATTTGGGGTCATGAGATGGCTGGGGAGCCTTTTTCGCTGAAGAGATATTTGTCTCCATTAGTACTTGAATTTCCTAGTAGGTTCCCTGTAGCTCTCACAGCTGGTTTGCTTGTTGTGTGTTCTTTCTGTTTAGGCTTATCACTTGGGTAATACTCAGAGAATGTAAAGCTAGGGGACTAAAGTACCTATTTAATTTATAAAGACATGCAAGCATTTCTACAAGATTATTCAGGGCAGCTAAATTAGCTCCTTAACAAGGTTTGCATTAATATATTCCTGACTTTTTGTCTAAGTCCTGTTTATTTCATGTGAGTTTATTCAGCAAATGGAATAAAACCTGTTTGGAGAGTCTGCCACCATCTAGCATATCTGTAGTTCCGAGGAGAAGGAAATGTAGGTGTCCGGGTACCTCTGCAAATGGGAAACCGTATAGGTAATCCATCTGGATCCGGTACTAACAGATCATTGACAAAGCACTCACGCACCTAGACCATAGGCAACCCTAATATTGAGGGAGCACTCTGAAAAGTGAGAGGTGGAAAGAGACCTGAGACCGTGAAGGAGAATAAAATTCTAGACCTTTTTTATCTGTGTTGCTTTACCATTAGGTATGTTTTCAGAGAAAGACCTTGCAGCTAATTAGCAGACTTCTCTTGCCCAAGCTTGTTTATGATACGAAGATTATTGACATTTCTATAGAAATCATTAATAATATTCAATCTAGAAATTACCAGTTTGTCTAACTAGGGTAAATATTTACTGGTTGAAAACCAGCTGACCTAGCCTAACTGGTTAATTCCCAAAGCTGTATATCTTGTGTTATGAATGCCCATTTCACCCCCTTTTCACTGCTCACACGTGCAGGTACTCACATACACACAAAGTCTCAGTTACAACTTTCCTCCTGGGATGCATTAAAGTAAATGGAAAAGCTGCTTCTTTTTCCAAAGCCTCTCGTTCTGCATTCTGGAGAGAGGCAGAGTTAAACGGAGGGGGTGGGATAGAAATGGGGAAGGCAATAGTATGTATGTATTTAAACCTAAAGCCTTCTTCTGTTAATTCAGATGTTCAATTTAAATTTGAATGGAGATTAATAAATTACACAAATGATAACACTTCGGACTTGGGTGTGGGCCAGTGGTGTTATATATAAGCAGTGTGGAGCTTCTGGAGCTCCAGCACGCTCATTTATATTCATCCAGTGCTAACCAGAGAAATAATAGCATTATCACCTAGTTCAGTAATCAAATAATGGAAAACTGATCTCCGGGAGTTTTGACTGGAATGGAAAGCAGTTTCTTATTGTGTTTATTAGCTGGAATACTAAGGACTCAGCTGTGGTGAGTTAATGAGTGATATTTTAATCAATTTCTGAACCTGGATACATAAGCATCCTGATGAAAGTAGAATTAGCTGCGTCAGTCTCTCATTGGCTTACCATATCACCTTTTTTTGTCTTTGCAATGTAATGCTACCTGGCACAGAATGTTGACTGGCATGCTAGCTAAAGTACTGTTATAGTTCTGGAATTTTATTAATTATGATATTTCTCCAGTGGAAATGTATTAAGGGACTATTAGGGGTATATGTTAATTGTGTCTGTATTACTTAGCTTCATTTATTGGATTTTTCCTGTGATATATATATTAATAGACTTCTAATAGACATGGCTACATTTTCAGAAGAAATAGATATAGTTGTGTAAATATGAAGACAGATAAGTTACACGTGAGGCAATGTATGAAAGCAAAACACGTGCCTGAGGTGAGGCAGTCACCAAATTAGTGTTTTGTCCACCTGTCTGATCTCTCAGGAATTCAGTGTTACTCTACTAAACATGTACTGGCAAGACTTTGGTGTATGACTGAATATGATAAATTAGGAACTTGAAAATAAATGTGCCATTAACTTGCTCTGCCTTCTGAAACCTGGCATGCCGTATCCAGAAGAACAAAAAGGAGGTGGTAGAATCAAGGGGTTTGGGGTTTTTTTTTTCAGCATAGACAACACTGTAGCATATATTGACATGAAAAGCTTCAACTTTTCAGACAGCTTCGAGGGAGTACTGAAACGTGGGTTTTTCCTGTCTACCCTATGCAGGGAATTACTGGAACGCGGCTTCTTTCATTACTTCGTCATCCTACCTTCACTTCTCCACCTTCCAAGGGGAAACCAGCGCAGACATCTCTTTCTATTTCAAAACGTCAGCCTCGGACGGGGTGTTTCTTGAGAACCTGGGGAACACCGACTTCATCAAACTAGAGCTGAAATGTAAGTATGTGCTTCCCATCACTCTTCTTGGCACCTGAAGTGGGTTTGGGTCAGATAGTAGGTTTCAAGGAATGTGTGTCATTCAGTAAAACGTGTAAGCTCACTAAATTCTGCAAAAACTTCCAAATCAAACTGCTTGACATATTTCCAAGTTGCCTTATGTGGGAGGAGCGCTTGAAGTATATTTGGATTGTTTCTTGAGGGGAGAAATACAAACAAGGATAGAACTGCTAACATCAGTTATAAAAATGACACCGACCTGAAAAGGCTTTTCAAAATTGCATGCCAGATTTATTTCTTTAAAGTGTGTGTCTGCAGCTGTGTGTGCTTTTCTGGTTTATCTCACTGTTGTTTGGACATAGGGGAAAGGAAAAAAGAAAAGAGAGACCATCCACACAGCACTGTAAGGAGCCAAAGAGCTGAAAACTTGCATATGATATTTAAAAGCCCTAAAAAATCTCATAGAAATAAATCTTTATCAGTATTATCTGCTAATAAAATTGCTGATCCAAGAAAGAGGGCATAATGATATCACGGGCAAGTTAATTTTATTATTTAAACCATTTTTAGTGGCCCAGGGGCAAACTTTCCAAGGAAAGACGGCAAAATCCTCAGCTGTACCTGAATTCTGCTTAGTGAAATGGAAGCAGTTGAATTAGTGGGGAGAAAATGTTTCATGTCTCCTTTGTTCTCCCTCGACCCAGTTTACCCTGGCACAAAGAGGAGCGGTGACAGGCCTGCCGTGCTCCGTGCGGCTGTCGCTACAGCCTCGCGCGGCACGTTACAGCCGCAGGGTTACAGTGCGCTCCAGCACCGGGCAAAGCATCTTGGCTTCCTTTTGCTGCAGGAGCTGCTCAGGGAGGCCAAGGACCCCAGCTCTAAATAGCGATGCGCAAAAGTCAGCGTCGAAAAGTCGCTAATGTTGAAAGAGAAGAAATTGTTTGCATACCCCAAATAATCTATTTTTATGCAGATTCAATGCGATTTACGTGCGCGTGTCCGATTTTAAAACAAAAAGCCATTTTCGACACTTCCCAAAGTCTAAACACACAAATTAGAATGTGGAAATTTAGAAACCACCAGGAGGCCCCTTTAAAATGTAACTAAATTTCTCCTTCAGGTAAGAACAAAGTGCCAAGTTCCATGTGGGTGACAGCTTCTTTCCCTCTTTCTACAAGGAATTTAGTTGATGTTGCTTAATCCCAATTTTCTGTAATCTGCAACTGATGCAAACAAAATAGCTCCTCTTGAGTCACAGGAAATAGTCTCGTTTGTATTAACAAGGGGCACAGCCCTTTAATAATAAAGTGGCAGCTATTTCTAATTTCACTTTGAATTTCAGGAGTACTTACAGTCAGCTGAGGTGGGCATCTCCAGAGCTTCTTGCTCTTCTAATATATGGAAGGTGTTCTCAGCCGCTGTAGTTATCAGACCAGCCATGCTGTTCACTTAGCTAAAAGGTGACAATAACAGTGAATAAAGGTGACTTGGCAGTAACTATAATTCTTTTGAACTCAACACAGTTTAAATAATAATCATGCTGCAGTGGCTCACTGAATAGATGCACCAGTTCAAGAAAGCATGTGGCAGTGTACCCAGGATATCATCAAACAAATATCATCTGAAGCCTATGCTTGAGATCCACGGACTTTGCTGTGATTTAGCATGTGTATAAATTCAACTTCTGCCTCGTGTCCCTGAATCTAAACCTTAGGTTACAAATTCTTGATGGTAAGAATTGAAATTTCATCTGTGAAAAGAGTCTATAAGGTCAAACGTACTATTCCTGTTTAAGGAGTAAAAAACCTCTTGATTAAAACTATGCTGACTGTTTTTGCTAAAAGGACAAAGCAGTTCATTCGATATCATTGCATTCCCTCTACCCTTTCTTTCCTGGAAACTACGCTTGATATTTTCAGAGCTCCAGAAATTAGGCCTTTCTGTGACTTGAATGTTCTACCAGTCATAGCTCAAAAAAAGTTGAATACTCTGGTTTTAGTAACAAAAACAAACTCATTTTCCCTTCTGAATGACACATTTATTTAACAAATGTTTGTTTTATACCATTTTCAGATTTGTTTCATTCTGGTCTGCACTTATGTTTTGTTGGAATTCAAATGAAAAGTGGTTTCAGGATTTCAGAAGTTCCTTACATGACTTACAATCGACCCTGCTGCTTCTTAAAAGTTTGCTTCCCCTTTACAGAAGTCCCGTAAAACTAACATGTGAATTTGTTTCTTAACAAGGATATAAAGTTAAGTCAGTCAAGTAATTACAGAATTACCGCTAAACCATGAAGAAGGTTTCCTTTGGCAAGCTGCTTTCTAGCTAAGCCATAAATTCTCTAGCAGAACCGCTATTTTGTATTAAAGGTTTTTGCGTAACGGCGGTCATCACATATTTACTGCAAGTTGCTGCACTTCAAACCGTGGGTGCGCTGCTTTTGTCTGTTCACTGCCTTCTCATACAGGTACAATTCTCACTGAAGAAGAATGACTTCCTACAAAACCTTTCTTTGATTTCTTGACTTCTTACAATTCCAAAAGGAAAATGTTGAAATCAATGTCCTGCCAGCAAACACTGCAAATTCTTTTTTCTTCTTCCCTTATGTGTGAAATACTTGTGTATACCTGTAATATATGGTTAGTGAAGCATGAGCTTAGCTCTACAGACTAGGACTGAGAGGATCTACAATATCCAGTATTTTAATCAGCTTGCTGCACTTGGTGAATGCATTAGGGAAAAAATCATTTGGTCTATAAAAATTCTTAGCTTCAAGTCTTTGGAAAGGACTTTGCTATTGCATGTTTTATTCTGAGCACAAGAGTTGTCACTAGGAATGCTCGTTAAATTATTTTATTGGTGTGCTGTCTTGGAGCTTCTTAAGGTCTAATAAATGCACAGATCATTTTCCAATTCTCTAGATTTATTAAAAAAGGAGATGGAATCTTGCAGTATCTTGAAGAGTAACTTCATGTGTCTTCAGCAAAGCCCAAGACTGCCATCTCTGCGGAGAGGGGGACTACAGGAAAGAAGGAAAGAACGTGTTTCTCTGATTTAAGAAATAGCTTTTCCAAACAGCTGACAAGGAGGACTGTCATGAAAAAAAAAGTGATCAAATGTTACTATGAATGTGGCTGAAGTCTTTGGTTATTCCATTTATCAAGCAGCTCCTCTGGCAGGCTCGCACTTGTCACCGTTCATGGAACAGTTGGCAGAGATGTAGAATTACCTGAAGCCTCAGTTTTTACATACATCAGTAAATCTACAGAACTCCATTATTTTTATAGCTGGCTGGTCGGCTGGCAATGACTACAACTGGCTTAGAAAGGAGATAGTTGGATAAGGTATAAATTTTTCTGTAAAGCAGTGCTTCCAGAAACCATATGTCTCTGGTGAAAACTTCCAGATGTTTTTAAAATTAAAAATGTTTTTTAGAGAGAGAAAAAAACGATGTTTTATCTTTCAGAGCTTTCCTATACAGTTTTGGGAGAGTTTAACTTAAAATCCAGTCTTCCTATAAAAACACCATTGAGAACAGCATTTTTTCATTTATACTAGCCCCCTTCTTTAACCTTGACCTACCTTTCAGGACGCAGAGGTCAGTAACCTGCTGTCTATAAAGCCTGCCAGGACTGTCTCACACAGTTCTTTCTCAGTGCCTTTCATAAAAGCAATCTACCAAGAAGTTTGAACGTAATTTCGAGCAGCTGTTTGACGTCTTTCTCAGAACCCCTCATCTGCTCCCCTAGATGAATTGCTCTAATTCATCCTTTGCCTTTACCTCTGTCCCCATGATGCAGAGGTCGGGAGCAGACCTAGCACACCTGAAACAGAGATGAAAGAGCAGCCTGTACGTCAGCCAACAGCAACGTGGATCCTGCAGATCTTCAGAAGCAATCCTCATGTTCTTTTTTATTAAGTACTTCAGGATTGAACGTTGCCAAACAAAACATGCCAAGAATTTCATTTGGAATTCTTGAAGACTTCCAGCTCCCCTCCCCATTCAGTTCTTCCTTGCAGTCACTCCTCCCTGGAAATGGTAGCTTTGCATAACGGAGCCCGGCCAGAGCCATTGGGGTGCAGGGAAATAGGCCTCCAGGATCCTAACTCGAACCTCTGCAGCAGGCACGGGGCTGCCTAAAATCCGGCTGAATATCAACATATCTGAGTAGGGTCAAAGGAGCAAAAATGTGGTTTTGTACATTTATCAGATGTGGGTTGAAGACGTCGGAGAGCTATGACTATGAAAATCCAACTATTTCATACCTGTGAGGTGTTTGTCAAATAGTCCACATTTGAATTTTCTGATCAAGAGTAATCCCAAGTTTTGGAAGAGATGATGTATTCCTGAAAGCAAATTCTGGAAGGGACATATTCCTGAGAATTTGGGAAGAAGCATCGACCATCACTCTTTTGTATCAGATTCCCAGGACTGTTGCTCTAGAAGGGCAGTGGTGAATGAAACCGTTCCCAGAAAACTCTCTTAATGACACTGTCATATTATTTTAATGGAAAAGATATTCTGCGCACTTCTGTAGCACCTCTCATCCCAGCACCTCCAAGCAATTTACAGACACTAATGAATTGTATATCACTGTTATTATTTTGAAGTAAGTAAACAGCAAGTCACTTTTGCAGTAGGAAAAAAAAGAAGAGGCTTAGAGAGATAAAGATCATCTTGTGTTTGATCCTGGCATGAACATGTAAGTGAGGAAGGAGCTTTCTTATTAATCTATTGTAGAAAGCTAGAAATATTTACAACCCCTACGATCAGAGATGTCACTTGGCTGATAACCCCTGCAATTCTAGCTGCCCTAAAAGTCTCCCCGAGGAGCGATCGGTGAACTTGGCTGCTGTGGAAGGGATTACATGGAGTAGCTTGCTAATGAGAGCGGTGGTGTGGCTTCAGGATGGGACTACTTGCTCTGTGGGCAAGGGATACTGAGAGCATTTAATACCTAACATTTGCAGTTGAAAAGTCCCACATTGCTTCTTGTGCTTAGCTGTTTCTAGGCTACTTCGTTGAGACACGAGTAACTTCTCCAAAATCAGACAAGAAGCAGTGACAGACCAGGGACCATGATTCCCATTGCTGTTTGCTTCTGCCCAGACAGCATGCGTTCCTCCAGACTGAATGCTCTAACACATCACTGATTAATATATTTTCTTACAAATTTTAATAACTTCATCACTTCTTTCTCCAGAGGCATCCTAAAATGGAATTCTACCATATCAATCAGTTTAAATTCCCATATGTCGATGTAAATGCAGCTTAACGTTTTCCACTGCTTTATCTTTTCAGCTAGGTAGGGAAACCGGTGTGACCTTTGTTGTTTCTTTTAATTGAGTTGATATTTTGCTTTCCTAGCAGAAGGTCACTTTTTTGAAAAACAACCCTAGGAGAGCATGTTGCATTAGCCACACGTCAAAGAATGCATAGGACACTGAGGAATCTCTTCATCCCAAGGGCCAGTAAGAAGTTATCAAATTAAATGGAAAACATTAAATTTCTTTGGGAAATTATTGACCCAAATGTTTTTACAGCATTGTTTGCAAACTCTTACCCTATTCCAAGACAATATGAAAGTTAGTTACAAAGAAAAAAAAAAAAACCCAACTAGTCTGAAGAACTGCAAGTACCATTCATTTAAAAATAAGATTCCTTTTCAGATGAGGAAGGTGATGCAGAAAAGCCTGATATTCAAACAGGGCAATTTATGGCCCATCTGAGAAGGCCAGTTCCACCTGTATCCTTGTTCCTAATTAGCAGATGAGGATAGGTGCCCAGGCTGGCATGTGGGAGCAAGCCAAAGGCAGCAAATAAACATTCCAGCTGGGGAACTGGCTAAAACCGACCAATAGAAAATCCTAGGCACGGGGCTGCGGGGAAATTAAGGCCATCAGTAGCTCTTCTGTAACTAGCTTGGACTCTGACAGGACACAGGTTGCTGGGTACAGGTTGCTCTACTTTGTTCTGCCTCCGTGTCAGTGTGGCATTCGTGACCCTGCACCGTGCCGTACAGCATCCCCTCAGCGTTACCCCACTCCTTCCAAGGGTGCTGAGTGCTTTTCTCATTGCCATAAATGCCACTTTAATAGTCATTTTATGGGCGGTGTCTTATAAATCAGCTACAGCTCACACAAAGTTCAAGGTGGGAACTGGTTGGCATTCAAAAAGCACAGTTCTCCCTAACTTTGGTTTCTATTGCACTAAATACACGCAACGCATGGCAAACCGTTGCTAGCCCTGCCACCCACTAGCTCATCGCACGTCTTTGCCCCCATTTCCAGTCTGTTACACGCTGAAACTCCGTATGCTTCGTTACCTTCTTCACGTATGCTGATCTTCTTCCTGCAGAAAGTAAATATTTACTATAGAATGCAAAATTACTGGACGTCTTAGGCACGTGACAGGAACAGAACTTCTGGGTCCTTGAATTTAGATCCTCGCTGTCACAGACAACCACGATGCATAACCCGTGTCTAGCTCCCTAAATTTGTCCAACTCTCTATTGAAAACAGTTTGAATTTTTGCCAGCTGGACAACTCTTTCAGACTTTCACACCTTTGTTGGTTAGAAATCTTCTAATTCCTAACAGTTTTATTTGCGTCTTTTGTTTATAGCCATTCGTTCTTGTTTCAGTATTGGTCTTTGGCTGAACTATTTTCCCTTCCTAGCATTTACTCTCCCCTTGTGTATTTATGGAGCAATCATATCTTCTCTCAGCTTTTAATTGCTAAGAGACAAACTCACGTCATCTCTTCTCATAAGATATTTTCTTTTGTTCCTTTCTGTTGTTATGCTAATAAGGTTCTCCCTACTCAATTCACCTTGAATTCTTCTTTCTTAAACACAGGTAATCAGAACTATCCACATTCATTCTGATAATGGTTTTTTAGTGCCTTTTACAATGGCATACCCTGCCCACTGTGTCCTAGGAGTTTTTGGCCGATCACACTGGGCCCGTTTGTTATGTATTATTTTCTGACCTTTCCAACATTACGTTACTGGCAAAAAAATTTAGACATATGCTGAGTTCTTGTGCAAAGGTATTCATCATAACACTAACTATGACTTGACCCAAAACAAATTAGAGGTCCTTCAATTTTCTGATGACCCATACTTCATCTATCTCATCAACTATCTGTGCAATTCTATTTTCCATCTCTGCTCTTTTTGGAAGAAAATCAAATATGCTAGATCTGTAACAATTCTCTTCTTCGAAAAATCAGAGTTTTTTTTAATCAAAGAAGTATCTCCATTACATTGACTTTGTTAAATCCTTTATATGCTTCCATATTTGTGTTCTGCCACACATTAGAAAGTTATCTCTGCTTCACTTACTGGCTTTATGTGCACTCTTACCTTGCTTCACTGCAGGGTAAAATCTGGGCACTAAGTCATTAAACTATAGTAACTCCGTTAGTTTACATTTTCTTTTTAATTTCCTGTAATTTGAAATAAAAACTCAGATGTAGAACTGAACTCAACAAGCTGACATGTGAAGACTTTCTCATCCCGCTACTCTTTGAAGTGACTGTACAACTTCTTGCATTAGTTCACGCGGTAGCAGCAGGGTGCCGCTTGGAGCTCAGTTGACTCCTCCAGCCCAACTTTGTCACCGAGTTTTCTGGTTTAACAGGGTAAACAGCAACACGTTCCAAAACTAACTAGGAGGACAAGCTTCCTCTCTTCTTGACAGTAATGACTGAATTTGATTTACTTCATGACGGGATGTGTCTCCTCCTGAAGACAATGTGTTGGAGGCTAGACCCACCAGCAGGCTTAAGCATCTCAGTACAAAATTTTGATAATCAAAATACCTATTCAGCTGCCACCTAGAGGGAAATGTGTCAAGCCTGTATCAGCCTAAATTTTCCAAAGGAATTTCCTCAAGATGTATCCTCTGGCCTGCCCAGATGTGCCTGCATCTTTGCAACACCGGAGCAGCACATGAAGAGCTCTGGTTTCAGTGGCGTAGGCACCGCTCTGCCCACCTTACGTGGCCAGACTTGGCAGATGCTCCCAGCGCACTCCTTTTCTCTGCCCACATGAATTTCAGGTATCTCCTTCCACTGCATCTGTGGATGCTCTGATCACTAGATTATGAGGAAACAATGTCTTTGAATATCTCAATCTTTTCTTCACCACTTTGCAGGAATAATGGCATTCTTAATGAGCCATGGGGTGAATGAAGGGATAGAGCTAATGGCTAGGAGACCCACCTGAGGTGCAATTTTTTTTTTTCCCCCCAAAAAAATACTTTAATATTTAAAAATGCTCATCTCAGCAAAGGACAAGTGTGTGATTTTGATAACATCCTGCCCATGGGACTAAAATGAATCTCAACTGCTCTTTCAATAAGTAAATAGCCCACGCAGTTTCTGCAATCACAGAATCGCACAATCACAAGATGGTCAAGTCTGGAGGGGACCTCTGGAGGTCATCTGGCCCAACCCACCTACTCCAGACTTTCTCCCTGGTCTCTGGGGCCTGGGAGCTCCTGAAGGCTGGGCTGGCTAGAAAAGACAGAGGCAAAGAAGGTGTTCATTACCTCAGCCTTTTCCATGTCCTGTGTCACCAGGGACCCCACCTCGTTCAGCAGTGGGCCCACATTTTCCCTAGTCTTCTTTTTGCTAACTAAGTAGCACTTAGGTACTTAGAGAAGCCTATCTTCTTTTTGCCCCGCTCTCTCCTCTCAGGATCCTGAACTCCACCATCTCATGGTCATTCCAGCTGGTGCTGTCTTCAACCGTCACATTCCCAGCAAGCCCCTCCTTTTTTGTGAGCGTAAGGTCCAGCAGAGCATCCCTCCTCATTGGGTTCCCTTTCACTTGCATCAGGAATTTGTCATCGATGCTCTACAAGAACCTTGCTTATGCTCTGTGGTGTTGTCCCTCCAACAAATATTGGGGTGGTTGAAGACCCACATGAGGAGCGGGGCCTGTGAACATGAGGCTACTTCTAGCTGTTTCTAGAAGATCTCATCCACGTGTTCTTCCTGGTCAGGTGGCCTATAGCCAACACCCACTATACTGTCACCCATACCACTCTGCTTTTTAATCCTTACCTTTAATCCTAATCATCAACGTTGAAACACCACGAGTGAGGAAATCTGAAATGGTCCAAGCAAGCTGAGTTCCTTCCTAAGGCTACACGGCCTGAATCCAATGGGTCTTCTGATCCTAATTCATTTAGATGCTTTTGAGAATCTTCCTTCTGAGTGTTTAAACAGGGTCTTGGTACTCTGTAAACTACTTTTCTTCTTTAAGTTGGACTTTTTATATAAAGTGTTGGCAATTGCTTAGTTAGCCTTTTGAAAGTCTAAATTATTCTTTATTGTTTTCACCAAAGCAATTGTTTTAAAGTAGAAAAAGATTTTCTGTGGCTAAATGATAAGATATAATGAAAGACGAGGTGTTTTTAATAATAATACAATTGTGTCCATGATGCTTCAAATATTTATGCACATGATTAATTCAAATGATTTTAATAGATTGATTCAAGTGAATATAATTTTTTTCTCTTTAAGTGTTTGCAAGAACGTTATAATGTGGTAGATGCTAAATATGAAGTTTTGGCCACAGATTTTCCTAACACTTTGCAGCATTTCATCATGGTTTAAATGCTATTTTTAAAAAGTTTCAATTAAATCATGGTGAAAATTAATTAATTTTTAAGTCACTCTCAATTCAGTCTCTGTCTCTCTACCTTGCCTTGCTACAGTTGTTCTGAGGACAAGGAAAAGGAATACTTCTTCTCCTGACTTTTCTTTGAAAAACCTTGCACACATGTATAATTTAAAAGAAAAGAAAAAGCATTCATGTAAAATTTTGTGAAAAAGCTAATAAAACAGTGAGTCTATTTTTTAAGAAGAGCATGAAGGCAGTTACTGTCACAAGACTGCCATTACACTCTCTTACAAAATTTAGGCTGTTTAGATCCTCTTGATCTAAACATCTTGACTTTGTTTTTAACATAGAGCTTGGATCACTGTAGTGCCTTTTGTCTCTACTTGTGCACTGCAGACACCTCTCTCTTCTTATGAATTCCTAACAACAAATGTTTTATACAGTCATAAATCCTTTCACTCACCCTTTTATGTTTTCCACTGTTACAGCGGCGATAGGAATGGGTCTCCTGTTGGCTTTACATTTCGTGAGACTCAGGCATACAGTGAAGCAAANCCTAAACCTCCCCTGGCGCAACTTGAGGCCGTTTCCTCTCGTCCTATCGCTGTTACTTGGGAGAAGAGACCGACCCCCCCTCGCTCCAACCTCCCTTCAGGCAGTTGCAGAGCGCGATGAGGTCTCCCCTCAGCCTCCTCTTCTCCAGGCTGAACACCCCCAGTTCCCTCAGCCGCTCCCCATCAGACTTGTGCTCCTTTCGATAAAAGGGAGCCACAGTTAGCTGGGTCCTTCTACCCTGCCCCCTCACACCCCCCCTTTTCACATACAGGGTTACTATAGTAAAAGTAAACGAGTCATCTTTTTGGATGGCCTTTTTTATTGTGTTAGTACAGTGCAGAGTGCAACAGGGTCCTTAGCCTGATGGTGACTCCTGGACAGCCGCAGGGAAATAAACAGCAGCCATGAAGAATTGCTTATAAAACAGCCACTATAAATGACAAAATTTTACATGGCCAGGCAGAAAAATCAGTAAGTTCATATCATCGTGAGCACCTGGCCAGATTTAAAAGTTTTTCGGTAGCTACCACCCAGTCAACTAAATACCTTTACAAGCCTTAACCACATTCTACAGCAGAACCTACAGCTAATACACAAATTACAGAGTGAGAAAAACACCACAGAAGAGGAACAAAAGCACATGGGTAATATGCTCTTTCTCAAAATCACCCCAAAATGTGGTGTGACACACGTGTCACACTGTGGTGACAGTCTTGATGTCTGTTTTTCAGGCCTGTGCCAGGTGCTCTTGCCACCTTTAGTATGACGCACTGTTTACAGTTTTGGCTAATTTTTATGACATTCAAGAGTGGCATATTCGAGAGGGGTTTTGATATCCTTTGTCTCTGCTTACAAGGACCCAGACGCATTGCTCAGCATTATTAGAACCGTGCCAACTTCACAGCAGTTTTTCATAGGAGAAGAAGCTGCTCTCTCCTCTCAAAAATCTCTCTGATACTTTACCATGCTCAGACATAATCTGATTCTATGAATGTTAGCACCCACTTTTATTTTGCCTTTCATCCAACAAAAAATAACTTCCAGTTACACTAAACGCTTTATATGCTGCCTGGGAGAGCTCTGTTTTGATGGCTGTGCTTCCCCCTTGTTGTGGTGTCTTCTGTTGCATGGGACCAATTCAGTTTCATGGTAAAGCGTTGCAGTTAAAAGGATATAATGAAGTATATTATAACCCACGACAGACAGGAAAGCACACGCCTCCTCTCCTTTCCACTCAGTGCACTGACTACGGTTCCCTTTGTGTGAATCATCTCTCACAAAAGAGACCAGAAGATATTGCTGCTGTATTTTTTTAAGCTTTAGTAACTCTCATGAGATGAATCAACAAGACCTTCAACTGAGTCACCGTTCCTTCCTTCCTTCCAAGCAGCTAAGTAGTTATTGGAAGCGGGCTGGCTGGATGGGAGGTAACGTCGTCTATCTGAAATTGTGTTTATTGCCTTAGAAGTAAAGCAAGTCGGTATTTTTTCAAGCCCTGCTCTAACCATGTGATGTTTGACCTTAAAGAAGTCCTTTCACATATCTTTGCTTTGGTTCCATGTTTATGCAGGACTGATAATGTTATTTTTCATTCTTGATGTCCATGGCTGAAAACTGCTACATCAACTAAAATACAATCATAAAAATGCGAGTGTTGTTTCCAAGTGCTTATCTGCAAGATAGCTGGAGTGCAATTAGCATACCTGAAGTAATTAATAAATAATGATAATAAATAATTATCTTCTTAGGGCATATTTGGCCTTTGCATGATCTTTCATGAGAAAATTTGGTACTTTCATTTAAATGCAATATTTTTTATCCCCCAAAGCAATCTAATCAACTGTGTAGGAAGACTGTTCGTTTGGTTGGTTGATAGTTGAGTTTATTTTAAAGTGAAATAAAAATAACTGATTCTTAGTTATGACCAAAATCAAATCCCTCCTTATCTTTGTCTTCGCGTAGATGCTTACTCATGATGAGGAAGGTGCTGTGTTCAGTTCTGATTTCCTTTCAGCTCCAGTATAGTTACGCCTTTCCAAAATATTGCGAATTACATGTCTAAGTGCTTGTCTACCAGTAGAAAGAGAATTGGTGTCCCTCCACGAGGTGAGAGAAGCCAGGGCCATTTTTTTTTTTACTGCCTTGCACCTGGCGAGCATTTAGCCCGTTGCAGGTAGCCTGTGTGTTTTGGAAAAGGTCGAGACAGCTTTCCAGCAGTTAAAAGTTCCCCCTCAGCTGCAGTCAGACACCCTAGGGAAAATTCGGGGAACGATCGTAAGCCTGCGCTCTTCTCTGCTCCAGCTTCTGCTCCGAAGGAANTTTTGTGAAAAAGCTAATAAAACAGTGAGTCTATTTTTTAAGAAGAGCATGAAGGCAGTTACTGTCACAAGACTGCCATTATACTATCTTACAAAATTTAGGCTGTTTAGATCCTCTTGATCTAAACATCTTGACTTTGTTTTTAACATAGAGCTTGGATCACTGTAGTGCCTTTTGTCTCTACTTGTGCACTGCAGACACCTCTCTCTTCTTATGAATTCCTAACAACAAATGTTTTATACAGTCATAAATCCTTTCACTCACCCTTTTATGTTTTCCACTGTTACAGCGGCGATAGGAATGGGTCTCCTGTTGGCTTTACATTTCGTGAGACTCAGGCATACAGTGAAGCAAGGTAGTAAAGAAAAGGTGTCTAAGCCAGGCAGGTCCCTCCCTCACTTACCGGTCAAAACTGAGCACGTATAGCGTGGTTGTGCCCTTTATCCTCTGCCGGTGTGTTACAGGAGTTTTCTACCTCTAATTACCATGGAGTCAGAGCACATATTTTTACCTCCAACATGTCAATTCTGTCTCCCACTCTCCTGTACCACTCCATGATACTCCTGCTGCGTATTTTTTGTAGATATTTTTTCCTGCTGCAGAATAAAACAATAAACAACACCAAAGACATCATCTTCCATTTTTGGGGGTCTATCCTGAATAGATAAATTCAGGTCTATCCTGAATAGATAAATAAAAACTTGTAAATAATTACAAGTATAGTTCCGAGAGATGAACATCTTTGTCTAAAGTTTTCATAGAATCATAGAATCACAGAATCACTAAGGTTGGAAAAGACCTCTAAGGTCATCGAGTCCAACCGTCAACCCAACCCCCCCATGCCCACTAAACCATGTCCCCAAGCGCCTCATCTACACGTCTTTTAAATCCCTCCAGGGATGGGGACTCCACCACTGCCCTGGGCAGCCTGTGCCAAGGCCTGACCACTCTGTCAGGAAAGAAACTTCTCCTAATGTCCAACCTAAACCTCCCCTGGCACAACTTGAGGCCGTTTCCTCTCGTCCTATCGCTGTTACTTGGGAGAAGAGACCGACCCCCCCTCGCTCCAACCTCCCTTCAGGCAGTTGTAGAGCGCGATGAGGTCTCCCCTCAGCCTCCTCTTCTCCAGGCTGAACNAGAAGCTGCTCTCTCCTCTCAAAAATCTCTCTGATACTTTACCATGCTCAGACATAATCTGATTCTATGAATGTTAGCACCCACTTTTATTTTGCCTTTCATCCAACAAAAAATAACTTCCAGTTACACTAAACGCTTTATATGCTGCCTGGGAGAGCTCTGTTTTGATGGCTGTGCTTCCCCCTTGTTGTGGTGTCTTCTGTTGCATGGGACCAATTCAGTTTCATGGTAAAGCGTTGCAGTTAAAAGGATATAATGAAGTATATTATAACCCACGACAGACAGGAAAGCACACGCCTCCTCTCCTTTCCACTCAGTGCACTGACTACGGTTCCCTTTGTGTGAATCATCTCTCACAAAAGAGACCAGAAGATATTGCTGCTGTATTTTTTTAAGCTTTAGTAACTCTCATGAGATGAATCAACAAGACCTTCAACTGAGTCACCGTTCCTTCCTTCCTTCCAAGCAGCTAAGTAGTTATTGGAAGCGGGCTGGCTGGATGGGAGGTAACGTCGTCTATCTGAAATTGTGTTTATTGCCTTAGAAGTAAAGCAAGTCGGTATTTTTTCAAGCCCTGCTCTAACCATGTGATGTTTGACCTTAAAGAAGTCCTTTCACATATCTTTGCTTTGGTTCCATGTTTATGCAGGACTGATAATGTTATTTTTCATTCTTGATGTCCATGGCTGAAAACTGCTACATCAACTAAAATACAATCATAAAAATGCGAGTGTTGTTTCCAAGTGCTTATCTGCAAGATAGCTGGAGTGCAATTAGCATACCTGAAGTAATTAATAAATAATGATAATAAATAATTATCTTCTTAGGGCATATTTGGCCTTTGCATGATCTTTCATGAGAAAATTTGGTACTTTCATTTAAATGCAATATTTTTTATCCCCCAAAGCAATCTAATCAACTGTGTAGGAAGACTGTTCGTTTGGTTGGTTGATAGTTGAGTTTATTTTAAAGTGAAATAAAAATAACTGATTCTTAGTTATGACCAAAATCAAATCCCTCCTTATCTTTGTCTTCGCGTAGATGCTTACTCATGATGAGGAAGGTGCTGTGTTCAGTTCTGATTTCCTTTCAGCTCCAGTATAGTTACGCCTTTCCAAAATATTGCGAATTACATGTCTAAGTGCTTGTCTACCAGTAGAAAGAGAATTGGTGTCCCTCCACGAGGTGAGAGAAGCCAGGGCCATTTTTTTTTTTACTGCCTTGCACCTGGCGAGCATTTAGCCCGTTGCAGGTAGCCTGTGTGTTTTGGAAAAGGTCGAGACAGCTTTCCAGCAGTTAAAAGTTCCCCCTCAGCTGCAGTCAGACACCCTAGGGAAAATTCGGGGAACGATCGTAAGCCTGCGCTCTTCTCTGCTCCAGCTTCTGCTCCGAAGGAATAATCTAATCTTGTGTGTGCATGGCTACACGATGGCTCACGGACATAAGCACTCTCTACCAGAAACAAGCTGTGGCCGAGAAGAGCCGCATCTCACAGATATGCCTCTTTCTGTATGCAGCTTCTTCACCTTCTGAGAGCAGGCTGTGGTAGTGAACAGCCCACTTTTAATACTAGTATTGTGGAAACAGCGTACCTGTAAATGTGCACTTGAGGAAATTAGTCCAGATAGTAGCATCCCGGTCCATTATTCCCTTAAATACTGGAAAACAGAAAAGGGGGAGAAAAATAGTGTTATTAGCTGAACTCACGTAAAGCAGCAATAAGGAAGCACTGAAAGACACCTGCAAATGTTTCAGAATATGTAGATAGGGATGGATGTTGGTGCAAGTGGCATGTGCACAACAAAATTAAGCTTGATGCTGCAGACTAGCCAACAGACTAGCAGAATAATGACCTGTAATTTTTTATTTCTGTGTAACTTTACTTGTAAAAAACTGTAATTTCTTTGACTTTCCTAATGCAATCCAAAAGGCCTAATCATGCACTGGAGAAAAATGGAAAGTGTAGGGCTTTGTGGTTTACTTTTTGGAACTGAATTATGCAGGAAACGGCAATAATGCCCACTTTTAGCTGCCAGAAATATAGATCACACTAGCAAAATCTTATTTAGTAGACACTATTAGAATCCCCTAGCCATATGCATACAGATGAAAGCCATCCTGGTGCCATGCTGCAGAAACACATTTACTGTGAGTGATACACTGCTGGTAGCTAATAAACTTTTTAATGTCTTCCTTCTACCTGCTACTATCGCTGTCGTCTTATCTAGCATGAGCTTCAGCAAACCAACTCGCTCTTATGTTCCAGTTCCATCCAGAGAGGCACGTATTCAGCGTTAGAGGTTAAGCAAGGGAAACAGAGACAACAAACGGATTATCATCAGCAAACCTGGACGGTTTTTGGACTACAGACCATCAGCATTCTTAGTCACTGAAGTTGATGAAAATCATTACGGTGGGCTTCAACTATATCCCCACAGAGACCTGTCACCCTCACATTGAAAAAGTGTTTCCGGACATTCAGAGGGAACCTCTTGTGTTTCAGTTTGTGCCCATTGCCCCTTCCCTGTCACTGGGCACCACTGAAAAAGCCGGGGTCCATCTTCTTTATACCCTCCCTTCAGGTATTTTTATACATTGATGAGATCCTTCCTGAGCCTTCTCTTCTCCAGGCTGAACAGTCCCAGCTCTCTAAACCTTTCCTCATATGTGAGGTGCTCCAGTCCCTTCATCATCTTCGTGGCCCTTCACTGGACTCTCTGCAGTATGTCCCTGTCTCTCTTGTACTGGGGAGCCCAGAACTGGACATAGTACTCCAGGTGTGGCCTCACCAGTGCTGAGCAGAGGGGAAGGAGCATCTCCTTCAACCTTCTGGCAACAATCCTGCTAATGCAGCCCAGGACACCATTTGCGTTGTTTGCCATCAGGGCACACTGCTGGCTCACGTTCAACTTGATCTCCACCAGGACCCCCAGAGCCTTTTCTGCAAAGCTGCTTTCAAGCCAGGTGACCCCCGGCATGTACTGGTGCGTGGGGTTGTTCCTCGCCAGACGCAGGACTTGGCACTTCTCCTTGCTGAACTTCGTGAGGTTCCTGTCAGTCCGTTTCTCCAGCCTGTTGAGATCCCTCTGGACGGCAGCGTGGACATGCCAGTTTTGTCCATCTGTGAATCTGCTGAGGGTACACTCTGCCCTATCATCATCTAGATCATTAATGCAGATTTGAAGAGGATTGGAGCCAAGATTGACCCCAGGGGTACACCACTGGTTACTATCTTTCAGCTAGTTACTACACCACTAGTTACTGCCCTTCCAGCTTCCATCTGCCTTCTCTTCACTTGCGTTTTCCATAATTTTTTTCTGTCATCTCCTCTCCCCAGTATTTCCCAGTACTCTGGGAATCCCAGACTGTGGGAGTCCCAGAATTTCCCAGGACTATGCTGCAATGTAGTACAGTACTTCTGAGTCAGCTGGTATATATTGAATATCTACGATTAAAACCACAGATGAGGATAATTTCAAGGGCTCAGCATGGAGACAATAGGTGAAGATTGTTACAGTAGAGGGAGTCTAATCCAACACAGGCAATAAAGGAACGAGAAAACAGCTAGCTATTCAGTCAGGCAGCCAGATATATGAAAATATATTTAAACAGTCATAAAACAAAATTATGAAAGAAGGATTTTAACATATGTAATTCCCATTAATCCAAAGACGCTTGGTTCCTGTAAACAGAAAGCTAGGACTTAGACTTATTGTTTGTCCCGTTGTTGAAATTACTGGTCCAGTTGTTAATCTTACTAGAAAGAAGATGTGAAAGTATCATGGAAGAAGGACAATAATGTATTAAAGTTCACGTCTTTTAAATATACAGCAAAACAATTTATTTGTGTGCAGTCTTGTCTCACAATGTGACAACATAGTCACATGCATAAGAAAACAGCAGCTCTTGCTGAATCAGGACGACGTCTCTAGGTAGATCTAATTCCCTGTCCTTTTGCAAAGAAACGTCACTTCAAGTTTGCAGCTACCAGATGTAGATACTGCACACAGCAGAGACTGAATCAAGCGCCTTCAGGCTGCAGATCAAATGGTGGAGAAAATGAGGAGCAAAAATATGAGAAGGATAGGCACTTCAAGAGGGTGCTCTTTTCTGCGTTTGACAAAGTCTTTTTCTTTATTTTTCATTCTGATTTGGTTTTTTGGTCTGCAGGATACTTTGAAAATTTCAGAATGAAAACATGATATAAAAACATACTGAAAAGGTCAGAAGAAGCTCCAGACATTCTGAAGAGTTCTGTATTCCTGATGAATTTGCAGAGGAATTTAATAAATCCTATTCACCATAAATTAGTTTCTTTAATCTTTGCAAAAAACCACCCTTGGATCTCTCTTTGTATAATTTCTAAATATTATGGTATCATTTTTTCCAAACCTTTAATGGTTAAAGCCATTCAGTTATACATGTTTTCATTCCTTTACCTTTCATTGAGAAGTTAATTTCTCTTTTCCTTTCTATACATGTTTCTAGACTTCCTACGACTGAAGGTAAAATATCTTTAAAAATATTTTCTCCAAGCAACAAGAATTTCACTGAGCAGAAATCAGTAATACTGTTACAGAATGTCTGAAATCACTCATACGTAAAAACTAACTTTACAGTTATATCATCAAAATGTTAATGCTACTAGCAGTCACTGTACTTCCTTTTTCACAGGGAAGTAATATTTTATCAATATATGTGGTAATCTCTCTTCCCACGTATCTCAAGTCCCTGAACATCAAGGCAGGGTTGTAAACCAACTCAGGTTCAAGACCACCTGAGGAACCTGAACATACATAAGTCCATGGGACCTGTCAAGATGCATCCCAGGGTCCTGAGAGAATTGGCTGATGTAGTTGCCACGCCTCTCTCCATCATATTTGAAATGTCATGGCACTCAGGTGAAGTCCCCAGTGACTGGAAAAAGGGAGAAACTTCACACCCTTTTTTAAAAAGGGTAGAAAGGAGGACCCTGGGAACTACCGACCAGTTAGCCTCATCTCTCTGCCTGGTACGATCATAGAACAGATCCTTCTGGAAGCTATGTCAAGGCATATGCATGACAGGGAGGTGATTAGAGACCGCCAACATGGCTTCACCAAGGGAAAATTGTGCCTGACTAACCTAGCGGCCTTCTGCAATGGAGTGACTGCATCGGTGGACAAGGGAAGAGCTACTGATGTCATCTAGACTTCTGTAAGACCTTTGATCTGGTCCTTCACAACATTCTTGCTGCTAAATTGGAGATATATGGGTTTGATAGATTGACTGTTAGATGGACAAGAAACTGTCTGGATGGCTGTGTCCAAAGAGTTACAGTCAATTGTTCAATGTCCAAGTGGAAACCAGTAACCAGCGGTGTCCCTCAAGGGTCCGTACTGGGACCAATATTATTTAATGTCTTCATCAGTGACATAGACAGTGGGATCGAGTGCACCCTCAGCAGGTTTGCAGATGACATCCTGCTGAGTGGTGCAGTTGATAGCTTGAGGGACGGGATGCCACCCGGAGGGACCTGCACAGGCTGGAGGAGGGGGCCTGTGTGAACCTCATGAAGTTCAACAAGGCCAAGTGCAAGGTCCTGCACCTGGGTTTGGGCAATCCCCAACATCACGGCAGACTGGGGGATGAATGGATTGAGAGCAGCTCTGCAGAGAAGGACTTGAGGGTACTGGTGGATGAAAAATTGGACATGAGCCAGCAATGTGTGCCAGAAAGCCAATTGTCTCCTGGGCTGCATAAAAAGAAATATGGCCAGCAGGTCGAGGGAGGTGATTCTCCTCCTCTATTCTGCTCTTGTGAGGTCCCACCTGGAGCGCTGCATCCAGCTCTGGGGTCCCCAGCACGAGACAGACCTGGACCTGTTAGAGCAGGTCCAGAGGAGGGTCACAGAAGTGATCACAGGGCTGGAACACCATTTCTATGAAGAAAGGCTGGGAGGGTTGGGACTGTTCAGCCTGGAGAAGAGAAGGCTGGGGGAAGACCTTATTGCTGCCTTTCAATATATAAAAGGGGCTTATAAGAAAGACGGAGAAAGACTTTTTATGAACACTTATAGTGACAAGACAAGGGGGCAAGGGGCAATGGTTTGAAACTGAAAGACGGTAGATTTGGATTGGTTATAAGGAAGAAATTCTTTTCGATGAGGGTGGTAAGTCACTGAGCCGTGTTGCCCAGAGGAGTTGTTGATGCCCCATCATTGCAAGTGTTCAAGGTCAGGCTGGATGGAGCTTTGAGCAACTTGATCTAGTGAAAGATGTCCCTGCCTGTGGCAGGGGGGTTGGACTAGATGATTTTTAAAGGTCCCTTCCAACCCCAACCATGCTATGGTTCTGTGATTCTGTGATTGTCCGATAGATTGTTTACTCCATACAGAATATCAGCTTGTTCTAAAGGTTCAGCAAGACACTGAGCCTCACACTCCAGCCTTGTGGATGGATTTATACCATGAGAAGTGGGTGTTAAATGATGTTAAATCAAAGTGATAGCTTCACTCACCCTTTTTTCCTTCTTGACATTTATATAAATGACTGCATAAGATCCAAGAGAGCATAAAGTTGCATGATTTTTTTTTTGGACTTGTTAACCTATAGGCAAATGTAGAGTATGTCTAGTCTGTACAATGAATCCCCATGTTACAGAGATACCTGAGCTAATTCTGAGAAAGATAGCATGTCTGCACAAATCAGCACTCAACTATGCTGGGTTTGATCCTAGATGCGGTATAGCCTCTCATTGGAATTAATTACTCTTGGCACAGCATCATGCTGATGCAGCTGTGCCGCTTCCAGAGCTAGTTCGTTTGGCACTTAGCTCAGGGATCACTGCAGTCTTGGGCATAGATGTGCACTGTCATTTGGTCAAATGAGTGAAGCTTTCACTCATTAGTTCAAACGGCCATTTCATTTGGGAATTAGATAAATGATGAAATCTTCCAGATGCTTAGTCCAATTATTGTAAATATGGTCATGATTTTTGACAACTACTTGATTATTAACAGACAGCCAAGCTACGCAGTAATTCCTGCATTGCAGTCAAGCAACTTGGATCAACAGTTTCTCTCTGAGATGTTGTTTTGGTGGCTTTAATTTTTGTGTCCCTTGAGAAGTGGCCTCCTCACAGCAGGTCCTTGTGTTCCAATATGGCACCTCAGGGTAGCATCTGTAGCCCCTTCCACACATTTTCAGCAGCCAGGAACAACCCATCAATGCTGTTTCAATGTCAGCATTGACATGGCCATCTCTCACCCCATGCAAATGAGGGCAGCCGGGCAGGTAATTTAGAGATGACTTTGTAAAACTATCTTTAAACTCAGCTGTCTGAGTATAAGTGGGAAAGGTGGACAAGATAGTTGCTTTCAAATCCTGGAAAGCCCTCTTTTCTATCCAGAGTCTGCTAAAGTCAATAGGAAGGATTCCAGCGACTACGGATATGAGACCTGATCTTGACGCTGGTGATGGATTCCATATAAAGCTACATAAACCGCTATCTCTAGATATGTTTAGCATCTCTATCTGTTGATTAAGTTTTCATTCATTTTCAATCATTTCACTGAATTCTGTCCACTGGTTTAGTCAGTGAGCCCTTCGTCAGAGGTATATTTACAAACAAACTGTCCAAGAAGTTTGGCAGATGTTGCACTTAGAGAGATAGAATATTTTCAAGCTGTTGTTTTCACGGAACAAGCAAGCAAAGTGGAGGAGGGAAATGTCTCTCTGGCAAGTTTTATTCTACAGTTTATAGCTTATTGTTGTATCCTGTTTTACAGCCAAGCAAGTGAGGTCCAATTCTAGCCATAACAAGGCATTTATGTTCTAAGAATGGAATTTCAAAAGGATCTTAAAGAAGTTAGATACTATTCTCTTTGGTGTAAGTCAAGAAAAACATCAGTGAGTCCCACTGAAGGGTATGAAAATACATCAGGGGAGGTAAGAGAAACAAAGTACAAGGGAGGAGATGAAAGTATGTGTTTCAGAGAAAGGATAATGGGAGAGAAGGAGAGAAATAGAGAGACAGGCATACAAAACTGACTGTGAGGAAGGTTGTAATCCCTCCTCCTTTTTTTTCACAGCTGATGTGTCTTGAGAACCTCCACCTACTGCTTAGCATCTTGTGAACACCCACCCATCTGTCAGCATCTCTTTGCTGGCAGCCTCCTTATAGCTAGAGATCCTAGCCTGCCATTTATCAACAAGGCTCAAACTAGGAAAATAGGAAAAAAAAGAGACTTGAAACACAAGAAGTTCTAGGAAAATGGGAGACCTGCCTGTTCATAGATCTTGAATGCCAGAAAAGTCTATCAGCTCATTTAGCCTGACCTTCTGCATAGCAAAGGACATGGAAGTGCATGCTGCTTCCTGTGCAGTTGAGCTTCGGAATTTGTGTTTAAATAAAGCATATCTACCAGAAAGCCTTGGAAGGAAGGACCCAAGGAACGCAGAATCCCACAGACAATGCAGTCATAGAATCATAGAATCATAGAATACCAGGTTGGAAGGGACCTCAAGGATCATCTGGTCCAACCTTTCTTGGCAAAAGCATAGTTTAGACAAGATGGCCCAACACCCTGTCCAGCTGAATCTTAAAAGTGTCCAATGTTGGGGAACCCACCACTTCCCTGGGGAGATTATTCCAATGGCTAATAGTTCTCACTGTAAAAAATTTTCTTCTTGTGTCCAGTCGGAATCTCCCCAGGAGTAACTTGCACCCATTACCCCTCACCTTTTCCATGTGACTCCTTGTAAAAGGGAAGTCTCCATCTTCTTTGTAGCCACCCTTTAAATACTGAAACATGGCGATAAGGTCTCCCCTAAGCCTTCTTCTCTCAAGGCTGGACAAACCCGGTTCTCTCAGCCTTCCCTCCTATGGCAGGCTTCCCAGTTCTTTGATCATCTTTGCGGCCCTTCTCTGGGCCCTCTCCAGCCTGTCCACATCTTTTTTGTATAGCGGGGATCAAAACTGAACACAGTATTCCAGGTGTGGCCTGACAAGCGCTGAGTAGAGTGGGATGATGACTTCTTTATCTCTGCTGGTGATGCCCCTGTAGATGCAGCCCAGCGTCCTGTTGGCTTTCTTTGCCGCAGCAGCACACGGTTCGCTTGTATTGAGCTNGTTAGATACTATTCTCTTTGGTGTAAGTCAAGAAAAACGTCAGTGAGTCCCACTGAAGGGTATGAAAATACATCAGGGGAGGTAAGAGAAACAAAGTACAAGGGAGGAGATGAAAGTATGTGTTTCAGAGAAAGGATAATGGGAGAGAAGGAGAGAAATAGAGAGACAGGCATACAAAACTGACTGTGAGGAAGGTTGTAATCCCTCCTCCTTTTTTTTCACAGCTGATGTGTCTTGAGAACCTCCACCTACTGCTTAGCATCTTGTGAACACCCACCCATCTGTCAGCATCTCTTTGCTGGCAGCCTCCTTATAGCTAGAGATCCTAGTCTGCCATTTATCAACAAGGCTCAAACTAGGAAAATAGGAAAAAAAAGAGACTTGAAACACAAGAAGTGCTAGGAAAATGGGAGACCTGCCTGTTCATAGATCTTGAATGCCAGAAAAGTCTATCAGCTCATTTAGCCTGACCTTCTGCATAGCAAAGGACATGGAAGTGCATGCTGCTTCCTGTGCAGTTGAGCTTCGGAATTTGTGTTTAACTAAAGCATATCTACCAGAAAGCCTTGGAAGGAAGGACCCAAGGAACGCAGAATCCCACAGACAATGCAGTCATAGAATCATAGAATCATAGAATACCAGGTTGGAAGGGACCTCAAGGATCATCTGGTCCAACCTTTCTTGGCAAAAGCATAGTTTAGACAAGATGGCCCAACACCCTGTCCAGCTGAATCTTAAAAGTGTCCAATGTTGGGGAACCCACCACTTCCCTGGGGAGATTATTCCAATGGCTAATAGTTCTCACTGTAAAAAATTTTCTTCTTGTGTCCAGTCGGAATCTCCCCAGGAGTAACTTGCACCCATTACCCCTCACCTTTTCCATGTGACTCCTTGTAAAAGGGAAGTCTCCATCTTCTTTGTAGCCACCCTTTAAATACTGAAACATGGCGATAAGGTCTCCCCTAAGCCTTCTTCTCTCAAGGCTGGACAAACCCGGTTCTCTCAGCCTTCCCTCCTATGGCAGGCTTCCCAGTTCTTTGATCATCTTTGCGGCCCTTCTCTGGGCCCTCTCCAGCCTGTCCACATCTTTTTTGTATAGCGGGGATCAAAACTGAACACAGTATTCCAGGTGTGGCCTGACAAGCGCTGAGTAGAGTGGGATGATGACTTCTTTATCTCTGCTGGTGATGCCCCTGTAGATGCAGCCCAGCGTCCTGTTGGCTTTCTTTGCCGCAGCAGCACGCGGTTCGCTCGTATTGAGCTTGCTGTCGATCAGCACCCCCAGGTCCCTTTCCACACAGCTGCCCCCCAGCCGGGTAGATCCCAGCCTGTGCTGCACGCCTGGATGATGTTTTCCCAGGTGCAAGACCTTACATTTGTCTCTGTTGAACTTCATAAGGTTCTTGTAAGCCCACTCTTCCAGCCTATCCAGGTCTTCCTGCAGGGTGGCTCAGTTGTCTCCCTTCCTTTTTATGGGCAAATGCCTTATAGATTTAAGATGAGGAAATGGTGGGATCTGAATCGAGCTAAAAAACAAGAACACAGAACAAAGAGTGAGAAGGGCATTTTGTTTGCCAAAGTTGCACTTCTGTGTTCTGAACAGATGGCTGACAATGACCTGAGACCTTAGAAAATTGAGTCGATGAAAGAAACGTGTTCAGATTTAATTATATGTAATTACACAAGGCACAGAAAGGGTAAAACTAAGCCACAAGCCTCAGTTTTTTGAGTGAATATATGTGGCAGGAGCACATAAAAAATTCACCCTTGTTCAATTTTATGAAGTTTCCATCACAAAACCTTTAGTGACTGGATAAGCTAAACCCCACATTTATTTTCTTTTTTTATTTCATAATTAAGCAATTTCAGATATTTCTTCAATGTCTTATCCTCATTCTCATTTCTTAGAACAACTGGCTTGAGTTTTATGGTATTTGGTAGAACAGAAAAATAAAATGATCATTAGGAAAACTCAATTCATGAGCTACAAAGTGACTGACCAGCAGAAACCTCTGGGACCTGTGCAGCTCATTTTCTACACATTTCTGAAAAAAATCTTCTCCGGTTCAGTTTGTCACTGTGAATAAATAGTCACACGTGCACATGTATATTAGATATCTTTTAATCATCCCCTTCAAAAGTTTGACAGAATAATACCACTGTCATGTCAACACGGGATGTATTCGAGTCAAAGATGCCACATCATGCAAGGGTTGTATGTGTAGACATAGAGAGATTGAAAGGTAAACCATACTTAGAAAAAAAACCCTTAACTGCTACTCTTCTACATAACTAGTTACACTGAACTTCTTAACAAATTTGATGTTGTACTGGGTCTGGCTGAGGTGGAGTTAACTTTCTCCACAGCAGCCCGTATGGTGCCGTGTTTTGGATTTGTGCCTAAAACGGTGTTGATACCACACCAGTGTTTTGGCTGTCGCTGAGCAGTGCTTGCACAGCATCAAAGCTTTCTCTCTTTCCCACTTCTCCCCCCGTCAGTAGGCTGAGGGTAGCAAAGAAGTTGGAAAGGGACACAGCCGGGACAGTTGACCACTGGCCAAAGGGGTACTCCATACTGTACAACACCATGCTCAGCAGTAAAGCTGGGGTAGAGGAAAAAGACGGGGTGGGGGCAGCGTGGTGTGCTCAAAGCCCCATCCAACTTGACCTTGAGCACTTCATTCCCCCAGTCCCTGCCTTGAGATTCAGGGATTCGAGAGATGTGGGAAGAGCAGTTGCCACTGAAAACTGAGACAAAAAACTTGTTGAGTACCTCAGCCTTCTCTGTGTCTGTTGTCACCAGATCCCGTTTCATTTATTAGGGGGCATACAATTTCTTTTGTCTTCCTTTTCTGACTAACGTGCCTGTTATCAGATGTTCATCCATTTCTGTTAAGGTACAAGTACCAATCATTTTACCTAGAGATGCCCCTGGTTGGAGAATATACTTAATCTGTAGACTCAAAAATTCATTCCAATGGAAACTGAGAATGAAGAATCAGAACCAGCAACATAATTCGCATGCAACACATGCTGTCGTGCAGTCTCTACCCATCTGCAAAGTTCTTTTCATTGACATACACCATGTTTTTTCAGTCCATCAATCTAGCAAATAAGTTTTCTCCCCTTTGGTTTATGACAGTCATGTTTTTAGGTGGCTTGGGGATCATCACTGTAGATGTCGTACTGCCTTCTCTAACTTTCAGCAGGTCAGCAAGTACATGCACTGAAAACGACCTTTAATGAGAAGATTTTTCTGGAATGCTTTTCCTTCCCTAACTATATGATTAAATATAAAAATATAATATGAATTTATACAAATGGTACTCTTATGTCAGAGTGAATAATTTTCTCCAATATGTAAGAATTTCATTGTAAGTCTTTCAGGCTATGATACAGATTTCAGTTTAAAGTCATGCATAAAGCTAGACTATGCAGGCACAGAACTTCTACTTGAAATATCTCTATTTGCCAGTTCTCTACACATTCTCTTTCTCTTTTAAAGGAATAATAATCTTCCTTTAAAAAAATTAGAGATGCTTCCATCCAGAAGACCAAGAGCTTGCAAACAAAGAAGCATTCTTGCAGAGGTTTTCAAAATCCTGGATGGGGTTGTACTCAAGGTACCCACGAGCAATATCAACAGTGCCATCAGTTGCCTCAGAATAAGATGAGAAGTCTGCTAAGGGGTTCTCATTTTACAGCCTTGTAGACAGATGGCTTTGGGGAAGTAGTTCAAGCCTGACAGTGAAGAGATCCGAGGCGGTTCTTCAAAGCAAAAAGTAAAGGAGAATTACACACACACCCTTGAAAATGGGCTTGAACACAACATACAACTTAAGTACTGGAGAGATTTTACTCTAATTCCTAATTTGCCTTGAGTTTATTGGCAGAACCACTGAAGTTATAACACTTAATAACATCACAATGAAACATCTTTATTTCTTTAATGGCAAGCTTTGGCTCATACAGATTTTCTGTCTTTTAAAGTGCAAAAGGCCAAACAGACTAAAGTCGTGGCTTATGAAAGGCAGTTCATTCAAGAAATGAAATTCTTTTATTCATCAGAGAACAGAGAATACAACAGCAATAAAATATGCTTTTAATTTTTTCCTTTAGAAATAGCCAATTTTGCAGAAAAAAATCAAAGGTGTCAATTGTATAATAAATCTGGTTTGAAAGAACAATCTCTGTAAAAAGTTTATTCCTATCCTTGCAGTTTTCATAAAAATGCATTTAATTCAGTCTGACATAACCTTGTGAAAATCTATTAGGCCATGTACAAAAATATTTTCCATTGTTTATCAGTATTGTTAGTGATAATGATCATGGAGTGGTGCTTCTAACATAATTTAATAGGGTTAAGATTTTTTAAAGACTTTCTTATTAATTCAACCAAACAAGAAACCACAGCTGTGCTGGAACACTGAGACCATAATTGGGCACCCAGAATTTTTCAGAAGAATTAAAAGGGCACTGCGGCTTTTTTATTTAATATGTAAAAAAAACAAGTTAAATAGAACTCTTGGTTGTCTTTACTTCTGTCTGATATCCTCCTTTGTGAATGCTACCATTGTTAATCCGTTTTCTGGTTACCCTTTCATCTGATGTTTTGCCACCATAATATATTTTACAGCCCCAAATTATATAAACTAAATATCAGTAGGAAAGTCAAAATTATATTTCTTCATTCCAAAATCATCTATATATCATTAATCACACTCCCTGTTTAATAATTATCAATTATGTAGTTTGCCAAGGATGCCCTGGAGGAATGTCTAGTGGAACCTAGTGGACGTTCGTGAAATTTCTAAATGTTTTGAATCATCCACTATAAATAGAGCACTGCAGTGCTTGCTAAGAATCCATTTCCTTTTCAGCCGTAAAATCTCACATAGGGCGTTACCACTGCATTATTAGTTCATTGTAAAAATTAATTGCCCCTCAAAAGATAAAAAAAGTAGACTTCTTCTGCACCACTTTTTTATCAAAATGCATATTTCCCTAAAAAAACCTATGAAAACTGGAAAGCTGCTGTCCTGGCTTGGATGGAGTTAAATTTCTTCCTAGTAGCTGGTACAGTGCTGTGTTTTGGATTTAGTATGAGAAGAATGTTGATAACACACTGATGTTTTAGTTGTTGCTAAGTAGTGCTTATGCTAGTCAAGGACTTTTCAGCTTCCCATGCTCTGCCAGGTGCACAAGAAGCTGGGAGGGGGCACAGCCAGGACAGCTGATCCAAACTGACCAACGGGGTATTCCATACCATATGACATCATGCTCAGTATATAAGCTGGGGGGAGTTGGCCGGGGAGGAGTGACCATTGCTCAGGAACTGGCTGGGCATAGGTCGGCGGGTGGTGAGCAATTGCATTGTGCATCACTTATTTTGTATATTCTTCTGTCATCATTATTATTATTATTATTATTTCCCTTCCTTTTCTGTTCTATTAAACTGTCTTTAACTCAATCCAGGAATTTTACTTTTTTTTTTCTGATTCTCTCCCCCATCCCACTGTGGGGGGGCAGTGAGCCAGCGGTTGTGTGGTGTTTGGCTGCCTGCCAGGTTAAACCACAACACTGCAGAAATCAAAAATTAATGTCATTGTTTCAGGGTCTGTTGATGTTTTCTGCTAAAAGCTGGTGAACAGGTTTTTCCAATATTATTGAAATTATTAGCGGAAATAAAAAATCCTCTTCAAGGATATAATGTATTTTGGTTACATTTTACGAGGCAAACTGATTTGATTTCCATCACCTGCTATAGAAGCTTTTCACAATGGCTTCCTTGGAAATACTTCAACTTCTACTCCAGTTAGAAAGAACTGAGCGTGCTTATAAATTCTGAAAGGTGGCTGAGCAGTGCATATTTCTAGTAATTATGACTCCTTTCTGTTTAGGAAGTATAAGTGAATTTGTTTACAATGTAAGATGGGTTCCCTTTTGCTTGGTGTTTCAGCTGCTACAGAGGTTGCCTTTTCATTTGATGTTGGAAATGGGCCCGTGGAAATCGTCGTTAGAGCTCCCAACCAGCTCAACGATGACCAGTGGCATCGGGTCAACGCCGAGAGGAATGTCAAACAGGCCAGCCTGCAGGTAGACCAGTTACCCCTGGAGGTCCGGAAAGCACCAACAGAAGGACACACGCGACTGGAATTGTACAGCCAGCTCTACGTTGGTAAGATGCAGAGCGGGTAACCGGGCTTTGCTCTCACATGCCGAACACTCTTTGCCTCGTGTCTTAGCAGCAGCAGTCAGTTTAATGTGGAAAGTTGCACTCCTGAAGCACTTGCACGACAGCACAGGGGGGAAAAGAAATAAAAAAAAAAAAAAAGAAGAAAAGACAAGCATGTCCATAATTAAAAAGAAATAAGAAGATCAACTAAGAGAAAAATATTCTGTGCTGGCAACTTGTCCTTTTTGTCTTTCCCCACCTGCAGCTCCTGGCTGAAAGTACCTCTAGCAGGCAGTAGTGCCAAACTCCTTTTTTGCCAAGTGTCTCACTCACACACACTTATTCACCACAGAAGTGAAAAATTCTGCATAGATCTTGCCAGGACTGCATGTGCCTGCGGTGCCCATCCCAGCCTCGGCAGCACTTTCAGCCTTTGTAGGTTTGATCATTGCCCGTGCTTTTGCGTTCACGGCTCTCACTGCAGTCTTTTCCCTTTAGTCCCGTGGGCTGTTTGCCCGTTCGATGTGGGAAAGCATCACAGAGTGTTACACAAATGCATTCCCTGGAACCAAGTTAGTCCAGCTGCTTTCTGGAGCTGCTGGTCTCCGCTACGTTTTGGGCAGGCTGTTCCAGCAGCACTTGTATTTCTCTGACTGTTCGCCCCAGGGCTGCGAAGTGCAGATGTGCCAAGTGCCATTAGCTGGAGTCAGAACTGCATGAAATGTTGAGCAAAGAAGCACTTTCCTACCTCTCTAGATATCTGTTAACAGGAGAAGTGGGAAGGGGGAAGGAATAAAAGACATTATCTCATTTTTTTCCCCTGTTAGTCAGGGTTCAACAGCAGAAATGAATTAAAATGATATTTAAAGCCTTCACGGCCTTAGAAAACAGCACAGTGTCACTGCAAACTGTGTGTAATGTGTCACCAGATGTGCAGTCATTATTTACAAGCTCAGATTCTCCTCTACTGCTGACTGTGATCCCAATAAAAGGCAGTTTCAAAATAAGCTGAAATGTGAAGTTTGTTTAAAAGAGGGAGCCTTAACCTTTTAAAAGAAATACCAAGCCTTCTGCTGAAAAGGGGAAGAGCTGGAGTTTTTTCCAGCTTGAGTTCTTGAGGAATTGTTAATAATGATGATTGCTATTGATAGTTTTGAAATAACTGTAATACCAGCAATGTTTTAAAATACCTAATATCTTTATTGCCAAAAACTGAATGTCCAAATCTGCACCAGATTTTCTTTCTTTCTGAATCATATCCACTTCATCTAACTTGGTAATTGGAGCAGACATCTCAAAGAACAGATTTAAATCCTTACCCAGAGTCAGACAGAGAATCAATTTGAGTTGGAGTGTCCCAAATGAACACCCTGAACATTGGGGCCTGGAGAGTAATACCGAAGAGGAATTGTTTCGGTGCCTCCTCTTCCACTTTCTGTAGAATAAATATCTATTCCTTGGGCCAGCAAGAGAGCCTGAGGGATGATGTCTTCATGTCCTAGGGGCTAGGACAGTCACCAGGAGGGGAAAGAAGGGAATTAGATGTATTAGGGGTTTTTTTGTCGCTAAAGTGAGTGAGTTTACATAGAATGGAACCCCACCAGATTCTCTTTACATGGGATGGAACCCCACCAGATTCTATTTACATGGGATGGAACCCCACCAGATTCTATTTACATGGGATGGAACCCCACCAGAATGCCCTCTGCCCTGTGCACTTGGCAGAGACTGAGCATTGCCTCCTCTTACTCCAAACCATCCGGTTACCAGCAGTTGATTTGAAGCAGCCCTCTCTGGTTTGTGTTTAGTCCTCTTCCCCTCTCAGGCAAATATCGGCCTCTGTGGTCATGAGCGTTCAGATCTCCTCAGGGACTCTTCAGCACCTGCGGCACTGCTCTAATCAAAGAGATGAGAGGAGGAGAAGAAAGGATGACAGCCACTCATTGTTATTTGCTTGCATTTTTCAGGGTTTTCTTTTGTTTCTAATGCAGCCCCAGATAGGACTTTCCTAGCTGAAATCCCATTTTTTAGCAATTGTTTACTAGGGGGGAAAAAAGGAACGGTTCTTATTGACTGCTAAGAAAAGCCACCTCAGCCCAGACTTTCAAATGTAGCTCTTCAGCGTTACATCCTTCACCCTGTGCTCAGGCAACTAAACGATACTCCTGATGTGGCTTGGAAACCAACATCTGTATTTCCTGTTGCAACTGAGAGGGGGGATTTAAATCTTTTCCTTCTTTCCCCATTGTAGCTTTGAAAAATGTAACACTGCATAACATATTATAGCATTATTATTAGCATCCATCATCACTAATCATGTGGAGAGTAAGGCTATACTTTAGCAATCGAGCCAATCCCATTTCTTCCGCTGTTATCCCTCAAAATCTTGAAGTTGAAATGAAATTAAGTCTTACAGTGGAGGGCTAGAATCTCTAATGTCTCATCAGTGTAAAGCAAACACACCTACTATTTATGCTTGCCTATGGCATGGCATCAAAAGATTAGGTTTCATTATTTCATTGTCATTAGGACAAAGCAATTCCTTGCCTTTACAAAGAAGTTATTTATTTCCAGCTGTTGTCACAAGCTTAGCAGGATATTTCTTATAAAGCAACAATAAAATCTCTCCAGTTTTGTCTCACGGTTTCACATTCCCTCTCAGGTGCTGCAGGAGGCCAGAGAGGCTTCCTAGGTTGTATTCGTTCATTAAGGATGAACGGGGTGACGCTGGACCTGGAAGAGAGAGCGAAAGTCACGCCGGGGGTGAAGCCTGGCTGCTCTGGCCATTGCACGAGCTACGGGATGTACTGCGCAAACGGCGGTAAATGTGTCGAGAAATACAACGGCTACTCCTGCGACTGCTCCAAAACGGCCTATGATGGACCATTTTGCATTAAAGGTAAATGCTCTAGTGCAGGAGGCAGAGAAAAAAACACAACAGAATCAATGCTTCAGCTTTTATTAATTAAACAAGTAAATCCTGTTTAATACTTCTTACAAACAAGTCAAATTATACACCCAGGATTTAAATGTGATGATTTAAAACCACATGTCTCATTAGTGCTAATATATGTTCCCTATTTAAATCGAATAGCGCAACAAAGTGCAGCAGGAATGGCTGTAGTTATAGCAGGTCTGGCAGACTCTATTCCGTAGTCTTGAGCTGTTGAACAATAAATTCCTACTAGCACAATGTCATGGTTACTTCTTTAGGAAAAACATGGATTTAAACAAAAGCTACCTAGTCTCATTCAGAAACATATTTGGAGATACATAGGTGTGAGCTTTGGGTTGAATATCTTATAAATTGGGAGGCCAGCATTCGGATTCAAAATTTTAGCCATCCATAACCACGTCAAGTCTTTTAGTAGCTCAAACTGGGTTAGAGATTGAACTTGCTAGAGTAAGGGAAGGTACAGAGCTCCCACATCTATGTCAGTCCTTTGGAAATGCCTAAAGTATGTTCTGAATTTTCAAAATCAATGATTGTAAGAGAGCGATTTACTATGGACACACATGCCTGCAGAAGAAAGACAGACAAGGAGCGAGGGAAAGAGGGATCTTACATTAAAAAAAAGGTGAGAATGAAGATGCTAATTTATTTCTACGTTTTTTCTTATTTTGACCAGGAATTATTATGACAAAGTAGTAATGGGAATATAATTTTCCAAATGTTTGCATGGTTTGCAGGCTTTGTGGCCATTCATTTTTTTCCCTTACATTTCATAGAATATTCTCATTATATTCTTGAAATATTCTTCTCAACACCTCTAAAGGTTTCGCCACAGTTACCTAATATCCCTCAGCATCTTTCTTGCACTGTGCATTTACTGGTACACCAAATCATGCAGTCTGTTGTTTTTTCCTAATCGTTTTAAAAGCTTTGTCGAAAGGTACTAATCCTACAGTTTCAACTAAAAAATGTGAATGCTGTTCACATCAGTATCTGTGATCTTAAAAAAACCTTTAGCCCCGTAAACCTTGTGAACCGCTCTTCTGTTACCCCTGTACCAGGAATCCTGCAGGCAGGCTGGGCCATCAGTCACCAAATTCCCTCATGAAGCTGTCTTGGCAGTAGGGGAAAGCTCCTGTCCTTTGACATTCTGGTTTCCAACTCCTTCTTAACTTCTCTTTTTTTTCTAAGTCAGACTTTGAGGATTACTTTGCAAATATCCGTACCCTGCTCCGTTCCAGCCACACTTAGAGGAAACCAGGTTTATAACAGAAAGAGGCAGTCTTTTTACCTGATGCTGGTTATGGCTTGTATTTTCTCCTCACACGCTTCAGCCACCTTCATCTATATCCATGTGTATCCACCCTCATTTCATCTTATCATAACAGAGCTTTCTCCATTGCTGATGTTGCTCAAACATTGGAGCACCCTCTTCTAAAAGCTAAGGGGTTGTTTTCACATCGCCAGATATTCTGATGAATCTCTAGCATGATCATTTTATAAATTCCAATAAATATGATGTATTTCTAGTGCAGCAGAAGTGAAGCAGCTGCTCCTTTAGCTATTGGCTTCCACTGTGCTTGCATGCAGGAATTTCATCAGGTTTCACTATGCTGGGTTGCTTCAAAGAGAAATTATAAAACATGTCTATCACATTCAGGACGTACATACAGTAACTCCTGAGAACGCGAGTACAGTGATTTCAGTTAATTTAGCAAGTGGTTTGTCGTGAGTTTGAAGAACGGTAATGCCTATTTAGTATTTCTGTTTGCTAGCGCAGTTATGTTAGAGGAAACCCATTCAGGCTGGAACTCTTACAGATCACGTGTATTGACTGAAAAAAAAAAAAAAAGAAAGAAAAAAAAAGGAAAGAATTGCTGCCATGCCATATTCAGTGAATCCACTTTTTAGGTTTTTTCTGTTGCCAAAACTCGTCACACTGGCTTTTATTTGTGTTTTTCTGTTTCTCTTATGGTTAGATAAACCTTAAACTTCTGCCAAAACTAGCTCTAAGCTAAAATGTTTTATTTTTCCTGGATGTGGAGCTAACAGAATAAAAAATACGGTTAGGGGAATAATTGAGCACCTAACACAGGCCCACCCTGGTTTGGGTGGTCTGTAAGCGCTGTCATAGCAACAGCAGTAATATTATACTATATTGTACTGTAATATTCTCCTTATCATCCTCCCAGTCCAGCCAAAGGCCCAGAGCTCAGCGATACTTTGGGCAGGAGGTAAAACTTGCTGTAAGCTACTGCTGCTGGGCAGCACCGAGTCATGCAAAGGTACTCACCTGGCGCCGGCATCTCCGTACCGCTCGGTGTTGTGCCATTCACACATGACATCAGATCTCTGCTTTAAATATCAAAACTATTCCAGGCTAAAAATATCTCTCTAAATCCTTAAGACCTTATGTATGAAATGCAAATTGCCAGTTTCCTAGCTGTTAGTGTTGAAAACTGAGGTACTTATCTAGAATATCCTCAAAAATAGAACTCAAAAATGAATTATCATTCATGCTTTTTTGTTTGTTTGTTTTAAATTTAAATGTGTATTGCCTATGCCCTGTCGACAAAAGGACAGAGAACAGTTTTTTGGAATGTAATTTGGATGCTTAATTGCTTTGATTTGAAATCAGTATGAGTTAGGTACCTTTAAAATCATAAAATTTAGGCTTTGATTCTTTTAATGCTTATTTATGTAAGCACGCGTTCAGAAACTTCTGGTCATTTATTTTTTAAAGTGTTCAAGTCTCGTCAAGAATTTTTGTTTTAAGCCTAAATACGTGTAGAAGTCTGGCCAAGAATTTTCTAAACTTCTGCTTATATGGTACTCTGGGAATTTTTTTACACCTGGAGGGGTTGTATTTGTAGTTTCTCAGTTTTCCATAGCCTTCATGTTAAAGATGGCCTATTTTTAAAAGGCCCTTTCAAAAAAGGAAATAACATATGTATGCGGTCAGTTTGTATTTCAGAGTGACAACTGGTGCCTGAAGGCTGGGGGATTGCACCGAAACAACAATGTGGCACCGTGATAGAGGATAAATTAAACACAAAATAGACAAAATAAACAAAATAATTGTAAAACCTCTTAACAAACAGTGCTGATAATGAGATCTTTAAAACAGTTCATTTTCAGCCCATTAAATTTTACATTGTAAATTTAACTTGCATTAAGCCTTATAAATCAAGTAAAGCACTGGAACATCTTGTGCGTGTTGTCCAACTCCCTAGACTTGTGAAAGAAGGGGATCCTACATTTTCTTTCTAATAGCAGCTCTTGTAGCCGCTCTAATAGCATGGAATTTGTGCCATGTCCTCTTGGTCCATGAGACAAGACCGGATATATTTTCTAGATACAAAGGGCAAACATACAGTACTAACGACAGCAAAATAAACACCGGCAGAACAGCCGAGTATATTTCAGTTAAAAAAATATTTTAAAAATTTATAAAATTATAGCAGGGAATCTTTCCTTGCTTTCCCTGTAAAATAAAAATGTTACCTAAATTATGTTTTAGTTGATTTGGATGAGAACATCGCAATTCTGATATTTCAATTCATTTTTTCATTAACACTTTGACTCTTTCCCCTCTCTAAAAGCACTGCAATGTCTGTGAATGTGTTTTTAAAGACTACATTCTCTGTTTTCAACCAATTCCACTCTTTATAGCAAGGACATAGTTGAATATTGCTCTGTCAGTTGTGGTTTTCTAACCTGCGCCACAATATGCAGTTGGATGCTGTGATGTTGGGTGAGTTTAATATGAGGCAAGCAAGAACATTTTCCTTTGTTACCTTCACTAGGAATTCACGTCAGCTGCCAAGAAATAACAAGATTAGTGCTTTGCACGATAAACTAGGACTAGTTTTGTTATGTTACTCCTCTGAGTAAATCTTCCAGGCCAAGTATCTCTGTTAATTTGATAATCAATAGTGCCTGACTTTTTAAGTCATCACATTCAAACCAATACGAGATATTACCAGAAAAACATGCTACTCAGCAGAAGTGAAAGGTGGCGTAATATAATACCTTTCAATATACCACAGTCTTCTCTTGCGGTTGATTTTAATTTGCCACAGAAAGCTTTTCTTATCCAAAAATTTTATTTTGATATTCAAGTCACGTCCCCATGGTAAACTTTTGGGGAGTGGTTACATACTGAAACTGCTAGCAGAAGAAGTGATAGGAAAAATCAAAGGAAAAAAAAAACATCATTACTATAAGGAAATCACCATACAATGGTTCATAAGTAATAAACATATCTCAACAAAAACAGGCCTTGCACATTGTGGATTCTTTTGCTGATGAAATCCATTCTTAGAGCCACTGACTGATGATTGACAAGAAATTGCATTGTCTCCAGCCTTATTAGCAGCAGATCACAATGTGATTGATGTGGTAGTGGCCTAGAAATTACACTATTTTTCTACAAGGACAAAAAAAAGCACAAAAATGCAGTCTGACATCTATTTTAACTTTATTTTTGTTTGGTATTTGGGGCATATGCAATTGGCTTCTCTTCTCCTTTCATTGTTCAGAGAAATTGTTCTGAGGAATAGCTGCAGTGTTTCTGCAGTCCTACAGATTGCTTTCTGACCTTTCCCTGTCCTTTGCTGAAGCATGAATTATCTTTTTTTTTTCCTCCCACAGCTGTCCTATCATCATAAAAGCATTTCTGAGAAAACAATTAATTTTTGTGCCTTTAAAAAACAAACTCTTTCCTTCCTTTAAACAAAAAGAGTGAAGGTCAAATGCTGAAATGGCTGTGCAGAGTGTGTGGCAGCACTGTGATGTGGGGAATGCCCCGGGGAGAAAGCATTCCTCCTTTGGGTATTGAAGTGCTGGGGATCGACAGCAGGAGAAGAAATTGCCCACCACCAAGAGAGTGTGGCTAAAAAAAAAAAAAAAAATTGAATAGATGGTGCTGTGACTCATGTGCCTTCAGGGGTGCCGGAAGGGTAAATTCAAAGCTTCCCGGTTTCTATGCAGTTCCTCGATTTGCATCAACAAACACCAAGGGGATGAGCACAGTGTATACACTTTTTTCTTTCTTTCAAGTAAAGCTCAGATTCACAGTGGGAATTATTGCAATCCTTACACCAGTGCCTGAACAGAACTCCTTCATGTTTGTTTTTGTATTTGCATGAACCCTGAAAGCCCTTACAGTAGTAGTATTGTCGTGGCCAGATTTCCTTCCTTTCTTGCTCCCTTCTCTGCCTCAAAGAGAAAAATCAGCTGGATGCAAAAAAGACATACCAGATCTGGTGCTGTGGCACATGGGCGAAGCAGCTCCGCACCCTTCCGCAGACTCTTAGGCTGACACTTGACCATCTCCAAATTCTGCCCTGGTTATAGCCATTCAATTCCTTTTATTTTGCCGGTTTCAAAAAGATTTCATTGCTTTGCTGTAAGTAACGGGGAGGTGATTCTTCAAGTGGTTTAAGGTAACTAACTTCTTAGTTTTCATTGTTCGTAATCTCAGAACCTGGAAAATCAAGGTAGTGTTCCCTTCCACCCCCCAAAAAATTCTGCTATACACAACACGATCGTGATCTGTTAGCCGAAAGGTACATCAGAAATTTTCCCTAGGTTGGGAACGTTAGCTCCCAGTCTGGTAAGTCTGAATGCTGCAGCCAGGTTTTTCTACCTGTAGATCAAACTTCAGGACTTGGGTCTTCGCTTCTATCCAGTAAATATATATACTTACAAAAAAATATATACTCTCTAAAGCTATTCCATTCTGCTGTCCTGTCAATACTGCGTTATTAAACGCGCACAGTTGTGCTCTAGTGCTTTGAAAATTGCATTTCACTTAAGTTGCAAGAATTCTTTTATTGGAAAAAAACATTTTTTTTCCTTTTTAAAGCAAAACAAACCTTCTCCATACTACGTACGTATCTCACAGAGATATCAACCTGATTATAAACTGAACTTGCCAGCCCACTTACCATCCATAATAAACTACTTCTAAAATGCAAGGATTTCTTATTCTGTATACAGAAAGCAAAGAAATCAGGGGAATAAGTTAAAAAATACTAAGTCCTGGCTCAGAAAATGTGATAAACTTTCAATTTCTTTGTCAGCTGACGATAATAGGCCTGCTCTGGTGTCATTGCTCACTGAATGCAGATGTTTGATGAAAGATGAGTAGAGCAGCTTCAGCAACATTGCCGGCTGCTGCGTGCCTGCGCAAAGGCAGCCGAGGGATTTGAGGTTCTCGCTCCAGACACCCGTGTGCAATATTTATACACCTGCATGCTACTGGAGTAGTATTGGCACCTCACAAGCTGCTAAGGTATTTATCCTCACAATAGCTCTGTGATGCGAGAAGATGTTTTTATTATGGTAATGCAGAAAGCGAACGAGATAGTGAGGGAAGCAAGGAACTGCTCGCTTTTAGAGTGGATACCTGTGGTACGGGAAGGAATTGGAGCCAGATCTCACCTGTCAAAGTTGTCACTCTGAATACTGTGCAATCATCAAATGGCAGTCTCTAATGTTTCTCAAATGGCTCTTGCAAAGCTGCAAATTTTTCTCTGAGGTTACCTAAAGAGCACCTCCAAAGACTCCCCAGCAGAAAATCATGAAACCTGTTCTGTTGTCTATTTGACATTACATTTTTCTTCATCCATCCTGTTTTATTTGATGGGGGCTTTTTAACCGTTATGGATATTTCCATTAGAATGGAGCTGACTTTTCGTTGAGATTCAGCAGAGAATCCACAGTGCGGGTTGCCATTCCCTTATTCTGACCCTGCTGTCTTCGGCATCAGTTCAAACGGCTGTAGCTACAGAAAGATCTATAGTAATTTCACATCAGTGCAAAATGAACCGCAAATGTGATTTTCCTGACATTTTTAGGCTTTCCTTGGCATATCCACTTCTGTCCAGGTATAGCAAGGTAGAATAAAAGGCACCTGCTTTACAGGGCTGTTGCAAAAGAAGGCTCAGAGCCTTTGCAGAAGTAGGTCCAGCTGCTTCCCGCACGGACCTACCTGTCGGCATCGACTAGGGAGGCTTGAAGGTGTAATGAATCAGCTGGCTTAACCCCATCTTCTGTGGCACTCATCCTGTTCTGCTGAAGGGAGCGGGAAGCTTTGCATGGATTTATGATCAGGCCCTGTGGTTTCACTGGCGCGCGTTATTTTACATTTCCCCCAATTCTGATGGTCATTTGTTCAAGAAAGCTTTTTTTATACTGAGTACTGGTATATTCATATAGAAGAAGCAAACCCTCAGTGGGTTTGTATTCTATTAATGCCAACAAGCAATTATAGAAACATAGAATCACAGAATCACTAAGGTTGGAAAAGACCTCTAAGGTCATCGAGTCCAACTGTCAACCCAACCCCCCCATGCCCACTAAACCATGTCCCCAAGCGCCTCATCTACACGTCTTTTAAATCCCTCCAGGGATGGGGCCTCCACCACTGCCCTGGGCAGCCTGTGCCAAGGCCTGAATTGCTGTGTTTTGGTATTTTACTCTACACATAGAAAATTCAAACGTGCATCACAAATTATTACAGTTGGCAGCCAGAATATGAGACTTGAGGATGTAGGACAAAACCTTTAAATCCCCACTTCTTGGTTTCACGTACTAAATACTGTGAGCCTGAAGGTAGAATAAAACGTTGAGTGAGCTAACCAGATAAATGATAAGCATTACCATCTTCAGAGCACTCAAATTCTCTCCCAGATCAACAGCTGTGAGATTCTGACCCTTTACTGATGCCCTACGGCCAGGATGAATCTTGGCAAACAGTCTTAATCTTTGTGACCACAGCCTGGAAGTAGCTGCAATTTCTGGTGCTCTTTAGCACATTTTTAGTCACAAAACAGAAAAGCAAGCTCTAGTTAATCTATTTTCAATATTCATAACTCTATGAGAAATCAAAAAGGAAAGAAAATTATGCCCTGGGAAAGAGGTTTTGTCCAGCTGTCTAAATCGCCCTAACAAATTTTGTACATGCACCCAGTGTCAGAACGCCTCCAGTGACTGTCCTTGCTTAGGATTTTGAAAATGCTGCTTTTTCACATCCAGAACTCCGTGCAGGGAAGACATAGCATTGAGCACTGGCAAGCAGCATCACAGAGGAATATTTTTAATTTACTGAATCTGAGCAGGGCCAAGGAGGCATTTAGGGACTCCAGACGGGACATGCTTACAGCTCTAAGAAGGCATTTTGGTCAGCTTTGTGAAACAAAGAGGCGAGAATCTTTCTCTGCTGCATTTTTCATGTGTCCTGGCCAGGCTTCATAGTTGTCAGGATTTTGTCTCCAGCTTCTCTGAGGCAGGGATTTTACCCCGTTATTGCCCATGAATAAGGTTTTTTTGAAGGCCCAGCCTCAAAAAAGCCAAATACAGCAATACCAGAGAAGTAACAAGCTTTACTTTCTCCTTGGTCCCCAGGTGAAAGGTGACACAAGCCAGGTCTTGAGTATACTTGGAAAAATGCGAAAAGGCAGTTGTGAGACAGCGAGAGCTGTCCTGCTGGGGAAGGTAGATTCCACCTCTTACAGTGCCGCTCCTGAAAAGCTCCTGTGTTGAAATTGGTTTTTTTTGGGGGGGAGGTGGGGTTTTTTTGGTAGCTCCACAGATCTGTTGCTTCTTTATTTATTAGGAGTAATATCTTGAACTTGATTCATGACAATCCCTATTAACATTTGTAGCCCGACTGTCAGCACAGAGCCAATTCAATTGCTGTGAAGCCTGCGGAGTTCTGTATCTTTTATATTTGCCTCCAGACAGAAAATCTGTGTTCAGCCACGCCTGTGCAATGCTGGCAATGCTCTTCACAGGTGAGGNGCACGATCCCCTCCCTGCTCCTGCTGGCCACACTATTCCTGATACGTAATGGAGAAAGAAGACACCCAGAAATGTCATGACATTGCGGATTTTTTGTAAGAGAAGTGGGTTTTTTTGTAACTGTTGGGCTTTTTCCTCCAGTCTTTCAATACTCTTGATCCCAGACATAATGAAAGTGTGCAGAAGTAAAAGTGGCTGAGTGGGGAGAGGGAGACTGGGGAGATGACCGAAGAATTGTAACCTTTAAAATAAGTTTGTCAGTTCTGGGCACACGTGCATTTTGTGTGGAAGTTTTGGATCAGCTTTTGCTTCATCTCTTTTCAAATTGAAACCGGGCAATTGTGTAAAATATGTGCAGTTCACACTGGGGATTTGCATCTTGCTTGATAAAGTCATTTCTAATGATCCACAAGTCCTGTTCTGGGTTCCTCTCCAAAGCAAGCCAAACTGTATGTATTTGCAAAGTCTGTCCACAGAGGATGACCGTGTTGCATATTGGTGTAGAAATAGGTACCGCTTCCCAAAGAAAACTGATCTGTTACTGCCACATTCATTTCCCCGAGTCTTCTGCCTCGAAAGGGCAGTTGGCAGAGGAACCTTGCACTGTGCCTTATGCCTGACCTCCCAAGACGCAGCTTTTCAGATAGCGTTTGAAATATTACAAAAGAAAGCAGAGGGTGCTGCATGGAAACATCATCCACATTTCAGCAGCGGGGTTTGTGCTGCGTTTTACCCGTTTTATTCAGGCAGCTTGAATAGTTTTCTGAATGAAGGACTTACTTAGATATTCCTTCTATCAGAGCTTCAGGAAGATGACATGCTTGTGACCTCCAAGTAGATAGGTTTTTCATTGATCAGCTCTCAGCATTTCCAAGTCATCTTATATCTGCAGTCAATATAGAGAGAATTATCCTTTGGGTTTTTTAATATTTCCTAATAGTTTAAACAGCCTGATCCTGTGATCTGCTGAGCACTTTGCAGCCCTGCTGCAAGGACTTCAGCGTCATTCAACATCAGGCCTTGGCACAGGCTGCCCAGGGCAGTGGTGGAGTCCCCATCCCTGGAGGGATTTAAAAGACGTGTAGATGAGGCGCTTGGGGACATGGTTTAGTGGGCATGGGGGGGTTGGGTTGACGGTTGGACTCGATGATCTTAGAGGTCTTTTCCACCCTTAGTGATTCTATGATTCAGTAAAGACCATAATCACGTGCATCAACCTCTTTGCTGAGCTGGAACTTGAGGGGATTCAATATCTTCCTGTCGAGGGCCTAATACACTCACACAGCCGAAGTGAACCTTTCTCTTATCCTTCCTCTTGAAAGAGGTGGTCTGCATCTGAGGAGAATCTCAAGGCTCATGCCAATAGCTTGTACACCTGTAATAATACAGCTACACTGAAAATTATTTTCTCAGCGCAAATCAAGTTAAACGTACAGAACATTCTTTGGTCTGTCGTGAAACCCTGTGGGGAAAAAAAAAATCTTACCATTTCGGAGAGCACCATTTACTTAAAGCTTTCTTTGTAGTAATGAACATTTAAAGTAGCAATTCATAACATTTACAGCTGTGGAAAATGCGTTGCACAGGTTCCAGTTCAGCCCCAGAGCAGCACTGAGGTCAGGACTGAAGGTCCCAGTATTCCCAGCGCACGAGGCCCTGGGCAAGCATAGCGCTGGGCAATCCTGAAGATCGCTCCTAAAATAAAAGGCATGACAAGCAGTAAACAGGCCGGAGGCGAACGGAATTTTGCATCGTTATGCTCCGTGCGTACGCGGAGCCCGCGCCGGGGCTGCGCACCCCGGCTCTGCCCAGCAGCTCCGAACTGATACAGCGTCTGCCCGAGGAGCCGCTCGCCTGAGCTAGAAGCAGAGGTTGAAGAAGAATAAATCAGCGGGCATAGGGATATTTTTAAGCCAGTCTTGCAAATACTTAGAGCTACGGTGTATGCTGCTTTAGATTTGTAAGCGCTAACGCTTATTTTCAACGCTGCTGTTAACAGCAGAAGGCATCACAATTCGGGGAAGTATTTTCAGGACAGGGCTCTTCACTTTTAATCCAGGAGTACTTAAGTTGAGTCTGCTGCAAAATATAGTTGTTAAACCGAATTGCCTCTCCCGTAACTGTTTCGGGGTGATTTAAGGTTTCTCCTATAAAATGGCAGTTATAAATCTATCAGAATGATCGAATTAGTTATAGCACCGTGGGACCACAGCTTGACTCCGTGTTTTATACGGCCACACAGTGACAGTGACTATGATATTTTGAGTTTGGGAGAATTTTTATACGGTAACAGGAAAACATAAAACTTTTCCAGCACTAGATTTAGGAAAATTCTGAAAAGGAGCATCAATAAAGTCTATGACAATTTTACCTGTCTCCTTATCTTTTCTCTGCTCAGGTGCTCTGAATAAAGTCTGCAGGCTCATTCCTGACTTGCTCTGTATCACTGCACAGATGATTGTAAAATGGACATCTTGCTTCATATGTCTTGAGATAAAGGCTTTGCTTAGAATTGTGTGAAGACTCCAGATGCTAAAAGGGGATAAAAATGAAAATTCTTTTTAAATGAAGATAGTGTGTTGATTTTTCAGAAGTTTAGATGGGCAGTTTTGTACCAATCTGTGGCAACTTTGCATCACGTAGGAAGGTAGTAAATGATGAAAGATTTTTTTTAAAAGACTGGTCACCTCTTTAAGCCTCGCTTATAACCGTTCTTTAAATATAGTGCTTATGCTATGCTTATAATCTTTATCCATCATTCTTTTATCCCTTATGAAAAGTTCATAAACATACCTTCTTAATTAAATTCACATGTAATTAAAAAATTTCCTTTAATGATGTTGTCCCAGACAGCAAAGCCTCTCCAGCACCTGTCCAGTCACTAAATAAATGACTGCCATAGGAAGCCAGTCCAGAGATCCCCAACAGACGTAATAGGTTATACACTACCAATGATAGGCAACTCTGCTGTGATGCCCATAGGAGGCTGTCAGAGTCAGCCTTCGCGGTAAGAACGTCAACCTTGAATTATGCTTTTAATGTTAAGAAATAGGCAGGACTGCATTATTATGAGAAGTAATAGCAATGCTTTTTCAGCTGAAAGTATTAATTCTGCCAAAAGTAGTTTTATACTCTGTCAGGAGTATTGAAACATGACATTTTGTCTCAGATTGGTTTGAAAACATTCTCTGGGTAGCACCTCCTGGGAGCTACAGTTCAGGTGCCTCTTGCCTTGTTCCCTACTGAGTCAAGCTCCCTGGTTAATTTATCTCCCATAAGGGCATCCTGGTTATGCATTTCTCACAAAGGATTGTGCTAGCAGTGGATGATTTTCTAGCGTTGTGTCCAATCCTATTTCAAGTCTTTCGGGGGCTGGAATTGCTGTCATTCCTTTGCGAGGCCCTTCCAAATCCACTCAAATCTGCTGGTCACAGTTGCTGGTTTTCCTTTTTCTTGACAGTGTTTATTTACTGTGCCCCTTAATTCTCTCCTCTTTGTATCTATTTTTTTTGGAACATTCTCTGCTGCAAGACGTCAATGAGAATAAATCTAAAGCGTGGTTCTTCTGGTACGTAGTATTGATAGGGGATACAGGCATAGTCCTTCTGTCTGTCTTTCCTTTGTTCTGTGAATCCAGATACCCACCATAAATAAAATGGAGATTGTTCTTTTCATTCTCATTGGAAAATAGTGAGACTCTTGACTTAATATTGGCAAAGTGCTTAAATAATGCAGCAGTAGAAACATGTATAGCTTAGGATGGGTTAAGTCAATAGCAGTATGTTTCATCCAAAAGATGTCAGCAAGTTTAATTTCTCTTTTTCTTTTTTCTCTCTTTTTTTTTTTCTTTTATGTTCAAGATGTTGGAGCATTTTTTGAAGAGGGAATGTGGCTTCGTTACAACTTCCACTCCCCAGGGACTAGCATGAAGGATTTAGTTAGCCGAACGCTTTTGAGTTCTACAGATCCTGAGACTACAGTGCCCGACCTCAACTTAAATAAAGAAGAGCTCAGTTTCAGCTTCAGTACCACCAAGTCCCCTTGCGTCCTGTTGTACATCAGCTCCTATACCCAGGACTTCATGGCTGTGCTTGTCAAGCCGTCTGGTAAGCATCTGCTCTGGGCTCTCTCCATTGAAGGCACAACTGATGATAACACCAGGTTGGCATTCAGCTGAAGGTCTGAGCTCATGAGAAAGTCTCTTCAGCCTTGTCACGTAAAAGTAAAGTACATGGAACCTGAACCTGTATTCTGCTCTACTAAATTTTGTACCGATGTAACTGTTCAATGCAGTGGGGTTTCACTAGCCAAGCCTCCCTCTGAAAACAAAAAAAACCCCCAAACCCCCCAAAAAACCTGCTATAAGAGTCAGATCCATACCATGAACTAGCATTATGGAGGGGGCAAGTAGGTATTCACATGTAGGCACCTTAATCACTGAAGTCATGGCAATATCAGCAGTAGTCAGTGGAAAGTGTACTGTTCTTCTGAAAATCTGACTACCCGATGAGGTGGCTGAAGTACGGATGTAGCATAGTATATAAAGTCCTAAACATTTTGGTGATGGTTGAAAGTTGGATATGGACCATTTTCTGGTACAGTATCACAACAGAATATATCTCGATTCCAAATAGTGCCTTAGTACCCCGTGAAAATCACAATTAGCATGATTTTACTACCATTCTCTTCTGTGGGATAAGTTAATATGAGTATTCCACATGCCACCCAAATTTTTCTCTTCATGGGGAAGAAAGAAGGTGCATGAGAGCAATCCCATGTCAGACATCTAAACTATAGTTATAAAGGTCTAGGGCTGCTCTTTTGGGCCAGAATATTTCAGGTTTTGATCCATAACGGGGTCCGCATTTCCCTTTTCAAGCATCCTTTCTTTTAATCAAATATTAAAATTTGTTATGAAGAGCAAACAGTTCACTTTTGTTTAAAAAAGCAAAATCTGTCCGGCAGTATGTCATGAATATCAATTAACCACTTTTGACTGTACTTTTCTAACAATATAACCTGAGGTTTTCATTTCACCATATATTATTAAATTTCCATAAAAGTCCAGACGGTCACCCGTCAACAATGATTAAATGTGAGAACAAGAAAGTCTCTTGTGTAGATTATGTGTCAGTGTTAATTTGTTGTAATTTTTGCCTTTATTCAAGGCATATCAATGGTTTATTCTTCAGAAAACATCGTGCTTTGTAGAACTTCAAAGAATTTTACTGCAGCAAGGAAAATAATCTCAACAATAAAGTGCTACTTGATGTGCTCAAATTTGTACCAATTGTCCATATTGTTCAAGGCGTAGCTCCGATTTGTTTGGTTTGCAATCTGGAGTGTTTGCAAACACTTTGGTTTTGAGATGCTGGTCGTTGTCACAATGCTGGGTTATAAACTGGAAGCAGCTTTCAGCCCAGTAGCTTTATAATCTCAAACACTAGCTCTTCTCCTACTGCAGAGACCAGCTCTGAGAGCAATTTAAGTGTAAAATGACAACAGTTGTATGTGAAATTAAAGAGGGGAAAACAGCCGGTGAGTAAAGATCAAAATACCTGAGGGTGCTTTTCACATTTCTTTCGCTAGGGAATCTGCAAATTCGGTACAGCCTAGGAGGCACCAAAGAGCCGTATAACATTGATGTCGACCACAGAAACATGGCAAATGGACAACCCCATACTGTTAACATCACACGGAATGGACGGGACATTGTACTGCAGGTAAGCAGACAGTAAAGATTGCTTGATTGTGTTACTTGTAGCTTGTAGCATCTTGATGGTCTCCATCCCTTTGAAGGTATCAGTGCAATTTAGGAAAGGAAAAGTACGGTAGATGGGATGGGGTTCTGCTTGCAGATGGCACTCCTAGGAGTTAACAAAAGCTGTTCTCTCCCGGTATTGCATCGAGTCGTGTTGCTCTGAAATCCTCATTCTAGTGTGATGACAGCTGGGCTTCTACAGGTGTGACTGTAGATGCTCGAGGGCATCGGAGACATCTGGGCTGATAGGTAACATGGGACTTAGGACAAACCTGCGCCGTTCTGGAGCGGCAGCTGGAAGCCGGGAGGGATACCCTACAGCATCTTAAATGGCAGTAGAGCCTGATGCATAGATAACTAAATATCACGCCATAAGTCGTGAGTCTGCAAATGAGAATGTCTGTAAATTTAAATTTACCCTGCAGTCCAGTGAAATCAGAAGAGCTGTTCTGCAAAGATGAGCAGATGCTTAAGTGTTTGTGTGACAGGAGTCTAAGACAGAGGATATTATTGAAGGCACATAGCTCTAGCTTATTTAGGTTTTGGTACAGCACAGGCAGGAACTTCATCTCTCCGTAACTCAGTTTACAAACCTTAGAGGTGATATAATACTATTTAAATAACTGAGGGGAGCGCTGCAAGAAGCAATCAGCGATTCCAGACAGCTTTCCCTCTGTGGTCATTACAGCACTCTGTTTTCATTCCTTGCTTGTCACATCTGCAAACATGGAGAAGGGTATGAGAACAGCTTGGTTGGCAGGAGAGTCAGGTAGATGGGATAGATTAATCTGGATTTGATAGTTCATAAGCAGCAAACCAAAACCAATAACAAATGAAATATAAAAAGGGGAAGTCTCCTTGGGAACCAAGCCGAAAGGTGAAGGATAGGAGCTGTCACAGTATTATCTACCTAAAGATTAAAATAGATCCCTGACAGTTATTGTTTCAAGGCACCAAAAGGAAACCTTTTCAGTGCATTACAATGTCATTTGACCAAGGCTCTTGGTACTCGTTATAACACTGGATGCATTGAAGTAGAATTGACATAAAATTAGAAAATTTGGAAAATGTCAGATAATCGAAAAAATATATAGGTGATACATCCAAACACTTTTCAGTCTTTTGGAGGGGTATATTTTGATGTATGCATCTTTCTTGCTTGCCGTTGCATTTGGATTTATTTCTCTTACTGCTAAATGGAAGCTAAAGAAGACGTACAGTTAGGTTGCCTTCTGCTGTTAAATGCTTCTATTTGGGGGAGGTATGGCACGTTTCCTATTTAGACAGCTGTAAAACTAAATAAATTATTTTCTGAAGGGATCAGATGAGATACCTTGCCCAGTTGGAAAATATGTACACAGTTAAGTATCCCAGCCTTGCATCGACTCACCTACATTTGGGACCCAACTTTTTTTTTCCCAGTGTTTTATGAGACCGCTCCCTATCTAGGGCTTTGAAGAGCCAGAAACATTTTGGTTAGTGTTGCTCTCCTGGGGTAAAAATTTCTTAATCTAGTCAGTGTGCTTAAAACACAGCTGGTTTATGTAATCAGAAAGCAGATACATTTGAGGCTTATTAAATGAGACGATCTGCCTGATGCACATGCAAGAATAGGGAAAGTAGGGATCCATACAAAGAAAATCCAGAAATCCTACCCCTACTGTATCATGAAACAGAAGATTTCTATCAAATCTTGTTTATTCTGGTGGTGGCTTGACCCTGGCTGGACCAGGTGCCCACCAAGTCGCTCTATCACTCCCATCCTCAACTGGACGGGGGGAGAGAAAAATATAACAAAAGGCTCGTGGGTCGAGATAAGGACAGGGAGAGATCACTCACCAATTACCGTCACAGGCAAAACAGACTCGACTTGGGGAAATTCATGTAATTTATTACAAATCAAATCAGAGCAGGGTCATGAGAAATAAAAACAAATCTTAAACCACCTTGTCCCCACCCCTCCCTTCTTCCCGGGCTCAACTTCACTACCAGATCCTCTCCCTCCTCCCCCCGCGTGGCCCAAGGGGATGGGGAATGGGGTTGCAGTCAGTTCATCACATGTTCAGTCTCACATCACATCATCAGTCTCTGCCGCTCCTTCCTCCTTGCTCTCTTCCTCTGCTTCAGCGTGGGGTCCCTCCCAAGGGAGACAGCCCTCCACGAACTGCTCCAACGTGGGCTGCAGTTCCTCACAAACTGCTCCAGCGTGGGTCCCTCCCACGGGTGCAGTCCTTCAGGAGCAGACTGCTCCAGCCTGGGTCCCCCACGGGGTCACAAGTCCTGCCAGCAAACCTGCCCCAGCCTGGGCTCCTCTCCATGGATCCACAGGTCCTGCCAGGAGCCTGCTCCAGCGCGGGCTTCCCATGGGGTCACAGCCTTCTTTGGGCATCCACCTGCTCCGGTGTGGGGTCCTCCACGGGCTGCAGGTGGGTGTTTGCTCCACCGTGGACCTCCATGGGCTGCAGGTGGGTATCTGCTCCACCATGGACCTCCCTGGGCTGCAGGTGGGTATCTGCTCCACCATGGACCTCCATGAGCTGCAGGTGGGTATCTGCTCCACCATGGACCTCCATGGGCTGCAGGTGGGTATCTGCTCCACTGTGGACCTCCACAGGCTGCAGGTGGGTATCTGCTCCACCATGGACCTCCCTGGGCTGCGGGGTCACAGCCTGCCTCACCATAGTCTTCACCAGGGGCTGCAGGGGAATCTCTGCTCCGGCTCCTGGAGCACCTCTCCCCCTCCTTCTCCACTGACCTTGGTGTCTGCTGAGTTGTTTCTCTCCCATATTCTCACTCCTCTCTCTGGCTGTAGTTGCTCTTTTGCAGGGTTTTTTTCCCCTTCTTAAACATGTTATCCCAGAGGCGCGACCACCGTCGCTGTAGGGCTCGGTCTTGGCTAGCGTCGAGTCCGTCTTGGAGCCGGTGGCATTGGCTCTGTTGGACACACGGGAAGCTTCTAGCAGCTTCTCACAGAAGCCACCCCTGTAGCCCCCCCGCTACCAAAGCCTGGCCACGCAAACCCAGTACAATTCTCCATAAGGAAGTTGATTTTGTTACTTACGTCGTTACGTCCTGTAAATGAGAGAACTGATATGAACAGAAATGGATATGTTAAGTAGATTGTCACTTGAAAATGAGTCCCATTTTCAAATATAAACTCTTCATGGTGTTTGAAAATACAGAAGATAGAAATACAATTTTTTTCAGTATCCTGAGGACAAATCATAAAGTATTAGTTTTCTCTTGCAGATCTGAGCAATGAGCTTTTATTTCCTGCTAAATCCTTCTCCAACCTGATGAGCAGCTGGTTTGCTTGCTCTTAAAGAAGACAGCTTGCTTGCCAGGTGCTGTTGCTCACACTTCCACATCTCTACATGGCATAAAAGTGTCACAAGAAGGATTTATTTCTCATCAAAGCTTCAATTCAAGAGTACTCAGTATTTTTGAGATCTTAACAGCAAGTTCATACTTAGAATACTTGTCTTTCTAACTTACTGTAATAACCCTGTAGTGCCAGAGAGATTTAAAAAATCTGCAGCCAGGCAATAAATTGCTACCATATGAACTATGTGAACCTGAGTTTTATCATGATTCTCAGGAGTTTCTCTTATATATAAATACAGGAAAAGACTCATTATTGAACTCTATGAGACCTCACCCGATGCTGGCAGACAGGAGACCTCTGATTACTTACATAAAGTCAGAGTTACTGTCCAATCAATCAGAATTTGAAGTGAGCTTTGAAATAAAGATATCCACAATCTGGTATATCCGTAAGGTAGCAAACAAGCACAAGAACAAATATTTAGTGTGAATTGTTTTCATTAGAATTACCTCCCTATTCCTAACATACCAAGACAGTCAAGACTAAAGGTAGTAGCAAAGATGCTGTCAAAAGGTTTTTATATTTCAGTTTTCTACATTCACTGACTGCAGAGAAATTAATAATAAGTTCTACATTAAATAACAAACTCCTATTTGTGATGCCAGGGGTTTCTCAAAGATAAGATTAAGGATATTCAGTTCATTTAGGCGTCAGAAAAACCAAATTACATAAATTCAGGGACAAAGATCTGCTTATTTTCTGTTGTTTCCATGAGGTGGGCAAAATTAACATTTGCTAATAAGAATTCCTATCCCTCACCTTTAGTAAAATACTAGTAACCATGGCACATCTCCAAGGCTGCATCAGTTCACCTGTGGCAAGAAAAAGCTCAGACTGACAGATGGGGAATGCATTATCCCTGTAAATGACATTTCAAGAGCTGAGCTTTAGGTCATGGAGGGCAAGTTTTACTTTGTTTGACTTCATTAAAAGGTTTCATGCTTCAGCAGGGTATTTTCCATATCATAAACACCAGATCACTCTTTACCAAGTGTTCATGGGTGATTAACGCTATTCACACACCAGTAAAGTCTTCTTTTAAGAAAGCCAAGGACAAAGACTCCCTAGCAGAGGTTCTGATCCAAAGCCCGTTGAAGTCAATGAAAGGCCTTCCATTGACTCCAGGCTTTAAATTGGTCCTTAAAGAACTGTAACAGTTGCATCCTTAGTGCAAGACTCATACCTCCTGCTTCTGTGCGTGTCCCCAGAGTAAATTAAGAGTGGAACCTGGATCAGAGACATTTCTGTTCTGTTGTACAAAGCTGTATCAGCATGTTACAAAGAAAAAAAAAAAAGAAAAAAACCACCCACATGATGTGCTTTAATTTTCAGTGGAATAAAGCTGCTAGTCAGCAGACTTGGACTGGGCCTCTCAGCTTCTCTACTAAGATATTCTTGTAGATTCTCAACAGATCTCCGGTTCTTCATAGCTGCTTTAGAGCCATTTCTAGGAATGGGTTGTGAGTCAGCTTCTAATGCCGTCTTTGCTCCGGAAAAGGATTAGACCTGAGCAACTCGTTCAAGACCCCAGTGTCCCAAAGCCACCCATATGCTTTCAGGACGACCACCAGCAGCCAGGGCACATCTGCTCAGCAGGCTGGATGGAAGGAGAGCTGACAGTTGTCTCCTTCAGGTTTGAACAATATGGAGAACTGTGGTAGAGAGGCTATACGCAACAATACCGTATATTCACAGTGACAATTGCTGACTCCATTCGAAGTGAACTTAATTATGAGGCTTTATGGAAATCTTGACCTGAACTCAGCTGTTCATAAGACTGAGAATAATCCAGAAAAGTTATTTGTGCAGATCTTCATTTTCCAGCTTCACCAGAGACAAGCAATAGAAATACCCATCCTCTGTGAAAAATAATCAATGAAATATTTGACCGCTACCCAAATAAAACCAAGAAGAAACAGAATTTTGGCAAGTCCGTTCTCTTACTTCCATTTTGAACTCTGCACTACTTGAAAAGAGATAACATTTGCAAACTCCTAGATGCTTAAAAAATGTAAATCATACGAAGTTAATTCAAAACTAATCTGAAGTACAAAGTAAAAAGGTAACAGCAACAGAATAAAATGGGTGAAGTAGAGCAAAGCAGTCTGCATGTAACCCCAAGCTTAAATGCAATGAATATAGCAAAGATTTTTATAATTGTAGATTATATTTTGGTCTCATTAAAGGAAGTGGGAACTTTCTCATAGACTTCAGTGAGGCTACAAAATTTCACCTCCTCATTATTGTTGCTGTAGAATCATACCTAAGTATCGTGTTTCATATATTTTGAAGCCTCAACAGAATATGATCGCTCTGTTTGAGCTCTTGCTTAACAGAGGCCATAAAATTTCACCAAATGATTTTCTGCAGCTAACCTGAAAAGTAATGATAGCAGTATAACACGTTTTCTAGAAAGACATTTTATCTAGCTTTGAAGACTTCAAATGATAGAAAATTTACCATATCCTTTGGCCATGTCTTCCAATGGTTAAGTGCCATTCCTAAAGAATCTGCACCTAATTTACAGTTTGGATTCTGCGGACTTAAGCATTTAACTTTGGGATCTTTGTGTCTATGCCGGGTAGATGAAAGAATTGTTTGGTGTCAGGTGTCATTCCCCTTCACACTTTTTAAGAGATGCCGATTAAAACATCTTTTCATCTTGTCTATAAGAAGCTAAATAAATTGAACTATTTTAGTTTACCATCTATCATTTTTGAACCATAAAACAATTTTATAACTCTTCTCTGAAAACTCTCCCATTGAGTCACATTTTTAAAACCTTTACCCTAGGATGAGGCATGGTAATGGTACTTATGGCATAAAAACAATGTAGACATGCCATCTTTATTTCTTTATTTCCTTCATTTTCTGGGCAAACATGCTGCCACAGCATCCTTTGGACAGTGCTGTAAATTGTCTAAACTCCTGATTAATTTGAAGACTGGTTTAACTAGCATTTCACTGACTGGTAGGGAATGGGGAAGTACTGTTCGTGATTTGAAAGAAAACAGCCAGACAGTGTTTACAAATTCCGTAGCAGCTGACATGAATAAAACATGTTTTAAATATCCAGGACTTTAACCACAGGTAAACATGTAAACCATAGTTAATATCAATGCAACTGCAACCCTCTGCTTTTTTCCTAATAATCAGGTACATCTATTACATTAAAAGTGTATTTAATGAATTTCCAAGCAGGTTTTGCTTTAAGGAAAAAAAAAAATCATTTGTTCTATTAATAGTAAAAGCTTTCCTGCTGAAATGAATTATTTAAAATCCCTGGAGATACATCATTTCCATTATGTATTGCCATTCTGCAATGGCAATGTGTTACTCAAAATGCTAGTGCAACAGAACGGCAAACTCAGACCATTTTCTACAGCAGAACCATACATTACATCTGCATGTTTAATGCATTAGCGCTCAGTTTACCCATAGCTACTAAGCTCTTTTTCTCAATCAGAAGTCACAAGAAAATGTTTTTTTCCTCAGATTTGAAAATAGAGGGGGTTTTCACAAATAGGTGACAAAGTAGCATAAAAAGCTATTGATATGAGAAATTTTGAAAATAAACCAAAGCTTGTATTGATACAGTATCTCATTCCTAAATTCCTAAATTAACCCTAAATTCCATCTGTTTTCCAAAATATAAAGAAATACAGACCCCGATCTTTGCATACTTCAAATTCCCTCCAAGTATAATGATGTTATGGATGTTGCAGAAGAGCTGGTGTTCAATTCTCAAAAGAGTCTGTAAACCACAGCAGGAAACAGCAGAACAGAATTTAAATCATATGCATCAGAATCAGAAATGAATGAATAATTCACTGATTAATAATTTTCTTACCTATTCTTCTGTGCTTACAGGATGTCCATGAGCTCCTAGCAGTTTTGTTGATTTTGTCAACTGAACTTCTTTATTTTACAGTGTGACTTACAATCTTTCAGGTAAAGACAGCAGTATAGGCAGGCAGGAAGCTCATAAATGAGCCATTTCCACTTGCCTTTTGTGCACAATGGAGTTGGTCAGTGGCATCTGCCAAGATGAGTCAGCGCATCCTCATCGAATCCCAGCTAGCTGAAAGTCAGAAAAAATGTTCTCATAAACAAGAACTCCTTTCACTCATCAGTAAACGAGAGGGTGGAATAGCCNTGGGTTGACGGTTGGACTCGATGATCTTAGAGGTCTTTTCCAACCTTAGAGATTCTATGAAGATCAGAACACGGAGTCAGATCTTTCTCTTACTGGCAGGTGTGCAGCGGGGAAAACATCGCCCACAGAGCCCTGCCTGAGGGTAGCGTCTCGCCCTGTGGTTGTAGAACCTGAGCCTGCCACCTTCCCTGTAGCTGCTGCAGAGGGGCAGGGAGAGGTGCTGAAGTACATAACTTTACAAAAGTTTTTCCCTCTCTGCATCAGCTGAGACAGTTTCAATCCTTGAGGCCTTTTGGAAGAGTATTCTTTTTACTTTCTGTTCTGTAAAACCGCTCCATAAGAGAAGAACGCTTTTACATACCCATCCTTCTCCCATCTTTTCAGCAGAGCCTGTATTGTGGGATTCAGATGAATTTTTTGGTTGTCTTGTCCCAAACTTTGGCCATGTCTAGGCCACATATCATGATAAGACCCAGAAATGAAATGCCTTCCTCACCCTACAGCCCTGTGGCCCTTGGAAGTACAGCCAGGGCATTCAGGGCAGAAGGGAGTACGGGGCAGTCTGATCGCTCCCCAGTCTGCGCATCAGAGCAGAGCAAAGGTCTGCAGAGGTGTCGGCAGCCTTATCCACCTCACAACACGTGTTATATACATTGGCTTACGTTGAGACTATTTCTTCTTCTATAATGTATTTCCAGTGATGAATGTGTGTGTTTTCCTTGGCCTGTATGATTGCTGGTTTAGCATCAATTTTTATTGGAATTAAAGAAACAAAGAAAGAACAAAAGAACCATTAAGTATTTTCTGAGTCTAACATTAAGCCTAAAAAAAGTCCAAACTTAACATGAAATAGGTGCTTTCCATTATATGGCAGAACACATTGAACAAATTAATGTCCTGTGAAAGTCATCTTTAGGTACCTGAGGTAGATCTCTTTAATTTTAATAACTTGGCATTATATGACCTGCTATTGCTTCTGTTAACATTTGTTGTAATTCATCTATTAAAGAGAGCAATAAAAAGTCAACAGATATGTGAAACAAGTATCAGAGAACTGTTTCAGTTGAAGGCAGCCAGACTAAATAGTGTCCTTTTCCTTATCAGTGCTTCTCTAACATTTTGAGTTATATAACTTACATCTCCATCTAAATTTTATCCAAATGTTTGTATTTTTTTACAGTGAGGCAAATTATCCCTCATATTATTTATCAGAGAAAGAGCAGCTTCAGGAAAATATACAAGCTGTGCTGGTTTTGGCTGGGGTAGAGTTAATTTTCTTCATCATAGCTAGTATGGGGCTGTGTTTTGGATTTGTGCTGGAAACAGTGTTGATAACACAGGGATGTTTTCGTTACTGCTGAGCAGAGCTTGCACAGAGGTGAGGCCTTTTCTGCTCCTCCCCCCCCCCACCAGCGAGTGGGCTGGGGGTGCACAAGGAGCTGGGAGGGGACACGGCTGGGACAGCTGACCCCAACTGACCAATGGGCTATTCCATACCATATGACGTCATGCTCAGCATGTAAAGGGGGGGGAACAAGAACAAAGGGGGGGACGTTCGGCGTGATGGCATTTGTCTTCCCCAGTCACTGTTACATGTGATGGAGCCTGGAGATGGCTGAACACCTGCCTGCCGATGGGCAGTGGTGAATGAATTCCTTGCTTTGCTTTGCTTGTGTGCGCGGCTTTTGCTTTCCCTATTGAACTGTCTTTGTCTCAACCCACGAGTTTTCTCACTTTTACACTTCCGATTCTCTCCCCCATCCCACTGTGAGGGGGGTGAGCGAGCGGCTGGGTGGGGCTTAGCTGCCGGCTGAGCACCATGACAAAGCTTATTTGCACACAAGGGATTCAAGTTTTTAAACAGAAAAAAATCTTTATTTTATTTTTTTCTGCTATGTGTCTATGTTTTTTTCTATGTCTATATCTCATGTTGATCATGTTCCTAATTTAAATCCCTGCAAAAAAGAGACTTTATCATAAAAGACTGCAGTTGACAGTTATTAAAAAACCTGCAAATGGCTAAATCAGTGCATTAAATCAGCAAAACAGTGGAGTGGTTCCTAAAACGAGATTAACTATACCTCTATAGAAATTTCATCTGAAGAGCTCAAAGCACAACGCAAACCTTAAGTTTGCCTTACATCATGCTGGTGAGGTGTATGCCTCCTCCTGTGTTCCAGATGTGCCGTGAGGCTGCAGGTCCGTGACGCTCTAAGCCGGTAAAAAATGCTGCGTTTATGGTCCTGCCGCCTTTACATTTACAGCCTCTGCCTTGTCCCTGCTCTGGCTCTGGTCTGATCCACAATAACCTGGGGCAAGGACCTAACCTGGCAGAAAAAGATCAGCGAAGCACTAGTGCCACACTAAGGAAAGAGCTGAATTGCAGTAAAATTGGCTTTGGTGATCCTAAGGAATTACACAATTGCCACCTGAATCTGCTGCTTTTCTCTTGCATTAAAAAGAGAAAATATTTTCAAATATCACAATATTAAAAATATTGTTTGTAAGGTTTTTTCCTAACCTTTCAGCAGGGAAATACTCATCTCTGTTTCACCGTTAAGAGGTCAGATTTCAGTCATCCCTGAAAGAAAAATAATATCTCCTATTTAATTTTCATAGTAACCTTCCTGCTTTCTCCTAAATTACTACCGTGCTTGGGAGGAGCTCCATCTAAACACCTGCACACCGCGCTGTTATTTTCTTGGGCTCTCATGCCTAGTCTATTCTAAATTTGTAGGCATTTTTGAGCAGGAACCTTCTTTTTGTTGTGCAATATTATAGCACTTAGCACAAAAAGCTCTTGTCCAGGACTGAGAAGCTTTTGAATACAAGTGATAAATCATTACAATAATGCAGGAGAGAAATATTACATTGGTCATGATGATAACGCATCCCCTTCTTTATCTTGCTATTACTGAAGTCCGTAGCAAAGCTGTATTGACTTCAGATGGCGCAAGATTAAGCCTTATAGCAATATTATTTCATAGCATTTTGAAAATTTTTTTATTAAATGTCTTCAGCATAAAGAAAAACCTTAGCTTTATAGCAGTGCACACACACAGAGGCTGGATTGACGATACAGATGTAGATATATCCACAGGGTGAATATGTGTGCGTATGTATATATAACTTTTTTTTATATATCTTTTTATATTTTTTTTCCTAAGACTACTAAGGTGATGTAGACATTATATTTGCCCTTAGATTGATATGTCTGTTAATCTTAGGACTCCTGTCAAGATTAGTTTATTATCTAAGTGAACAATGATTTAAAAGAAAGAGCATTTTATTGAACTTCTGCTTAAATCCCAGCAACTTCAGATAAAGACAGTCTGCCTGGCGTGACGTGACTAGAGAACTGAAACTGCAAGTTCCTCAGCAACTGCCATCTCCTTTCATCTATGTAGTGCTCAAAGCCACACTGTGTGTTTATATTAAGCTCAAGCAGAATTAATGAGTTTTTAAAGAAAAGTAGCTGTAATGAAAAATCTTAAATATAATTTAAAAACTCTCGTTTAATACAAATTCATGACATCAACCTCGGTGTATGCAGAGGTTCTATTTAATTTTCATTAAATAATGTAATATCTTTTTTCAAATATCATTTGACGCCAGTAATTCCTTTTTTATTATGTGTCTTATATTAAATTGACAGCCTAGTATTCTGTACAAAGACTGCGGGCTGCTCAGTCCCAGCTGCTCACACTTGAGCACCCACTGGATGGCAGTCACATACAACCTTGGAAAGAATTCAGCTTGGTCCTTTAACTCGCCGACCTACAAAAGAAATCCTAGTGAAATGCCTCTAAGAAAAAAAAAAGTTTTCTTTGATTAGATAATGCTAGTTTAGAACGAAGACAAGTGAGAGGAGAGAAATGTCACAATTCCCTGGCTGTTGTCTTGCGGTGCACCGTTGCGTTTCAGGTGCCGGGGTGAGGGAAGCTGGCCGGGGAAGGCAACGCGGGTGTCCCCTGTGGGACCAGGGATGCCAGAGCTGGCGACGGAGCCGTAGCTGGCTCTGTCGCTAATCAGAAATGCTTGCCCCTATTGATGGCAAGGCCAGGAAATCAGTATCAACAGTTCTTAAATGGAGATTTAGTTCAACCAGGAATCAAAACAACTCAAAGCTTCAAACAGAGTCATTAAACCCTTAAAACAATTCATAGCTGAACCCATTCTGAAATCTTTCCTGGACTTCACTGAGATCTGGAAGATACGTGTGAGCAGATAGATTCAATTATCGATTCAGTACAAGAGGTCAGTTTAAACTAATTCCCCTAAGCAATAAACTGGCTGTATCTGCTAGAGCCTGCAGCGTAACGCAGCATTAGTCTCCATGTAGCCACCTTGGCTCCCACGCGTGAAGCATCTTTAGCCTCTGCACCGTGATGCTCCCCCACGCTGAAGCCCCAAGGGGAGACGAGGTTGCTGGAAGGATTTATTTGTGGTTTTTTTAATCTGGCCAAGATCACCGCTAACTAAACTGTCCCAAGGTGGGGGGAAGAGGGGGCACAGCTGCTCATATCGTTGTCTCCTTTTTGGCTGCAGCAGAAAGCTGCGTGGTTTCACCGCCAGCATGCCCTGCCATCTCTTTCAGCTTGGCCACAGAAGTCCCGCTGGAGGACTCGAGTGTGCGGGTACGCGTGGGGGGCTGCCGCTGTGCTGTGCTGGTGGAGGGGCTTCCCGCAGGAGTCAGGAAAAAAGGGAGGAGAGGGGGAAGGCAAGCGGGACAGTTCCTTTGCTCCCCTGCCACAGCACTGGCACCATCCCCATTTCCAGAGATGGGCAACCTGTGACCACGCAGCAGTTTAAGGGATTTGAAATACAGTATCGTTCTTTTGGGATCATTGTCATAGCGCAATTGGTATATTTTTACTTTTTTTAAATGTGAGTGCCATTGTGTGTTTTTGCCAGGGAAGGCAAAGTTGTGTCTGGCGGAACAGGGTAAGGTTTGCGACGCCAAAGGATTTTCCACCGTGGCCTCAGAAGAGCTTCTTAGCAAATACAGCATGTTTGATTACCTGAACTACAAACCCTAAGCTTTGGGTGATGGGGTGATATATGAGATATTCTGGGCCTAAATTACAAAGCACCTTAAAAATAAAAACCTATACCACAACGCTGTTGTTCTGTAGGGGCAGAAGGCAGCCTGGTATTCTTGCAGGGCACTTGTACTGCGAAGAAACAAACTATAACTTTAAATAGCTAATTAAATAGCTAATATACTGATTCCCTATTAACCCATTACGGACCAGCCTTTCTACATCCTGAACACTAACTGAAGACAAAGGGAGTTTCACCACACCACAGCTGGCAGGATTTGATATTCTGCATTTGTGCATGTAAATGCTCACAGTGATTCATCATTTAAATTGGCTTTTCATTTTCAGGTATGTCCTGCAGAGACAATTAGCATTCTCGGGTAGGGACAGCCTGTACATTAGGCAGAGATGACTTTTTATTACTTGTTCCTAATAGTTACTCTGGACCATGGCTACGGCTCTAGGATAGCCGCAATACTTTGATACATTGATAAATGGATTGATAGATTTACAATAATTATTGTCATTTATTAGTATCTTATCAGATTAGTGATGATCTGATCAACCCCACCGCTCAGATTCCAAGTTACAATAAGAAAAAATATTTAAACATTGCTCCAGATTGATTTTGGAAAAGGAGGAACTCAAATGTTGATGATGTTGACAAATACCAATGTACGTGGCAGTATGCCAGATTATTTTATCAGAGATACTTTAATACATTTTCAGCCGTACAAATAAAAGGAGAACCTAGAAGATGAATCCTGTGCAATCAGAATGTATCAGAAATAATTCCACTGCAGGCAAAGAAGTTACATGAGGTTAAAGTCTTGGCATATTAGAGGCTGGAGGATCAAGGTTTTGTGCATCAGTCTTTTCACCAATCTTTTTCCAATAGGCGTCTCTAGATTCTATACCTTCATTTTAATAACCATCCTGATAAATACCATGAGAGCTCTGAGATCTGAGCCATTCCTATTTGTCTTCTGAAATAAGAAGGGAATATTTTTTCACCTGATAGGTCTACAAATCCCATTGACAATGGGTCTGACGCTTATGATGGTGGATGCTGGAACACTGATTTTCATTCCACCAGGAAAACCAATACCAGGCACTTAACTGGAGTTTGTACTTGTTAGGACCTGCTGTGGTTAAGGTTGAGAACTGTTTCATATTGTAACTCTTTTGTTTTCGCTTGGCTGCACCATTTCAAAAATAACTCTTTTTGATTTGAAATTATGTAACACTAATTTCAGGTGAAATATGTATTTCTGCTGTTTATTAAAAATCTGAGAAAAGCTGTTCAAGATAGCTCTGAACAAACTGAAACTTCTTAGTTTCCAAGTAAGAAGATGGAACTATGCTTTTCCATATAGTTAGCTCAAATGTCTACAGTTTAAAATTGGGAGATAGCCAGTAGGTCTTGCTAATAAACATTTGTGGCCAAATTTTAAATAATCAGTGTGAAAACTAGTTATGATCAATGACAAATCATTTCTGAACATGAGTATTTGCTAGACCTCTTTTGTTATCTGCAGAGAACATTTTCCCTCTCTGTCTATTATGTATATGCATGTCTCTGGTTCGGGTTTTATGGGGCAGTATAAGAAAGACAGGACCCCTCCTTTCCAGTCATTGTTGTTTTTTGAGGTGGTTGCCTCTGCAGATTCATGGATATGACATCAGAAGGCTTTCCAGGTACATGAGCTCACAGTATTCCAGGGTATCAGGGGACTCAGCCCTTCAGTTCTACGCTATCTGCCATTCATTTACTTTTAACCACTGCATTGAACATTTGCAGTATCCTCAAAGCAAATCCAAGATAATAATATTTTGAAATTAGAAATATGGCAAAAAGATATGTGAAAAAACTATGCCATTTAGTGTTGTGGTTTCTCCAGAATTACTTCTGCAGTCTATTATACCCTGCAAAGTCTTAAGTCACATATGAGCTTCTATCCTGTTTTGTGCCAAGGTAAGGCCAGAATAAAATAAACAATTGTTGTTCTGCCCTCTTTAAGCCTATGTAATAAACATGTAAAGCTAGGAGAATAAATAAAACGACAAAGGCAAAAATTCACCCCAATTGCCTTTACGAAATGTGAACATCAAAACTCTATTGAACTCTACTGAACTATCTTAATAGTGCTATTACTAAGCATTGGCAATTTATTTTATTCCTCTCCCTTGACATTTTTTCTGTTAAATAGTTAAAACCCAGGAAAAAGTATGCTAATATAAAGTGATTGTTGTGTCATGTCAGGGACAACGTGAGTTTCCTCTGGATTAAACTATTTAGCTAAGTTGATTGATCTTGAATTTATCTTTTAGGTTTCACTAGGTGTCATCGCAATTAAATTGAACAATATTTTCAACAAGAAAATAATAAAGATGAAGTGCAAAAAAGTACGTCTTATTGATTTATGACTTTTCTGAAAAGGAGAATGCCCAACACCTGCATTAATCTCAAATTCTCAGCTATGTAAATCTAACTTTAGCAGTAACAGAGGTCCCAAATGGAAATCTTATATTTAAATAATAAACTGTTTGTTGTTGATGTTGATGCTGTTGTTATTTTTAGCAATTATATTGAAGCACACAAGCAAAAGCTGAAGTGATTCTACACCAACCAGAACAAACAAATGTCCAATACACGTATTTTCCAGGCCTTGGGAACTGTGGAGATGGGAGATATGGAAGGAAGGGTATTAACTGTTATTTTCCCTGTATTAAAATGAAAGCAGGGCGTATCAGACAGAGTTGTAAGTGGTGGCATAAACTCTGTAAAGTAGACCTGATCCAGTAGCACTGTAAGAAGGCAGATCAGTTCAAAATACTCATCATTCCTTTTCTCTTTCCCCAGCTCGATCACTATCCTCCAACAAGTTACAGCCTGCCAACCACGTCTGACGTTCAGTTCAATTCCCCAAAGGCACTATTCCTAGGAAAAGTTATAGGTAAGATTTCATTTTATACCTGGTTGTTCTATTAGGTATTTTCGGAGAATACTGAAAACCCGAAGCACACGGGACAGCGGTGCGTGTCGTGTTTGCAGCAGGGCACTTGCTGCCCATGTCATTCTTGACTAGAAAGTGGTGATAATGGTGTTGTACCTAAAGGAAGGGTTATGTTCACTTTGCCACGTAGGCTGATGTGCACACAAAGAAGCGATTGTCTGCCCGGTGCGTGGAAAAAAATGGAATCGGGTAAAGCGACACTTGTAACATCGTATTTGCGACGTTTCATTACCCTCTCGGTGTCAGATGGAGGGAATACGAGGAAATCATTGAGACCGCTGCTTCTACAGGGAGATATTGAAGTTATTTTAAATAGGATCTTCCACTGTGAAGTTATCATATGCTTTATATAATGCCTTTATTCATGCAGTCAGCCTTCTTGTCCCAGTGCTTCCTCTTGTGGCATAACTAGCCCTCATCACTCTGCCAAAACTGCCACTTCCTCCCCGTGAGGTCCTTTGGAAGTCTGTAACACCTACAGCAACACTCATCTATACATTTTCCATCCCTTTTATGGACCTCATCGTTATTTCCCAGTGCAGCAGCTCCCCAGCTGAACTCGAAAGGCAATACAGATGCATCTTGAACTGCCTGGGCCTCACTTTTAGGCCATCCTACTTTCCATTGCTTAATTTTTTTCCACTGCTGGCATCTTACACAAATTTCCAGGGTTACTCACTTCAGCCATCAATTATTCCCCTGACATTTAGGGCTTTTAAGAAGGGCTTTCTCCCCTTTTCAGAGTAAGGGGGTATTGATATTATTTCCTCTAAGTGCTTTGTACAGGGATGTGATTGCTTGAACTGCAGTGAAGGGTTTCATCCAGAAAATTGTAGACTTTTCTTTGTTTCGTGGTCTAAGGCAGTAACCTGTAAGCCCCGTGCCCTGAGTTTTGAAGTGGAAAAGCAATTGACCACATAGCTGATTTGACTTTTTGAAGATACACTTTTCCATTTGTTTCGATTTTAAAATTTAATATGGAGATGGGCATACAACAGAGAAAATACTGCAGCGTAGGAGAGGAATAAAAGAGTGAAGGGAAAGAAAAGGACAATTCCTAAAACACAGAGGAAAACAACGCACTGTACGCTGTGGCGTGAAAAGAAAAAATGGAAGAAAACCAAAATGAAAGAGAAAGCAAGAAATACTGTTTACGCTACACTCATTTAAAATGCCCTGAGTGCTGACAGAGCTCTGCAAGGAAACCACTTCTTATTCCTTTGACTTGCTGAGCTGGCAGGTGCACTAGCAACACAGTCTCATAACCACACAGATGAAACCGTGACACAGATAGGAGGTTTAGCCTTTGGTTTTTTCTGCGCTGCATTTTTAAACACAGTCACAGCACTACAAAATCGAAGTCCACCCAGCTGTCTCCCACATAACCCCATGCCCAAGGGCTGGTTTCTTTGCTGTGTTTAAGTACTCCCATTCTGAAGTTTTCTTTAGGCATTCATGAAGAATAAAGGGGCTGCAAGAACTGGGCAGCTCGGATGGTCCATGATACGACCTGTCATATCTAGGTTACTTGTTTCAATATTGGCAGTGTCCAAAAGCCATAACCATCTCAGAGGTCCAAATAAATGAGTTATCGATCCAGTTCTGTTCCTCCAGAGCTGAACCTACAGCACCTCGCATTTCCCTCATTTCCAAAAAGTCATGTATCTGGCTGCAAATAGCTTTAACTATCCTCTGCCTGTTTCAGTTGGATCCTACCAAATGAGAATTGAAGCTTGGTAACAGAACAATATCTGTATTCGGCCTGTTAATATCAAGAGCTTGATCATAGGACTCACTGGACTTTTTCAGAATAAAGACATATAAGAAGAAAAAAATAGCAGAGGTTAGTGAATATAATTTGATGTTTGTTTTAAAAGAAAAAAGTCAGAAAAGTTTTAAATATCTGGGAACTTACAATTTATATTCCTCTCGCTCTTTATAAATAGGGTAAACTGACAAGAGTGACTAAAAGCAAGTTCCAAATCTAGAATTTCAAATAGTAAACATCGTCCTGATAATAGTATCTGTCCCATATGGTACAGTATATCTGTACATATCTGTACAATATCTGTACCATACATATGGTACAGTTGAAGATTGTCATCAGGAAGCATAAAGCAATCACAGCTATCACTGATGCGCACCTTCGACTCCACTGCTATCTTCAAGTTTGGGAACAGGCAAAGGTCTTGGGAGTAATTACCCTGGAGGAGTAATTTGTGGATAGGTTATACTTCTGTTTTCCTGTGCTACTTGGTGATTTTAAGCCACAGGCAACTGCTTCCCTGTTTCTGAAGATGCTATTTGTCATCCATTCTTACAAACCGCATCATGCAGCTGTATATTGTACATCCTACTATTCCTGGGATTGATTACTTCATCTTTTAACTTTGTTTTACTTCATTTTTTTAACAACATAGGATTATATTAGCATGGTTGACAATATGATTCTTTTGCTTCCCCTTCTCTGCTTCTATTACTGTCTCTGCAAAATAGGATATTTTATTAAGCAAAAGAGCATATCAGTACTAAAGAAACAACAAAAAAAAGCCTTTTATTCTTTCTGCCAAAGATAAATTGAACTTATCTGCAGAGACACAGATTTCCTGATGTAAAATTGTTGTGTGACTGACCACGTCTATTGATCAGCTTTACAGTGCAGCTCTCAGAGTAACGCTGAACGAGGGAAGGGCACGCTTAGCGTGGTTACACAGTGCAGCAGTTTGAAGGGCAAAGCAGATGCAGAATCCAGTATCTTTAAAGCTTCTAATCGTCGCATCGTACTGGCTAGTCCACTATTTCAGTGGACCAGAGGGATTAGCAGGAGGGAAGATCTGGATACGTATATCAAGTTACAACTTGTACCCACCTGCACTTACATTCTCTCAACGGGCAGAATGGGAGTAGCCTCCTATTTCACTGCTAGTCTGTCAATCCCTTGCATTCAGTTTCTGTTGTTCCCATACTATGCAATTCTTATTTGTCATAAAAAATGCATGTAAGACCCTATTTCTAAACACAGATGAGGTGTTTGAAAAGCACTCCGGAACAATCTTAGCGAGAAACTGATCTTCCTCCTGTCTCATTTCCATTTTTATTAGGGTTATTTGCATAGGAGCAGCCGCTTCTGCCACAGCTGTGCTTGCTGTGACAGCTCTGCTGCCGGTCAGAGGTGATCACTTGTACAACGCCTACCACAATGCAACACCACTCTCGGCTCTAGGTGTTACAACAATATGGCTGATGAATAAAATGGTGACAAAATGGCTCCGCGCCTCGTAACTGTTCATAATATTTTCTGGAAAGTAGGAGGGTCACATCAGAAACAAAAAGAAATTAGTGAATTGTAGGTGTAATCAGGGAGCATTTCGTCGTCTTTAAGTTGAGGTGTTTTCTGCTTTCATGAAATAATTGCCAGAAAACGCAAATGTTCGCTGGCTTGAAAAACACTGATATATAATATTTTTAGCCTTCTGGGAAACTGGAGGTAAAGACATTCAGTATGTCATTCTTACACAGACAAAATGGATTATGATTTGAGGTTTGAAATAAAGCTGAAGGAGACAACGAATGAAAAATCCTGTTTTACGTGAGCGTGTGTCTCTAGTGCTAATATTAAAAACTAGAGAAATGCAGGATTTTGTAAAGAAGATGGAAGGGAATTGTAATGTTTCAAGGAAGTTCTTTAATCTGGTATTTAAACACACGTAGTCTTTGATGGCTGACACGGACGGGATGAGAGGGAAAAGCTGGCTATCTGGATGACCAGCTCTGAAGAGAAAAAACCAAAAAGCAGACAATGTGACAGGAAGTGTTATATGTCACAGTTCAGATCTGAAGCGACATTTTCATTTAGGCTGCAACTTGGGACTCATTACTGAGGTAGAATAGAGCAGAGGTTTGCTTTTCTCTCTTAAGTCTAATGGGTTTGGGTGCAATGCTCAGGTTTGTCTTCACATCCTTTTTTGGGGCCCCCTTCCATTATGGGAACTTGCTATATAGGGAACTGATGTCATAGTCGATACTTTATTACTGAAAGTGGAGCATTTCTTTGGGTTTTAATATGCATTTATAAAGAATTAGCAACACGTAATTAAACATGATTTTGTAAAAGTATGCTGGTGAACAGAAATAATTTGAGAGTTTCTTAATAGGATATTTGATTGAGCACAGAAACACTGAGATCAGACAAGAGTCGCTCTTGAGAAAGTGGCAGGGAAGTAAAGGAAATGTGCTACTTGTCTGTTTTCCATCTCCACCAACCACTCCAAATCAAATGATATCATTTCAAAAATACTTAAATATCCACTTGGAAACAATCAACATAATACAAGTCATCTACAACACAGACAGATTATCAATTTCAGAACTGACAGCTGTCCCTGCAGCTAATGTCTGTAAGCTCCATTTATGCCTCTGCCTGACCCTAGTGCTCTTCAGGTACTTCCAGTAAGAGTAGCAAAAAGGGAAACACCTTTCAGGTCTGCCTTCCTTCTTACGAAAGCAGCTGCCATCACTTTACAACTAAAGAGAGATCCTGAAAATAACCCCTCGAGTCTTTTCTCAAAAAGGTGTTTCCTCAAGAAGAAAAGGTCCATTTCTAGATGTGTTATTTCCCTGGTGTCAGTGAACGGATTTTTTATGGTTCTCTGACTGGAGTTTCTCTGATTCTTTACTGGGGTGTGTGGTAAAAATAAAAACTGGTCAGGAGACATTTCTCTGGATTCATTGTGACATTCACTGCCTTGGACTGATGGGAGGTAAGACAAACTTACATCTACCCAACTAATTAGTTTGAAGTGTGCAAAGGAAAGAACATAGGAAAACTTGACAAAAAGTAGGAGATAAATGACATGGCTTAGGTTAGGTATAGAAATGGGAACTGCTTTTTTCTTGTATGGCATCTCTCCACAAATAGATACTGAATAATAGGAGGCAAAAGTTCAAAATCCTTTGAACTACTAGCAGGGACAACGGCAATTTTTCCAAGAGGTAATCATTCTTTACTGCTAAATAAGATACTTCCTTTTCATAGAACAAGACTCACAGTTTGATGCTTCAACACTTCGAGCTGAATAACAGAAATTACCTACAATGTAATTCATCCTACCAAATCATACACTTTCAAAACCAGCTTCAATGTCTATGTTTCCACACAACAACAGAAGTTTATCACTTAGAGGGTTTGTTTCATGCCAAAGGATGAACATCTCATCTCTTTGAGAACATTTACCATCATCGAAGAGGGAGTTTTGATAGCCTTGATAAGAAATTCTGTAAAGGACATAGGCCTTGTCATCATTGGCGCTCAGTTTGGGTATGCTGCTTGACATTGACGTAATCTGATATGAAGTTAATGTTAATCAAAGAAATCATCGAACCAAACACCGATTTAGTATTAGGTCTCTGATACTGTAAGGTACTTCGCTCAGCTTTTAAATTTGGATCCTAGAATATAATGCAGAGCTGTAAATAGATTATGAATAATCTAAAAGTATTTTTCTACCTCACATTTTTGACATGTATCTACTTCATGATCATCCTGAGGTTAGCTCCTCATTATATGTATTAGCAGTGTGGCAGTCAGAGCTCCACAGCTCGAGTTTGCTCTGTGGCTCTCCTTCATTTTGCAGTGTAGGCAGATAACCTGAGTGCAGGGTAGCTTAACCTAGTTTTGCTGATAATGAGCAGAAAATAGCTAGCATGCAGTAAATTCATCCACTAGCTTACTTCAAAGTAACTGCCTGCTACTTCATTTCTGAGCACCAGCGTTAACATTCAGTACTGTAATCTTCAGGGAAAATGCATATGTATATTGTCATATTAGGAGCCCTCCTGCTACAGTAGCAGTTGACTATGAAAGATGTGCTTTCCCCTGCATGAGTCACACATGAATTATCATACAAAAATATAACATCTGGACAATTTTCCTTCTCCTCCTCCTCCTGTATAATAGCATCAGCCTGGTTGAAACTCCTCTGGGATTTAATATTGCCTATCTCTCTGACCTCAGATCTGTCTATCTGTCCATATCTCACTCTTTGAAACATTTCTGGTAATGGTGGACATGTTCCACAGCTCTTCTAGTTAAAACAAAAACCAAAGTAAAAGTAAAATATTTTTTTCTTTCAGACCTCTTGAGTTTTTGGTCTATCTGGTTTCTCTGAGAAATCCTCCCTATAAGTCCTATTCAGAAAGAAACATTTCCCACCCACAGGCCTCCCATCCAAGGGGACACCATAAAGACTTTGAATCGCCAGTTCCACCCCAATAAATTCTGTGGCAGAAATTGGGGTAGGCCAAGTGAATTTCATCTTTTGGTTGGGGGTTGGACTAGATGATCTTTAAAGGTCCCTTCCAACCCAAACCATTCTATGATTCTATGAAGAAGGGAAGCCAAGAATATCCATTGGTGCCATTTGCCTCTCACCATCCATGCTGCATCTTCGGCCTCAAGTTGCACCAAGGGAGGTTTAGATTGGACATTAGGAAAAAATTCTTTCCTGAAAGAGTGGTCAGGCCTTGGCACAGGCTGCCCAGGGCAGTGGTGGAGTCCCCATCCCTGGAGGGATTTAAAAGACGTGTAGATGAGGCGCTTGGGGACATGGTTTAGTGGGCATGGGGGGGTTGGGTTGACGGTTGGACTTGATGATCTTAGAGGTCTTTTCCAACCTAGTGATTCTGTGATTCTATTCTATGATTCTTTCCATTTTTCAGAATATTGTGGGATTTGGCTGCTGCAGCATTGGCCTGCTGGCATCTCCAGCGAGGCAGAAGGCAGACCACAGGCAAGCTGGACTAAATTAGACGCTGTGGTACTCTCAGTAGTCACGAGTATAGCCAGCACTGCTCTTCCAATAATTAGCTGGAGTCAGCTCCTCCCCACTAACTTTTCACTCCCACCCTTCAGGTCATTCTTCATCTCTCAGTCCCTATCCCGTACTTTGTTGCTGGTGGCTGCCCTTTCACTTGCGTATTGCGCTATTCTCTATAAAAAGACTTCACTGATTACTAGTCTTCAAATCTTCTGTGGACATTCAATAGCTCTAGAACATCATCTATCTTTTTTTTTTTTCCATGCTTTTCTAGCGTGCATACCAGCCTGTAACAGGATGCAAGAGTCTCCTAGTTCCTAAATTATAAAGTCCTTTTCCTTTGTGCTTGAAGATATCTCAGAAATTTTTTTCATATAAATCACTCTACAGAATCTTGCGGAGAAAATAATCCCATTGCTTTTCAGTTCTTTCCAAAGTATGCATCTGTTGGCTCTGAAAAAAAGAAAAAAGAGAGGAGATTGTAAAGGCATTTAATTTAGTTAGTGCCATTTTGAACAGAGTATTTGCACAAGTCTTATCTGACATTCAAAACCATGAGATAACACTATTTAAAAGTAACGTAATAAAATGAAAACTTAAACTTCAGTAATTAGAGCGACCTTTTCCTAACTTTTGTATTTTATTAAGGTGCCATGTCTTAGTTATACAACTTTTCCCTACCACAGAAAGAGAGGAACTATTTCACCAGTACTGTGTAATATCTAGTACTAATTTATTTCAAATGCAGCTGCTTTAAAGGGTCCAAGTGGGGAACTGAACATGACAAGATCACCAAAGGCATCAATAAAACCTGCTGTTAGCCCTATAAAATTATAATGGCATAGATAGCAAAATTGGAGAGCTGAGAGCACCTACAAGGCTTGTAAATCATAAAACAAAAAGTGTTAACACAATCTGAAAATTGAAAGCCAAAGGTATACCCGAAGTGGAAAGTGAGAGCATGTTATAATTTTCCTCCAAATATATTTGAAGGGACAATTGAAAATCAGAATAGATATCCCCTAAAATAATAGAAAGACAGAACCGGCAAAAACATGTCTTCACTAGGCTAAGGCACAAGTCTTTAAATTTTACATTATTTTACCTAACATGAGCAACCTCTGCCATGGCTCCAGATAGAAAACATTCAAAAATAATATGAATATGCACCCATGTTTTGATCAGAAACAGCTGTAGAAATATTCATTTTGGCCAGATTATTTTGGGTGAGGGTGCAGATTATCAACATGACATTCCTCGTATGGACAGGTAAACAAATTGCGTCTAATTCAAAACTCACTCATTGTGTGACAATCGAAAAAACCTTCAGTTTTTATCTGATGCTTTTTTTCACTTGGGAAAGTGAAGGCAGTGGGGGAAAAAATCAGAATAAAACAACTCATAGCCTGACCAAAATATTGAAATTAAACTCTCATCTTTGGTTAGATGAAGGATAATCTCTTCAAGAGACTGTGTGCCTCCGAGTCTGTGGTCCGATTCAGAGAGACTGTCAGACAGGCAAGAGAAGTGGTTGTGTCCCCTTGTTTTGGAAGATCACTGGTATCAAGTCGACCCTCTCCCGCAACAGCTGTCCTACTTTTCACTCTCGTCAGTAATAATTTGAGGTTGCCCATGTCCTCTTCTGATCTGCAATTATGCCAGAAGCACCAGAGGTTTCCTACAGCCTGGAAAAATTTTGCGGAGATTGCTGGAGAACCTGGGAAAGGCAAGGGGTGTGAGCATTTCTGGGGTGTGAACTGGACAGGAATTTCATGGTACATGCTACTGTGCCTGAAATAAACCCCAAAAGGAGAGTGGGACCATTGCCCCTAGCAAAGCATTGCACTAATGCACCTTCGCATGTTGGGGCTCAGAACTGCCCGGGGTCTGGATGGCTTTCATTCTCTCAGACCTGTCCGTGCAGATAGGTTTTAAGTTTGTAGGGCAAAATTTATGCCAGTTCAAAGGCTCAACACAAAATCTTTGCACTACTAAATCCTGTTCTAATCCACAGCCTTAGGTAGAACTTATGTAGAATGTAAAGTAAGTCTATATTGTGCTGCTGTTCTTTGCACAAGAAAAAGTCACCTGTTCTGCATAAGTGTAATCAAGACATAGTAACATAAAGTAAACACAGTCCTCAAAGAATATTAAGTAATGAATAAATGTGAAGATAAGATAATCTTTTTGTAGGTACTTTACATAGAACTATAAATTCATAGGCTAAATTATTTATGGTGAAAAATTTGCTTAACTCCCACTATCACAAAAAAAAAAAAGGGAAGGAAATAAATTATGGGAAGATAATTTAACATTTTGCTGTTAAGCCAGACCTCTGACTGTAGGTTACTTTGCATTTCTTTTAAAGGAAATGCTCCCATTATTTAAATTACAGAACAAAATCTGACTGATGTCTTATTTTTAAGTGTTTCTGCCCAGCAAATTTTAAAGCTGTATATATGCACTCTTTAAATAAGCCCTTTCTGATAGGTACAGTAATTTATTCTCCATCTGCATCTTTTGCGGAGCAGTTAGAACACTATTCGTTGCCATGGAGAAGGAACTCATTCAAGAGATTGCTCGTTTCATTTCCAATGGCTTCAGCTACATCCATGCTGTAGATAACAACACGAGTTGTAGTTGCATCAGTGACCCCGCTTAAAACTTGCCGTAGCAATAGAGCTGTGCTACCACTCAACATGGACACGTTGTCCCCGGTTATTTGCCTGGTATTAAGATGTGCTCAGGAGGAAGACGCTGGGGAATCGGTCACTCCAAACCCATCATTGCTGCTTGCTGTGTCTCAGTCACCAGTAATGAGCTAAAACCATACACTTTATTTAGACTTTTGCACCACCTACGTTTTTCATGTGCCATTTCATTTAAGGATGAAATGAATTTCAGATAAATTTCAGACACAGTTTCAAGCTGAAACATGGCAGTCAGTCACCAAAGGAGGGAAGGCAGGATCTTACCCCTTGTTGAAAGAAGGCGTTTACCAGCCATTAAAATACAGGAGGTCCAGTCTAAAAAGTAGACCTTTATATATCTAAGAAAATGAAACAATTTGTTTTAATTTAATAATTCAGATTGTCTTCTGGATCAGAAATTAATAGAATGACTTTTGGAGGAAAAGACAGAAACTATTTGGACCTTCACAAGTGTTCCATGGGGACATCTACTGCTAAAATTTTTCACCAAAACCCACGAATGATCTGCATTCAACTGAAAATGCATGTATGGTGAAAGAGGAAGGATTCTGTGGTGGAAACTCTCTTTGCTGGGTGTGTTATTTGATGGAGGCTTTGAAAAAATGGTTATCTCATGGTTTTGGGTTGGATTTTTTTTTTTGTCTTAAAATATGGTGTCTTATTTGAATAATAGATTTTACAAAACTTTTAGCAGTTTCAAGAATATGTCTCGGAATATTGGCTTTAAATAGCTTGCTGAATTAGATTCAGAGGTTTTCTACAACACAGTTTATATCAGTAAAGGCAGCTTGGTTGTTTATTCTGATATTAAATCTGACATATTAGTAGCAGTGTCATGCCATTGACCATGACAGTTACTGATCCTTAGATTTAAATGCCATAATAAAACTCTGTTTAATCTGCAGTACAGTGGCTAGTTCATAAACACCTCATTTAAATACAACAGGAATAAGCTCACATCTTTACAGCTTTCTTGTTAGAGAAGCCTGTTTCCTCTCCCATAAATGTACACCACCTTCCAGAAATATCTCCTTTATGACTACATGAACTTACAAATCTATCTCAGCGATTCCCAGCTACTGAAATATCAGGGTTGTACTCCACTTGCAGATGAAGCAGTTGAGTAAGGTTACAGTAAAACTTCCACCAAAAGGTAATATTTTTATTTTATTCAGTCTGATAGCAAGATAACATAGACTGTCACTGTTTTCGTTACTCCTTCCTGTTTTCTACTTTCTTCAGAGAATGTTCAGAATTTTACCAGTCCTCTGCTTTTTTTTGGAGAGCTTGTCAGCTGCCTCATTGTTACATGAAAATGCTTGTTGATCAACAAAATTGTCTCCTCATCCTTCTTCCCAGTTGCAGAATCCAAACTGTGTAAAGGTTTCACCATAATACATACAGTCCTTCAAAAATGTCCAGGGAGAGAAACATATTTGTCACCGAGTGTCAGAAAAATTGAATTGTTTAAAATACTCAAGCTAGAATGACCCCACCTCGCAAAACCTTTTTCTTTTAGAATAATTTGAAAATTATTTCTTGAGTTGTAGATGGTGAGACACCTCAGAAATAGTGATGCTGTGAGACATCCTCAGGGAAAACCACTATTACAATTACTCATGTAATTCATCGAGCTGTCATCTCAGCCAAATTTGAGGTGATTTCAGTGTAACACCTTGAAAATATATACTTTCTTCACTCTGTAAAGACCCACTTAACATAAAAGTAGCATAATTCCCAGCATCCTTTGGCTAATGGCAACCTCTAATTGGTTTCTTGCTTCTACGTTCTCATGGGATTCTTTGCAAGACAGTCAATAACATGACAAATGAAGATGGGAAAAGTTTACTATTTATGCATTAATTAGACAAGGAATTAGAGACTCTCAATTTTTCGCAGGTAACATCTTGGGTTTCCCTCTAATTTAAACATAGACAAAAAGATAAATTTGATAAGATAGTGGCCAAATTGGACCTCCTGGCATCACAGGATGAGAGTCAGAGGTTATAAAGGACATGAAAGGCTAATGAACTCTCTGATAGCTCATCTCCTATTTATGAAAAGAGCATATGGAGCATATGGGAAAGAGCAGCAGTGTATTAGTGGCTAAAACTGATCTGAATCTAGAAGAAGTACAGAAGTCTGGTGACTGCAAAAGCTGCGGGAGAAATGGAGGCACATGAACTTCAAATACAGCTTCTCCAACCATTTTACTTTCTCTTAGGCAAACCCAAACATTATTTATTTTTTGCCATTTAGTAACACTACTGTAACAGTTGAGCACTTTCCTTTTCCATTCCCCAATGAAAGAAGAAAGAAGAAAAATGTCCAAAAGCTTTATAAACCATAACAAATCTTGGACCAGCAGTGCAGGATAAAGAACTGGCAACGTTCTCAGAAGACAGTAATTAATTTTTTTAAGATGAAGTTTATTGCATAATTTTCTCTTTATCATTTTTCCCATTAAATCCTTTGAAGAAGCTTCATGGGAGAGTATAAATGGCTACTAGAAAATGTCAAGTACAAACTAACCTAAAACTTGCCAAACTATGTCCTTGTTGTGATGTGGGCCCTGTTCTCCCAATTATTAATTAACCCTACCAAAACACAAACCCCAAATACACCACGACACTTCTGTAGCTAATAGTTAATACTGAAGGTAATATACAGGTGCTGTTATGTAAAAATCTTTCAGTCTCTATATGCTACATGTTACACTAATAGTAGTCTGAACATTTATTAAGGAGCTTTTTCTTTTTTTTTTCACTAAAGAAATACAATTTTCCCAGTAGAATAACTTTTTTCTGAGCCAAGAACATTTTTTCTACTAGTTCTCAGTGATGTTTCTTTCCTTCTTCCCAATTCAGCAATAGCCCAGAGGCCCATTTGTGATTAGTCTACGTGAAATAAAAAGGACCAGATAAGAGACTGGGCTACTATAGTTTGCTGAAAGTTTCTCAAGTATTCTAATGTTACTCATTAATGTTAATGCTGTTCGCATGCTTTAAATAGGGACAAACAGGACACTAATAAAACTTAATGCAGTGGGATCTGTGATCTGTCAGGCTTAGAAATAATCTGAACTACCCTGAGTCACGTAAACTGGTTTTATTTTGAGTGACTCTACAGTAGACACGTTAACATACATCCTAAAGAACAGTTCTGGCTTTTGGACAATACATTTTTATAGAACTTTAAGGAAGTTAATAATGCCAAAAATGTCTCTGTCACAGCACTCAGGAAGATGTTCTTCACTGCTCTCAAATACTGCTGCAACTACTGGGGTCCTGTGAGATCCTTAAGCTAGGAGTTCTTTCCTGATGTGTTAGAATAAGGGATGAGAGGAAAACTCCATGCATTGGTACTTGCCTCTTGTTTCAAATAGTAGAGTCTTAGATCTCTGGGATGTAATTAAAGAATTGCAAAGCATTGTTAAACTTTGGGTTTGTTCTGGCAAAGAAAGATATATGAAATACAAAGAAAGATACAAAGAAAGAGTATATGAAGGGGGACAGTTGAATATGGGTTTGGATAACCTTCAGATTATCCAACTTAATTTAAAAGTTTAAAGACAAGCTGTGAAAACTCCAGACATAAATTAGAGGATTTAAAACTATAATCCTCATGCAGTCATCTCTAACACCCTAGAATTCAGGGTAAGATCTGTTTAGTTTAAGTTAATATCCCCCAATATCCCATTAAAGTAGTATAGAAAGAAACTGACAGTTGAAAGTCTCAGGTTTATTCCACAAACGGCTTTCACAGATTAGATGTAGGTAGATTATTTTATTCTCTGTCTATCAGCTGTTCCACCCCTGACACGGATGCTTAATTTCTCAGAAGTGCTTGTAATACTGATTAACTTGCTGAAATAAAATAATTGCTAAAATAACTAATAGGTTAAATTTAAATATAGTTTTTCGTATGGTGGTTTCATAGTAAAAGTTTCTAATGTGTTAATTTAAAGAGGAATTCAGCAGAGTGTGTCTTGTACACATTGAACAAGAGAAGTAAGAAATGTTTACATATAGCAGTCAACAGCTAGAATACAGTTTAAGTTTGGCAAAGATCTGTAAAGACCATTTTGAGAACTTGATTCTCATGCACCCTGTATTTTGATAAGTGATTCAGATAATAACAACTGTATTGTGTAAAAGGAACTGCTTCTCATACGTATCAAGTGAGGTTCTTAGTTTTAGTCATAAGATAATTTAGAAGATGAACTTATTCCACGTTAGGTCACTGTATTTGAAACACATTTATTCCACCCATGGGAAATATCAAGTGACAGTGACAAGTTGAGAAGTTTTGTAGGGTCTTTTTTCCTACCAGAAACTTTAGCATCATCTCCACTTGAATATTCATCTGGATGAAGCAGACAGTCTTTGAAAGCAATTAAATTCATGATGGCAATCAAATCTCTCAAAACTGATGAAGTGAAGGCGCTAGGGCCAGAAAGTGAGCTGGTGAAAGCTGTAGGAGCCCTCTCATGACCACGCTGAAAGGCGTACTGGCTGCAGGCCGTCCCTCCTGCGGGGAGAGCCGGTAAGGGGGTGTCAGCAGTGGAAACTTCAACCGCGAGGAATGGGTGGAGGGGACAGCAGAAAGGAAGGCTGGGGAAGCAGCTCAGCGCCTGCGGCTGAGCTCTAGGATACAGCTGAGCACCTACCCTGTGTCCCTGTCCTGGTTCCGGCTG
>VZTQ01006126.1:46838-65373 GCA_013400755.1 Pelecanoides urinatrix | reverse complement strand
TTACTGTAAACTTGAAACAAGAGCTGGCCCATTGCATGGGACCCACGGAGGGAGAGGTGGCAATGAAGTCTCCCTGCCACTGTGTGAAGCAGTAACAGACTTTGTGGTCACAAAGAAGTGGGGTATCACCTGCAGGTGGCTACTGAGAATGGCTATGACAGATATCTTGAAATGCTTTGATTGATTTTTGGTAGCTATTGAGATTTTATCAGACTGCCTTGAGTTGCTGTCTACAACTTCATCTCCAAGTCCCATGATTGTGGGAGATGCAGCCTTCGTTCTTCAAATGCCAGTAATCCCTTGCCTTTGTCATTATTGCAGAAAAACATGAAGATGTGAACTGTGAAAGGTGAAATCTCTAAGATCAAATTTAAAAACCCCTTTGAATTTCCTTCACTAATAACCATGAGTCATCTTTTTCTTGGGTCATTATTTTTTTTCCAGTACTTAGGGTTGGGAACACTGTTTGAAATCAGTGAACAGCATAAACATGCTATTATGTGTGCTTATTTTGCAACTTATTTTTCAGAGACTAAGAGCTTTATATGATGAAACTGCATAATGGGAACTGTTTTTTCCCACTTGGTGAGAAACCGTTTTTGTTCCTTCTCATTGTGGTTGTGACTCTAGGAGAGCCTCTGTCAGAAAGCAGTTGAGATGTGCAGGAAAACAGTCACCTTGTATTAGATTTATAACTCTGCTTCTAAATGATCTAGTTCAGATACTATAAAATAATCTAAATAGAAAATAGAACATGTATCAAGTGTATTATTATGCAAAGGGTAAGATCATCCTCTGTGCCATACACCAGTTTTGTAGTCTTACACGCTACACATGCCAAATCTCAAAGTAAACATTCTGAGGTCTGGTCATAATTTCATTCACACCCTCAAAATCTATCTGCAGTTTGAACTTTAGGTATGTATTCTGAAATGACATTTTCCCAAAGACAGTTCCACTTACAAGCTTTCTAATGTGATAAAGAAAGGCCTAGTGTGAGTTTGGAGAGAAACAAGGTGAACCAATTTTGCTGAAAATTGCACTGGAAATTACTGTAAATACAATGTAAATGTTGTGCAATTCTTGGAACTTTCGATGATCCTGGTCAGCAGATTATCTTTTGATTAAAAAAAAAAAATCTACTACACTAAAACTGTTTTAAAAAAAAAAAAAAGAAAAAAGAAAAAAGCGTACTTTATGTGAAACTGTTATCAGTCTTATAATTACTTCTTGTTGACTAATGTCATCTTAACTTAGGTACTATGAAGCCCAAGTATTAAGAAGCATGGCTCTATGTCACAGTGTAAAGGACTCTGCTGTTGGTGTATGTACCGAAGTGAAATGGGAGAGCATTTAAGTGTTGTCCCTTTCCTCCCTTTTTTAAAATGCATTGGTGGGGGGCACATGTAACACACGCTCTGTCTTGCTGGGGCCTGGACCACTTCTGGTTAGCCAAATTCCACACTGACATGTAGCGACAGGAGTTCACCATTAGATCTGTCGGTTGTCTTACCCAGAGCTGATCTTGACCTGATTTCTCTGTGCAATCAATTCATATAAAACCAGATGCCAACAATCTGTATTAACTGTTAATTAAATTCTTATCAAAATGGATTGCCCCAGTTTGTGGTGAAACAAACAGCCCATGTCTCTTGTTCCAAAAAATGTACCATCTGGCTGATAAAGCTGATTATCTAGAAGTGTTACTAAAAATGTCTGCATGTCTACAGAGGAGCAAATAATTGGCCTTAGGAAGAAAAAAAAATCCTGCTGTTATTTCTGGAAGTTATGCTGATTGATATGGTGATTTGTTGTCCCAGAACGCCTGAAGATGAGGAGTTGTGAGTGGGGAGGTTGTTTATGGGGTGGGATTCCTTCTCCTGCGGGCACAAGAAGGGCTGTGTTATGAACCTTCTGTGTGCACTGTACTTCCAGTCCTCTTGCATTCCAGCAATGCTAACTTTTATAACCATAAAATAGAATTATCCCTAAGGCATGCCTGATACTGTTGTGGGAGCAATTCTGAAGCAAAATGACTATAATATAGCTGAATGAAGAACTCAGATGGTTTCTCTTAAAATTGCAGGGCAGGTCATGTTCAAAAAAGAATTAAATATTAAATGAGGGGGGAAATACATTGGAGCAGAGCCCAGATTCTAAAAGTAAATTGTTGAAGACTATACCCTGATTTCCTCTATGAGTATTAATCCAAATTGTGTATAGCAGATATGGTGGTGAGCAGTAGTAGTTAAGCTAAGGATCAAGGGTCCAATTTCCTTCACATCTTTCTAGGAAATATAAGACCTAGTGTTGCATAGCAACAGTCGAAGGTATAGCAATGTTTGCACTTGAAAATGTTTAGTGCTTTGGGAAGCATTAGATGGCTGATGAGATAGGTAGTGAGGAAATGGTATTATTCTCTCTTAGGGTACTGGTTTAAATTCAGTCTTGACCGTAGTGGCTGAAGACCACTAACATCTGAATAACTAGCTAGAGGTCTGCAAAATGAGTTATTGGTCTCAGTCCAGTTTTCAGAGCACCCCTATACACATTTCAAAAACTATTCCTGTAATTGGCAATGTTGTGGGTGTGCTCTGAAGGCAAAGCAGATACAAACAGCTGTGGAGGCAGCCGCAGAGCTCCCTGCTTCAGAGGACTCCTGCCCCATCGCAGAGGGCTCCCTGCTCTGGTCCTACTGCCAAATAGAGATGTTTCTACTCTTCCTAGCATACAATTTTTCTCTACAGCTGTATGGTAAACTTGAAAGCACATTATTTAAATACCAGGATTCTATGAAATTTTCTTTGCATTTTGTGTTAACTGTAAGTATTTTGAATAAAAGATACTGCCTAGGACTTCTTTCATCTTCTGAGATCCTCCTAAATTGCTTTACATTTAAATTTTTCAGAATCAAATGTGAGTTCCCATTGAAAGTAAGAGTTTTCCAGAAATCTGCAATCTCTGTGATACCAGTTTTTGGAAGGTCTGTGTTCTTCTCACCTGGCACACCTGGAAATAGTTGGTCTGAAAACCAGGAGAGCATCAGAAGAAGCAGAGGAGTAAAGCTACTGGAACCACATGACAAGAATTGGAGTACCTTAAATGCATTTTGGTAGTGCTGTTCCTACATTAGCTGTTTATTGCTCAAAATCTAGCAGCCTCTTGTCTTGGACACTCAGTATTGCCTAAGTGCATGCTGTAGCTGGGCTAAGAGATGTCCCTGGTAGAGTAACTATGAGCAAAAGGCCTAAAAACTGGCAGCTAACAGCATACCACAGTCATAGGACTAGTGGCTAAATTTTTTTTTTTTTTTTTTAATATCTAGTTTTGTCTTAGTTTACCAGTATTTAATACACTTTACAGGAAGTATATAGTAAAAGTTCTCCAGGTTGAATCCAGTACCACTGGCAAGCGTGGAAGGGCTTGAAGATGTCCTTTACCACATGCAATTTTCACTCAATGCCAGTGCTGACTCTTCTTTTTCTTAACTGCCTGAAGTAAGCTTGGTAATGAGCTCCATAAGAACATTTATAACAAGAGAGATGTCCAGATTTAAGATCTACTAATCTTTAAATAATAATTTAAGAAAGTGTTCTGTCATTGACTCCAGTTTATTACTTTAATAGAGGAGACCTCAGGCCATACCTAAATTAAATGAATGACAGATTTACAGGACATCTTAAACTATTCTTTTCTGTAAAAATGCATCTTTGAATCTTAAAGTAATTTTAAAAAGTTGTAGCCATTTGCAGGTAAAAAGATTTATAACTATTCTACTTCCGTTGCTTTTTCTTAAGGTAAGAAATTATGCCTATGACATTTGACTGTAGCAGGGGTGAGGAAAGGTGCTTATTAGTGAGGTCACTCACACTAGCAAAGTAAATAAAGGAAAAGAAAACCCACTGGACACCAGTTGTGAGGCTAATTCTTGTGTAATTTGGAGTTTTGAAGCTCTTTGGTAGAAAACTATTCACCATTCTTGAGTTTTCCTTTATTATCTGAACACCATGCCCACGCTACCCCTTTGCACATGTTTAGAAGTTCAGAGGTTTCTGCCTGCTCATATGTGAAGATGAAGAGTAACATTCCTTGCTCAAATTCGGGACCATGGCAGCAGATCCAAAATAGTTTAGAGACTGTACCACCTTGAACATTGTTTCATGAATTTTCCTCATTTTCTCTATGTACTGTACAAACAATGTGTTTATGCATATGTATTATTGGTGGATAGGTTAAAATCGGTGGATTTAAAATTACATTTAGGAGAAAAGTTAATTTTCCTACAAATAAACTGCTGTTATTTTAAGATAGTTTCACCCTACAAGTGAAGTGTCCAGTGACGCTTTTTAAAATCTCTTCTACCCCCAATATTTTGTTTTTCTCACACTTTTAAATCATGCAGGCGCACATGAAAAGGGTTTTTCTGGCAGTGCATGAGAGAGAACATGGGGCTGGGGGGGGATGGACTATGAGTGGAAGCAGGTGGTGTTCTTAGTTTTTCTGGTTTCCTAAGGAATGCTGCAAGAGCCTGCTTTGAAATACATGAATGATTGTGAATTTACTAATATCTTATGGTACTTGGAACATAAACAACTTACCATGTATTCTTAAGTATCTTATTTTTTTCCAGAGCCTCTAATATGGGTTTTTTTCTTTTGACTGTAAAACTTTTTATGGTGCATGGTTTTAAATATGCTTTTGTCTGTCTATTAAATGTGAGACAAGGGAGTTTTCATTTCTGATATTTGTTTAAGAAGGAAGAGATGCTTAAAAAGGAATTTTATAAAATGTTGGAAATTATTTCCAATCCAAAACACATGTGCTTTTTCTTGTGGGGGAAACTTGAGTTTAATCCAAGAGATTGTGGAATCTCCATTACTTTAGTGACACTTGTATCCACAACAAAACAGTTGTGATCCGCTTTTAAATCTCAGGATCTGGTTCAGTTTTCCTTTTTATTTCAGGACCATTCATATGAAACTGGAAACGGAAAGGAATATACCTCATACATACAGTTAGGGCCAGCATCAGCATGTGAATGCTGAAAGGACTACCATTTATTACATGTCTGTGTTTTTGTTTAAAAAGTATTCTTCTTTGGCTTTAGTGGGAATTCTGCATGCCCTATATATCTGGAAAACAAGTCATGTTCACATAGATTCTTAAATACAATTCTAATTTAAGCGTTTATTTTAGGCACCTTTGGGCCTGACTTCTAAGTCAACTAGATCCAAAAAGAAACTGAATATTCTGTGTGCAAGTACAGCATCTTGTACACAAAGCAGATAAAGTTGGTGCACAAATTACTTTTTTGTCTTTAACCTTGGCTGAAGAAATTTGCTAGTGCTTTTTGACATTTATGATAAAAAATTCTAGAAATGTATGCAAAAACTTGGAGAGATTCATAAAACACTTTGTTTCTTGGCTTCTCCTGTACTTCATAAAGTGCTCTAACTTTGAATTAATTTTTGAATGAAGCTATTTTAAGGTAACATTTTTGAGATTTCATTTGTTCTCACCTTTTTCAATCAATTTTGTAGCAGCAGGAGTTCTTGTTTGCCCAGTCTATACCAGGTCTGATCTCATACCTTAATATATAAATTAACTTTTTATATATATATATTTTTTTATACATATACATATGTATACATATAACTCAACTCAAGTTCTGCTATTTACAAGGGGAATTTGGTTGTGCATCGATGTATCTGTAGGCGGCTTTCCCATATGGGACTAGTACTTAAATATGTAACCCTAGGTCCGCTGAGTTTACAGAGTGAAAGGAAGATGATATTTTCACTGGAATGAGCTACTTCTAAAAACTGAACAAACAAGCCCCCCACCACCCATTTCTTAGTGCATTAAGCCTATTTGTGAGCTTTAGCATAAAAATAATTTTTTTCTTTTTTATTTGATACAGTCTAAAAAAATAGGTAAAAAGCGATGATAGCTATCCCTTTTTGCTTCAGTTTTCATATGATTCTATCACAGAAAAAAAAAAAGGCTATTTCTTTTTCTTTGCTCATGTTATTTTTGAAAGATTTTACATTAAATGCACATATATCAGATGAAAAATACATTTAATCTGTTTGGTTATGTAGAAGATTCATATAAATGAAGTCAGATTCATATAAATGCAGCTTTTCTCAGAAAGCTCATAAGATAAAATATGAGCTTTTGTATGTACAATTTCTACTTAGTAATTAGCTTAAGACCCCCCCCCCAAAAAAAACCAAAAACCCCAAACAAACAAAAAACCCCAAACCAAAACAAAAACCCCACAACCAAAACCAGCAGTAATTTGTATGTAATTTTCTTGCTCTTTAGCTCATTATACACGTTACCTTTCATTAAGGTCTCTTAGTGAGAGACATAAAGACCTTGCCAAGCTAGGGCCCAGCACTGCAAAAGCAGAAGGATGCTTTGGTATACTGTATTTCCATTGTGAATCAAAGAGCATATGGGACAGAGGGAAGCATTTTTAATTTCATGCATATGAAGTATTTTGTACAAAACATACTGATGAAGGCATTATAACATACTCTGAAATAATCTTGACTTGATACATCTCTTGATGCTTCATATCATTAGATATTTTCTTGAACTATTGGAATGACTGAAGTGCAGAGTAGGGAAAGGCTTTGCATGAGAGAGGTTTAGGACCCAAAATACACACTCATGAGCTCTCGGTTGTGTTTCTCAGCATAGGTCTATCTGCCTTCTTGAGGAAGTGCCTGCCACCAATTCAGTGACTGCAGCTGTGGGGTTTGTGTGTGTACACACATATGTACATGTGCGGCTGTTACTCTGAAGGTTTAACCAGGATTGTGCTTCTAAGAACATCTTCCTCAAAATGAGCTGGATGCTTTCAGCACTATGCTGTGTGTGGTTTTTGGTCTTGCCCTTCTCTAAAGCACCACAGAAAGAAGATTGAGAAAAGAAACCTCACTTCGAAGTCTGCAGCGTCCTACAGTTTGTTCTGCCAGTTCCCGAGGGTGCAAAAGCAGGTAAGTTAGCGTGTGAGGATACTACAGAGTGGTCTGGGTCCATAGTGCCCCCTGACAGCTGGGCCATGCTCCTTCTGCAGTGCTGCGGAGATCAGAGATGGCATTTTGAATCTGTGTGAGAGCAAAACTTCCCCGTGACCCAAACCTGTTTCCAAAGTCGTGCCTGGATCTGTGCTCATCAAAGTGTGGTGCCACCTGCAGTCTGGGCTCTTGTGTTCTGCTTTTGGGATAGGTTTCCATGAATGCAAACAAGTCGTTGAGCATTATAGGGAGCTTACAGTGACATGCAAAGTCTTTGAGGACCTTCCAGGGCCCAGTCCTGTTGTGAAACCCAAGGGAATTAGTTCCCCATGTGCATTGGTGGGGCATCACAGTGGCAGCGGCTCCACCGCTGGAGGATTTACTTTATTACCGTGGCTTGATGGTACCTGGGACTCGGCAGGCAATGGACAACACACACCAGAAAGCTGAAAGATCTTCAGCATAACATCCTAAAGCAAGTGGTAGGTGGGGTGTCAAACCGACTGACTGAATGATGCAGGGAAGTACGTAGGTGCCTGTTTCCAAACAACAGTGTTGTATAAATGGCAGCACACAGGGGAGGCTGTCGCTGGGAGGATAAAGGGCTGCAAGTGGAAAAATTTGCAGATGGAGGGGAATAGAGATGTATCAGAAATATGTAGAGGAAGGAGCTTCCTACTCTTGGGGAGGTTCTGGGAAGGGTTGGCACCAACAGGAGGAGATGGTGATGAGGAGGGTGGATGGACTTTCGTGGATCCGGGCATGCTGCAGTTCTTTGGTCTGAATATGTTGACATTTACAGGCTGCACACCTGATCTTAAAACTTGTGACATTTATGTTTCCTCTAATCCTGTCCTTCAGTGTGATGTTCTGCATACCTTGACTCTGGGTTGTGACTTTATGGCTTCTTGCTATAGTTTTCATTCTGGTTGCAGTTGCCTGCAAAGCAGTGCTTTGGCTGGATCACCCGGGTTGGCATACTCTGCTTAACTTGCTCTCCTTGGTTGTTTTCTGCCTGGCATAGTGCTTGTTCTCTCCCCAAGTGTGACTGCACAGATGCTGATTTAGGGCAAATTTTTTACCTGACCCTTCTGGTTTTCACTCTTACTTAACCGAAGATAAAAAAGAAAAAATGAAAAAAAAAAAATTGCTAAATGACTTTTAAAGGGAAATTGCATCTCTGAAGTGAATTCCTATCTCCGTAGACAACATCAGAACAAGGCTGTTGTGTAAGCGTAGGCAGGACTCATCCCATCCACTGAAGAAAGGGGGCAGAAGCAGCTCATGTGGTGCAGAGGCTGATGGCTTTGTCATTGCTCTGACCTCCACTGTCAGTGGCTGACTTCAAATGAGTATTGTGTTACCAGATGTTGCAAATAATTAAGTATATATAAAAAACTTCTTGTGGGATTCATAGGAGCATCTGTTTTATTTAAGAGTGCCGCAAGTGTGGGAGGGGGTGTGGGAATGGCAGAGGGAGACGGTGTGATCCAGGATACTGCTAATGAGTCAAATGAAACTGCTTGCTGCCTCTTTACATTGATCAAAAACTTCCACTGTCGCGTACCTCTCGAGAGCTCTGTGAGACTTCTTTCTTTTAAACTTTAATTTGCATTTTGGTGAGCAACTAATCATATCAGACAAACTGAGAGAATTAGAAAGTTTTAGCACCCTCTTCAGAGGCTTTAAAAAGAATTCAGTAAACGCTCATGAAGATGGATCTTGTGGAAACATAGTTAGGCCATGCATGAGGAGTCATAGGGTGGAAAAACCTTTCCAGCCCCAACAATTGCTAACAAAGGATTTAATTTTCCAGGGTTAAAAAGAACAAGCTTGAATTTGGAAAGACACTGATCAGTTGGTATGTTTATGCTTAGTTTACTGTTATCAATACTCTAGTTCAAAGCCATGGAATTATGCATATTGATACATGTTTGCAATGTTCAGTTCTGTTTAAAGATGGATTGAAAAGACTTTCTGGGAGAAAAAAAGAAATTATGTATTTTCTAAAGCAGAGGTGCTTGAATACCTTGTGAGGGAAGTCCTATGGATGGCTGTTTTGGTTTGTTTTGGTTTTTTTCTGTTTTTACAATGGGAGATCCATGGTGGAGGTAGAGCTCAGGGCTGTGTGCGGAGGATCCACTGGCAGTCATGGCTGCGGGATGCAGGATACCAGGGCAGCCTCTGCTGACGGCTCTGGAGCAGCTGTTCGTGTCGGCTGTGCGGAGCTGGTTATATACATGCCCAGCAATGTCCCAAGAAGCACTGGACTGTGCCTTAAATTAGATAGTATTTCCATTGAGAAAAGCAAAGGATGAACTATTTCAAATGAGATTTGGCACTAAGTAATGTCTTTCAGATGTGGCAGCACAATACCACTTAATTTGCAGATGAAGGGCCAGCCACTCTCTCCAGTCTGAAACCGAGTTTCTGCTGATGCTGGCTGCCGTTGTGATCACGGAACAAACTGCTTAATTTACTAACTCAGAAATGTCTGCCTGGTGCTGGAGTTTTGTCCTTTCTTGTTTCTTTAATCCTTTGAGTAGCGGGCAGACCGCCGTGAATGGAAGGCCGAGGCACCCCTGATAATTGTTTCCATCACTCTGCAGGCAGAACAATTGCTTTCCTTCAGGATGTTTTTGCCTGCGACTTGAAAATCATTAAAACTCTCATTTAGAAGCTTATGGGCTTTCAGTTCTTCCTAACATACATGCTGTCTTTTTCAATGTACTGTATTACACACACTAAGTGCTTTTAAATTATTTTTTTTTCCAAGACTTTTTGAGTACTGTTTTCTGCTGCCTTCAGAGCTGTGTGTATGCATGTGGCTTTAGCACTTGATCTTTTTCTGACATTCAGTAATTTTTACCATGGTAGTAGTTTTGCTGAGTAAGTATTAAGTACTCAGTCATCATGTTTCCTTGTTTCAGTCAAACTAGGAGCACTTCTGTCACTGTTGCAAATATGTGTGTGTTCTCTCTCTCTCTTTTTTTTTTTTTTTTAAGTTGAATGTATTATCTTAATGAACTTTGCTTTCCTCAGTAGTGGCTTGATGAGATAAAATGTATTTTAACTCATCCAAGGTCATATTTTATCTTACTTAAAACTGCTGTTCTAATAACTGTAGAATCATGTGAAGGGTAATTAAAAACTTTACTAAATATTTGTATTTACACTGCTGAAAAAGCTTTTTACCTGATGCTTAACTTCAGTTTCTTTCTGTGAATGGGGGAACACATTTGTGACACTGGTTTTCCATGTTGTTGTTGAAAATAAATGTAAGACTGGTTACTGTTCTGTCTTTCCATAGATCTGAACCATGATTTAATTTTGTTATTGTCATTCTCGGAGGGAATATAATAAATTTAAAATTACTTAGAACATCTCTGAGGTTTTTTGTTCCCTTTCCCTTTCTAAGATTTCTGGGGAACTTTAAAATGTTGGGGCAAACACCCTGTCACAGCATTTTTCCTGTAAAAAGTCTGGACTTTAATCAAGTTGTCAATTTTTTTTTTTTTTTTAAATAATGAGAGACAATAAATAACATCTTTTTTTTATCCTAGGATAGTTGATCGGTTCATTCTTTTTTTAATTGGTACTTGTCATTATCTGGCCTGTACTATAGGCTCCTATTTATGAAGTTAGTGACCAGGAAACAGCAGGACACTTGTGCACACTGATGGTAATTTCTGAAGCAGTGTAAACTGGAAACCACTCAACTGTTACCAGCATAAGACTGTCTGGCATGTCGCTCATGGAGTTTCAGAGATACAAGCAAGCACTAGGACGGTACAGATTAGTTTGAAGCTTAATTTGAAAAAAAATATTCTGTGTCAACTGAAGTGTTTGTCTTTTAGCTCAGTGTAAAAGGGAGAATTTGATTATGGGGAATTATTGATATTGGCACTTGAATGTGTTCACTATTTAATTTAAGAAATTCTGGGGCAGTGTTGTTTGTTCAGTATCCTTGCACAGATCCCTTGCAAGAACTAGGAAGTAAAAGTAATGTTGACTAGGATTCATTTCTGCATATAATATCATTCTGCATTTGCTGAAATTAATCCAGTGGAGACAGCCAGTCTGTTTTTATGAGTAAATTTTATTCACATATTCATTTTTGTAAATTGAGTCACATACTCATTTTTGTAAATTAAGGACACTTTAAAATGTCTGTGCAGGTAAATTGCTGTCCATTAAATGGTGATTTCCCCCCCCCCCACACACACATTTTCCCATGCATTATATGCTTTTCTGTGTACACTGAAAGTACCTTTGTTCCAGGTGGCATGTTCCACCCTAGATTACAGCAAAATAACTTTTTCCTAGCGCAGGTTGGAAAGCGCCTGCTCCCCTCCACACTTGGATCTTCTCCAAGGAAAGTTATTTTAGAAGTGTGGCTCCGTGACTTTGCTGGTGGATGTTGATGGGGCAGAGAGGAAAGCATAGGCTTCCAGTACTATGACAAAAGCTTCTAGAAGGTCCTCCAGTATGCATAGGTGAGTAGAGAATCAGCTGTAATCCTCCTTTCTCTATTAGGAAAACAATAAGCAAACTGAGTAACGTCCTACCATGGAGTAATTCAATCTGACTCCTTACAAAAATTACTTATTAGCAGTTCAGGTTTGGGTCTAAGAATGTGTTGGTGAGTCAGTGTAAACCTGTTAACAACAGCTAATTACTTATAATGTTTTCTGCAACCTTACAAGATCTATGTAGTGCTATGTAATTCAGTTGTCATAATTGTGTTAAATTTCTTGACATTATCTGCCATAAGACTTTTCAGCAAGTAGAGAGATAAGTAGCATTTTGCTAATGAACTTTTGAACCTTTGCTAAGACAAGATGTGTGAAAAATACTAACAAGGTAGAGACAAATTTATGAGTTGGTAGGCGCCAGCAGTCTAATATAGGAACATGATAGGAAAACACCCCACAAGTAAGAGCAGTAAATTCAAAGTTTGAATTCTAGCCAAATGTCTGAAGGCACCCCGAGAACGAAAAGTGTAAATATTACTAATTTTTTAAAAAAAGGTTAACTTAACTTGGAACATGAATAGTTGATAAATATGCAAGACATCCATGGCATAGTTGGTGAGATGCATGTGTAACGGGGTCATAAAAACTGAGCTAGAAACTGCTGGAAACTTGAGAATATTGTTGGGGTAATATCTTTAGCTGTTGATCTGTGTTAAGAAGGATGAATCTGATTTTATCCATAATAAAGACTGGAGTAGTAAATCCTGGGTAGCCTTTCTCTGTTTGGTGAGGAGGGAGAAGTGGGGTGGGGGGAATCGCTTGCAACATGTTCCAGTGAAAAAGAGGAGACCTCTTGTAGAATTGCAGTTCTTTAAATAGTTGTCTCTGCACAGAGAATTAATCTGTCCTCTCTTTCCCTAGTGCTTTAAACTCTGTTTGTATTTACTTTCTAACATGTCCCATTGCATGCACACGAGTGCCTGAACTCCAGAGGTGCAGCTTCTGCCCTCAGCTGGCTCTACGTGGTCTGGGTGCGTCCTGGCATCCAAGCGCTTTCCACACTTCTGAAGAGTAGCTGTGAAGAGACCCCTTTCATTTGTAGTCAGTAGCAAGACTTCCAGGATGACTTGCTGCGGTGTTACAGGAAATCTTGAAGGAAATAATGGATTTCTCATTTTCCTTGGAGGCTTGTCCATGCTGGGAGCCTCTTCTTGGCTCCTGGGTCGGCGATGGAGAGCTGGGGCTCTCACCCAAGTGCAGCCACTACTGCGCAGAGCCATGTTTCTTTGTTATGGTGAGTACAACTCAGAGTAAGAGAAACTCTAACTCATATCATACATGAGAGATTTCTTAGACCATTTACATTTTGTAATGTTGAACAAAGTCTCTCTCTTGGTCTACCAGAAATAAGGGTCTTAGATCAGAGCAGTGTTATAGAAGATCTATATATAGGACCTCAGAAATGTCATTTTTCTCAGGTAACAGGAGAAGCTTGAAGTGTCAAGCAGTTTAAAAACTGTCAGCTGAAATACTGTTCAGAGGGCAAAGGAGAAATTCAGTTGTAGAAATTGTCTCAGAGGAATCACCAGTCTGCATGCAGTCTGTGTGTCTTGGATGTATTTTGTAATAGTTATGCGCACCTTTATAGTAGCAGCAGTTCTCACAGAAGCACAGTTGCTTGTTTTCCTGCTCCTTCAGTTACCTTTGCCTTATACATGGCTTCTTTAATGGTTCTTGTTTTTTTCTGGTTCTTGTTCTCTCATCCCACATTGTGTTTTGCTTATTATTATTGCAGCACTTTGTTAACTAACGCATCAGAAGTGATGGAAGTGCAATGAAGGGGTCAGCAAACAGAAGGCTGCAGAGAAGCATGTGGTGCAGATTGAGCTTTCTTTCAGACAAGGCCTGGAATAAAGCTTTTAAACCAAACTTCTCATAATTTGGACTCCTTTTTAGTGTGATTAAATGGAGAGTACTATTCTCTAAAAGCAGAACTGTAGCAAATCGATACTGTCAAACAACCCAAACTTCCTTATTCTCATATGTAATTTTCCTTCTGTCTCCTGAAATATTAATTTTAAGCCTTGAATAGGTAATTAAGGCAAAGAACAATCTTTCTGTCTCGGTTGAAGATCAGGGTGAGGTTCATTCTCTGCTGAAATACAGTAACAGTCACTGCAAAACAAATGGCTGCATGAAAGCCGGCACCAAAGAAGGTATTTTCTCAGACACATCCCATCCTGGGGCTTACTGGAGAACTTCAGCCACTCCCATCCATCTGCTCAAAAGCCCCAATTTTTTGTAGTCTTCTCTGAAGTAAACAGTCAGCTTCAGGTGTCAGGAAAATGAGCTCAAACTCTGAGGGAGCTCATTTTGGGGGTCTCTGTGGCCTTTATTGCCTCTCTTCTGTACTGTGATGTGCTGGACTGAGGGTCTCCACTTAGCTGCTGTGGTGGAAAAACACCAGTGTCCTCGACGATTGCGAAGTTCATAGGTTGGAGCTCTTGTTTCAGGAAGGTAACAGGCAGCAAGTGCCCTGGCTTTTGAATATACCCCAGGGGTTTTGCTTGATTTACAGCGAATTCCAGGGTTCGAGCCTGGAAGTGACAGGGTACATATCGTAGCGGTAATGCCTGCATGTCCAAGCAGTCACAATCATCTTGTTAATGATGGGTGGAAAGCAGAAACTCGCTGCTGTTCTTTAATCATCCAGAATTGGAGAATCTAACCAGACCTTCATATCACTGGGACAGATAATAAAATGATAGTTGCCATTTGTCATGGGGCCTTGTAAGAGCTTCAGCCAAATCCTTTGGCAGCTTCCCCAAGCTTATTGAGATGTGGGTTTGGGTAAGTCATGAGGCCATTAAAACAGCTGGGTCTAGTAAATAGCCTTGGATTGAGCTCTCACAAGCTAAAATGAATGGAGAGATAAGTACAAACATGCATGTAAGTAAGGTTTTGCGTTTGGAAAGGGCAGACTACATTAATCTGATTCCTTAGTTTATCTAAGTTTGCTGGGCTATGCTGCTGGAATATAGAAGTGGCTTGAATATAGAAGTATTTTTTTTCTCTCCCCTCCCCCCCAATTAGAAATGGTACGTATCTGGAATGCATATCTGAAGCCAAGGGAGACATTTTGGAGAACAAAACATTGTGTTTGAGTGACATTTTAAAATAGAAATGAAAAAGACCATGTCTCAAAAAAAATATTGGGGAGTAGCTTGGTAATGAGAGTGTCAAGGGCAAAAAATACAAGTGCTTGTAATACGGAACTCAGCAAATAAATTAGAAGGAGCTAAATATGGTACTGGAGATAAACAGGGTACTGGGCTTGCTTACTGAGTTGTTCTTTATCCAGTTGCCATAATTGCCTTGGTGCTGTGTCACCCCCAAGACTTGCCCAGGCATCAGCAAAGCAAATCACATCATGAGATACAGCTTTGTGTTAGTTCAGTCTGGAAATCGGTCCCGTAGGCTAAGCCTGGACTAGTAAGCAGGACTAGGGCACAGGTGTGAACACCAGCAGCTGGTTAGGGCTTGGTACGGCCTGGAGCAACCAGCACTGGCCCCCATGGCTGACTAGTTGTTCCCAGTCAGCAAGAGGTTGACCTGTTTGGGAGGTAAAGGGGCCAGACCTGTGGGTGCAAGGCTCCACCAGCTTCTGAGATAGCAGATGGGACCTGCCCCAAACTGGTGCAGAGAGAAGGGACTTAGTGTGGAGCTGCTGCCCTGTCCACAGGCTGGGTCAGGTCCACTGGCGTGATGCACTTACGTGTTCCAGACTAACGCTGAACACAGTCTGCTGATGTTTTCTTTCTGTGTCAGCCGTATTCCTGTGGATATGGTTTTCTCTTGATGTATACAAGAATTAATTGAGTCAATGTTTTTATTAGCATTAACTGATTTTAAGTGTCTATATCTTCTCATAACATATTGTGAGTAGTCTGATGGTATAAGAAGAAGGAAATGTTGTAGCATAATATTTTGAAGTAATTAAATCCTTTATAGAATAACATATGTAAGATTTTAATTTTTTTCTCTCCCCTTCTGTCTACAGCTCTATTAGGTCTGCTCCGTGCATACTAGCCTCTTATGCTTCTCCTCCCCAGGTTGCATCAAGCTGTATTACATCTCTCTTGGCTGTCTCTTCCCTCCCAGTCACTGAATCTTCTATGTATCACTTAATCACTGTAATAATATCTCTTCTTGTTCTCAGAGTGTCCTTTAACTCTTATCTGAAAATCTATTCACCCAGGAGTCCCGTGCTCTCTAATGCTGCTCACGTGCCAGTTCAGTGTTTGTTCCGGGTTGGAGGTTGTCCTCTGCTTTTGCTCCGGACATGGTGCCAGGGTCTGGCCCTAGAAGATGCTGTTCCCACTAAGTGGGAAGTTTAAAAGCAGATCATAGTTTACCCTGTGAGGTTGTCTTGCCTCTCATTTTTTTTAATACATGATTTTTTAAAAATAGAAATGCATCTACTTCTGTTTTTCACAGGCAAACCACTGTCCATTTTTCAGGGATAATTGTGATTAACTGAAGCGAAGGGACCAGTGGTCACACAGGCAGACTTGACCCTGGAAACCTTTGTGTAGGTAGAATAGTAAGAATTTTGCTGTAATTGATGTCCCTGGGTAGGACAGCAAAAGTTGGGGACACAGGGACATAGGAGAAGCCCTTTGGAGGGCTGTATATTGGCTTTGATAGAAGCAAGGACAAGTTAAACTTGATAACATGGTGTAGAGTACCACAGAGGAAGGTAAAAATAGTGTTTGCTGTTCCTGAATATCCCCGTTAGTGCTCTTTAGAACAGGAGTGGCAGCTGTGGCACCCACTTGTGGGTGGCCTTTTAGGATGCTTTTCTCATAGCCAGTGCCTAATAGCCGCGTGCCACAACCCCACGCAGCAGGAGAGAGGCGGTTTTGGTACTGTCACGGGATGACTACATTACATCAGCCCCTCCTGAGGTAGATATGGATGATGCTTGCAGTAATGCAAAACGAGTTCATTAGGAAACAGCTTTTTTGCCCCTCCCTCCCCTTTCTTCCCCCTTCTTTGAAAGTTACTTGTAATAATGATTTATGAGAGTACTATGCAAACTCTTCCCAGGGGGCTTCTGTTGAAGTGGGATAAGCAAGTAGCTTGTGTTTTCCTGTCAGGTACCTGTTTTACAGTAGTTAATTCTAAAAATGTATAAAATCACGAACTCCAGACAGTTGTTGATAAGAACTCCTGATAAAAGTAATTCTGTGCATCTGCTGCCAGATAGTCTGGCTCCATAAGTATCGCTGTCTCGTATGTGGACTTTTAAAAATAAAGCTGAATGACCTCTTCATTTAAGTCTGACTTGCTTGGCATTGAGTTATAAAGTAATAATGAAATACCCTCAAACATAGCTCCCAAGTAATTCTAAAATGTAAAGCCGTTATCAGATTCCCAAGGAAGTGCTCGCTAAGGCTGGGCACTTCGCTGGGGAAGCTGCAAGGGAAGAAGTAATCACCTAAGGAAGGAAAAAGCAGAGCTCAGAAGACACTCGAGCAAGAGAGTCAGGAAACTAAGGGAAATAAGAAAGGGAAGAGGAAGAGCTCCACCTGAGAAGAAAAAATCCCCAAGAACAGGAGCAGTAGCAGGAGAGGGATACTGGGAGAATAACTTTCTTAACCACTCTTCCACAGAAAGAAGAGGTGAATTAGTTTAATTGCGAGGAAATATTTTCTAATGATCAGAAAAAAAGCTGGAAAGGCCGTTCTATTAGCATCATAAGTATAAGGTAATGATATTTTTCTTGTGTTTTTATAATAGAAAATAGTCAAATGTTTATGTAATTCACACTAATACACAATTCAGTATTGTCTCTGTGCTTTCAAATTTGGAAGGAATAACTGTAGTTTGTTGCTGAAAGCTGCAGTTCCAAGGTAATATAATGAATTATCGGTCTTATGTAGTAGTCTATCAAATCACTCTAATTTTGTTTCATGTTTTCAGTGTGGTAATATACGAATATTCAACCTTTGATTATTTTAAATCTTATTTTCTTTTGTCACCTTTAAGCTTTATTTAATTGAACATTTATTTTCTTCTTCTTCTGACCTTTTTTACCTACCACTACTATCATTTTTGTTTGTGGAGTGGGGAAGATAATACATTTTTGAATAAGTGTGCTTGTTCCAATGTTCATTTTATATTGTATTGTTACTCATATTACACAAGTCACTTGGATTTACCGGTTTGTGTTTAAATTTTGAGGTGGTCTTTATAAGAGAATTATTCTTTTTTTATATTAAATAGTAATTAATATCCTAGTTGTCAAGGGTTGGAAAGTTTTAAAATACGTATGTCCTTCTCTCTCTCCTATTTTTCCGTTTGCTTTCAGTGTTTTGTCTTGTTGGGTACCGTTCTGCTTCTTCCCTTTTTTGCCTTTCTTTCCTGGTCCTTTTACTTGGCGATTGCTAGCTGTTTTCTGAGCAATCCTATCTTCTGGCTAACTTTTCATCCTCAGGTGGTTATGATATGCTTTCCGGGAGAACTGAGAAATTGGGTTTTTTGAATGGTGAGATGTCCATGAGGCTGTGATGAGAGAATGGAAGCTTAGTATCTCCATACACTTATCTTTTATTGGAAAAAACACTATTTGTTAGCCATCCATGTACAGGAGGGGAATTTGGTGGCAGCAAGTCAGGCTAGTCGAATGGGAGCTTCTTGCAGCAGCACCTTTCAGAGTGGACTAGCCTTGTAACTGCCTGTAATTCAGAAGTTGGCTGTAAGATGTGAAGCTAAATTAAATGCTTTTACAAGTATATTAATGACAAAAGGAGAGCTAAGGAGAATGTCCATCCTTTATTGGATGCAGGGGGGAACGTTGCCACCGAGGATGAGGATAAGGCTGAGGTCCTTAACGCCTTCTTTGCCTCAGTCTTTAATAGTCAGAGCAGTTATCGTCAGGGTACTCAACCCCCTAAGCTGGAAGACAGGGATGACGAGCAGGATAAAGCCCCCATAATCCACGAGGAAGCAGTTAATGACCTGCTACAC
>VZTQ01006126.1:0-46223 GCA_013400755.1 Pelecanoides urinatrix | reverse complement strand
GGGGTTGGTCTCTTCTCCCAAGTGACTAGCGATAGAACGAGAGGAAATGGCCTCAAGTTGTGCCAAGGGAGGTTTAGGTTGGACGTTAGGAAAAAATTCTTTACTGAAAGAGTGGTGAGGCCTTGGAACAGGCTGCCCAGGGAAGTGGTGGAGTCACCATCCCTGGAGGTATTTAAAAGAGATGTAGATGAGGTGCTTAGGGACATGGTTTAGTGGGCATGGGGGTGTTGGGTTGCCGGTTGGACTTGATGACCTTAGAGGTCTTTTCCAACCTAGTGATTCTATGACTCTATGATTCTAAAAAAAAAAAAAAAAAAATTCCCCTGCTCATTCAAAGCTATAACTGTTTTACTTTTTTTGCCCGATTGGGATTGAGAGCATCAAAATCTCTTGGAAAGCAATATAGCCGCTCTATGTGTGGGGCTCTCCCCAACGAAAGAGCCTGGCTCTGGTTTGTTGGGCTTTCCCTGCCACCCCAGAGAGCTTTCTTCTGGGTCACCCCCAGAAGGTCTTCAAGTCCTCTCTGTGTCACTGGTCCTGCCTGCTCCCTTCCCTCTGGCCCACGCAGACTTTTCAGTTTCTCCCTGTGCTGTAGAACATGCTCAGTAGTATTTTGTGGCATAGTATTTTGTGCCACATTTCATTTATTCAGTTGTTTCTGATTATTAGTCAGTGGGGAATTAATCTGTTTCTGCTTTAGATCATGTGTGCTTGCTTCAAATTTTTTCAACAAGGTATAGACTTAACATGCTATTCAGCACTGAAAATTGCCTAAAAGTGTCAGTAGGATTTAATGGTTGTTGTGTCTTAATGGTTTCTATTTTAATACGTGCCTAGGTTAAAAATAAGTGAGGATTATGATTTTTCTCTTTTTAATTATTATCATTTATTCCACACACTGCAATTTCATTCAGTGATCGAAGAGTCAAGCTCAGTTCATTCCTTCTCACTCAATAATGTAAACTTTTCTGAAGAAATTATGCCTTAATTAACAACTGTATTGTACCCGGGTCTTATCAAGTCCTCAGCAATAACTGTGTAGATCATCTGAGACTAATTCTTACAAAAGAATAACTGTTGAAATTTGCGTAGCAGTTGTGATAATTATTTTCCTCCCGCCTTCCCCAGCTCACGCTGTCATGGCTCTGGGGAGAAGGATGGATGCCCTGCCGACATGGCTGAGGGCCAGAGAAAGCTGAATTTATCACGTCGGGTCCTTGGTAGAAGATTCCTGAGTAAGAAGCTGTCTTTTCATAGTCACAGCTTCAAAACAGGATAGCACTTCAGATGTGGGCTGAAATGGGGCTGACCAAACCTTAGGTTTTTTTTGCATTCTCTTGGACTTCCTAGTTCCCCCCCGCCTTTTTTTTTAGGGGGGCGGGGGGAAGGAGAAAATAAAAGCGAGACTTCTCACTTTTTGTTTTCTGGCATGACTTTAATTTTTTTCTAGTTGAAGTAATAAAATGGCATGCTTAATTTTTAAGGCAAATGACTGGATAATAGGATTTCAGGGTTACTGCTTTTATCCTCCTGGAGAACCAGTGTGCACACATCCTGGGTTGAATTAATGCTTTGTAAGGTATGCATTTTGCTTTTCCTATAAACTAATTCTCTCTGTTGGAAGGGAAGAGAATTGCAACTGAAACTCAGGGAAATACTATTTACTGAGTGTATATTTACTAATAATTTAGAGAGTTACATGTCCTACATATCCCGCACCATCTAGTGGAAACTTTTTGCATCAGCAGTGTGAGGTCAAGGACCTGAAGGAATCGGTGATTTGAGAGTGTGAGAGACTGTGGAGATTGTGAATCTGCTTTCCCTCAGCTACTATATAAAAAGTGCCACACAGATTAATGATGGGTTTTTACTCCACCTCCTTGAAAAACACTTACAATGGCTCATAACTCCAGAGGAGGGAATCTACTGATGAATATTTACCGTTAACATTAAACAGATCCCTGTTGAAGCCCTCGTGGACAAATGTAAACTGGCAAAGATAGGGGTTGGGAGAGGGGCCAGGCAAAAGGTTAGAGCCTGTGGTCTTTAAAACCCCATGAATTTTGGGTGGGGATTGGCCATGCTGTATCTTCTGATATCCTGCGATAATTCTTATGAAGTATTCAAACAGTTTTTATTATGCTAGAGGAATGTTGACATTTATATACTGCAGTAGTTGTGTAGATTGGCTTGCTGCTGCATGGCAATCTGTGGCTAACGCTCGAGTGGAATAACTCAGGACAGCTGGCAACGTGCAGCATGTTGTTTTCTCGCAGAAATACTTAAGTAAATATTATTTCATCAGGAATAATAAACCAGGTGATTTTAATGAAACTATCACTGGGTTTCTGGCTCAAAGCGATAGCTAAGTACTCTGCAGTATGTAGGCTTCTTAATTAAATGTGGATTTTACCTGAGCAGACATATCGTTTACTCCACAGGCAATGCAGAGAGCACAAGTTGAGGGTTGTTTCATTACATCAGATTTAGTAGAGTATCCTGCCATAGCGATAGCTGTAGTGATATGTATTAGAAAGGAATTCGTATTTTGTTATGTAATAATGGATTTTTTTTTGTTAATTAAAAAACAACGTAAAAGGGTTAACATTCTGAATTTTGTGATGCATTTCTGATATGCTTTTCACCTGTAAAGGTGAAGTAGTTTTTTCAGTCCGTGTTGCTGTCAAAATTTAGAAGACAGGCTGCTTACTGTAAAGCCTGCAAACAATTCATTCCCTCCCATCCTCCTGAAATTTGGGGCAAAGGTGGAAGTATAGTTTGACTTCGAATTATTTTCTGAAAATTTCATTTTCCTATAAGCAGTATATGGAGACAAAAATATAATGTACCCAATTGGTGGAAAGAACGGGAGTGACTGGATCTGAATTGCCCTACTTTGTGCAATACAGGAGATGCAGCAGAGGCACTTGATGGTTGTAGACCAGTGATACCCTGATTCATGCTGTTGTTGTAGCACTGTAGTTTCTCTTCATGTACCTTCAGCTTTTCCACTTGTGTTCAGTTTCTTCCTCCAAAGCTATTAAAGTAAGCGTGTAGAGTTGCTAGTGGTCTGAAAAGTAGCTTATCTATCTGTCGCTGCTTTGACATACAGCTTTATTTCTTTTGATGACAGTATGTATGCATTTTATTAGTTAAGCATTAAGCAAGAATGTTTTGGATGGCTGCAAGTGAATTTTGGCCAAATAAGGAGGATATAGATCAATATCACTGTTCCCTGACAAATGCCAGAAGTACGAAAAGAGCTGACTGAGTTAAAATGAAGGAGTTGTCCTGCCTGTGCACACCGTGTAGCTGCAGCATTTTCTCTGTTGCTTCATGCCAAAGCAGGACCTGGCTGGAAATGCACAATGCAGTGACCTCAGACTTCTGGCTTGAGAAGACAGGTAGCCCCCGAGGCTTTTGGGGGTTACTGTGTCAAACCACTCTCCTGTCGTGTCACCAGACACATGCCCCCCAACACAACAGTCATGTTAAGTCCTACCATGGGATCCAATGTTCACGTGCAATCCTGCCTTCTGGCTGGATGTGCAAGTGTGAGGGAATACCTGTGTATTTGTGCTTACACTATGGAAATCTTTGGTCGTGTGTGGGAAATGTGTTTTTAGGACAGGATTTTTGGGCTGGATTAATTGTTCTAGGGACTACATCCAGCCTGGGCACTATAATAGCGCAGCAGGAATGTAATGATCAACTCTGACCTGTGCTTCATCCTAAGGCAGGAGAGAGAAACGCTTTTGCTTTGCCAGCTGCAGCCAACTGGTGTTGTGACATTGGTTAGGAAGGTGCAACTCCTGAGAAAGGTTTTTGGATGGTTTCTGATTCAGGCGTAGAGCCTCTGGCCAGCAGCAGAGGTGGCCCTTCACATCTGACCTCAGGATTGTCACTTCTCTGTTGAATAGTCACTTTGTCATCTTGGATGTAGCGCTACTATGTAATGGTTGCAAACTAATACAGACAGTGCGATGTAGCTGCAGTTGCAAAGGAAGTAATGATAGCTGATAGCTGGGTTTATGTGGAGAAAAAGGGAGGAGCAGTGAAACTTTGAGTTTAAGACTGGATGCTATCATCTAGAAATTACCTTTTGTTTTTTTTCAAATGTACTTTGTTGTACTTTGGAACATGGATTATGGTCTATCATTTAACATCACCTGAGCACTTTAACTTAAGAAATTCCCTGTTGCTATGGTAACGCCCTTCATTAGTGATGCCTTTGGTTCTTCTTCCTCAGTGTTGTAGCTTAGACTTGTAGCATTTTGTATCGTAGGTCCTGGGTTTGGCATGGAGTATCTGGAGTTGTATATGTGCTTTGAGTTACGTGTGTGAGTAGACGGTTTGTGACCTGCTCTGGGCTGGACATGTGGGCTACTGAGATGGACTCAGTAGCTCAAGTAATCTCTTCTGATGTTACGGTGTGGTCATATTGCACTCCATGCTACAGAGTGGCTTTGTTGTTGAGTCTGAACTTTATCTGCTTTGTGTGTGCAGTTTGGAGAAAGATGAACCTTCTTTTATATGGCTCTATAATTAGAAAGCCTGTTTTCTTATATGGCTAGCATGAAGGTGAACCGCGTGGAGAAAACCAAGAAAAGAAAACAATTAATTCAACAGTAAAGCAGTTAGCTATTTCCAAACTATTAAATATAATTTATTGAGCAGGGGTTTTATGCTGTCTCTGGATTTAAGAGGTTCAGTTTTAATAAACTCTAAGCCAAGCATGTGTCTGATGGCTTTTGGGGTCTGGAGGTTGGTGTCTGCCAGCACTTATTTGAAGGTGCAACTTTCTGATATTGAGGGAGAAGACACCAGCTTGCAGGAAGGGCAGTCACTGGAAAGCAGCTGCTGAAATGGAGACCTACCTGAAGTGTTGGAGGCTGCAATAAGTATAATCTACTGGACATACCCGGATACTTCTTTCTGAGTGCTATGTGCTACCATTAAAAAAATAGCAGTGAGGACTCTCGTACATGTGCACATTACAGTGCTTGATACCCATCCTTAAATTTGGATTTTGTTTTGAAGAAGAGTCCTTTCTGCTCTGAACAGCTTGAACTGAGACTGGAAGGAGAAATATAAAAAGTAAAGTGATAGTTGCAACTTGGTCATTCTCCAAATAGCAACTGTCACCTCTTCCCTTAGCAGTAGCAGAATTCATTTGTAGAAAACAAGCCCAGCTGTAACCCGGAGTGTGTGTATGGAGAACAGCTTGAAGAAAAGGAAGAGCTTTAGGCTAGGAAGGAATCTTGCACAGACTGGCCACGGTGGAAAATCTACAGGTCGCTGCAATGAAAACACCAATGTTAGGATTGAGAGATGTGGGGACAACAACAGGGATAGAAACTTGCATTTATACCATGACATGTTTTTGGTTTCTGAGATGGAAAAAATTTTACTCTTCTTTTTTGTCTCTAAATTAAAGGATTTTGAGACCTGTAACCAGGAGAAAGAAAAACACTGAATGTAGATTTTAAAAATGTTAACTTAAAAAAAAGAAAAAAAAATCATCTGGCAGCATGTCTGTGGACTACATTTTCTTTCTTCAAATAAGAATTGTACTTCCAAGAGACTTTTCTGTTTTGCCATGTATTTTCTGCACAGAAGTTGCTGAAAAAAATTAGTGTTGGGAAAAAATGTGCTAACCACAGGCTTCAAAATGGAACAGCTCAGTGGAAATGAATCTTCCTGTACTTTGATTTCCGTACCTAAATTTCTACTCTGACATGGAATTGTCACCTCCTGGAGGGGGAGGGATTTAGTGGGGTGAGAACATGGAGGAAGGCATTTCTTTTTCTTGTTTCTTCCTTTTAGAAACATAGCTTAGCTCCTGAGAGTAATTAATCTCATTCCTTACAAAAGAAGGATAGGTTTTATCCCATGGATTTTCTAAGCGTGGATTATGTTTTCCCCTGATGATGTTGACAACAGAACTGCAATTTAATATTTGTAATGGTGAGCTAAGCTGTGTTTTGCTCTGTGCTACCGATTTCTTCTATCACAAAACAGAGATGAAGATCTCTTTCTTTTTTGAAGAGTTGATAGTATCGCTGTATGGAGCTTTTTTCTGACTCACATCAAAATCTCAGCAAACTGTTTTTCAGGAGATTTTATTTTGCTTGTTCCTGTTTCTCTCAAAGCAGTCATGCGAACCCAAGTGTAAACATTTTTACGTTTACAAACTTTTGTAGCATTCATAAAAACATGACTTTTTCTGCCTCATGCAACCACCTGCCATTCTCTATTGAAGGCTAAATTAATCTCTGCTTTGTATACTGTGATGTCTCGAAGTCTGTCATGAGCATCTGCAGGATGGAAAAAATCTGTCAAAACGTAGAGCGGTTTGTCTGCAAAAGGCTCGGAGCTTTCTGCCTCCAGTGAGTTTGTCTGGGCTGGCCACGGCCGCGGGTCCCAGACCACAGGCAGCGAGCGGGGCGGTGCTCTGCGGTTTTTAATCTGTTCAAAACAGTCGCATTCTTCAGCATTTATTAGTCCCTTCTGAACACCTAATAACAAACTCATGCATAGTTATCTATCTGAGGGTTTTTTTTAGGCACCTCTTACTATAGATATAAAATTACTTCATTTCTAAAATTGCTACCTGAATTTGAAACTGAGTGGTGCTTTCATGTGCGATGCCCATTTCCAGCAGAGGTCTGGCTGCTGTAGCCTGCGACTCCGCTGTCTGCAGTGCCTGTTCATTGAATTCCGAAACATCCCAGTGGGGGTTTCCCAGGGCCTCGTGGGCCACTACTGGACCTGGGAATTTTGAAAAGTTCAGTTTGTCTGTCTCCAAACTGGCAAAGCCTTGTGAGATCTGCATGTTTTAACAGTCCCAGCTAGTGAGATTTGTGGTTAATATGGACATAGATGGAAGAGTGGTTTTGCTCAATAGCTGCTTTTGTTTCATAATAAATTGCAGTTAGAAAATCAGTATCTAATGATGAAAGAGAGAAGAGTTTGCGGAAGAAATTCAGAAGCATGAAGTCCTCCTGAAGGTGAGTATCTGGCTGTCCCTGTTAATTGTCACAGTTTTAGACTGATTTCCAAATTCAATATAAGTTACCTCAAAACCCATCATGCCTTTCTGCCACTTCAGGGAATACACAAATTGTGAATCTGCAGATACTGATTTATAGGGAATGAATGCCGTGCATTTGTGATACAACCTTGATGTCTCACACATTCATCTACAGAGAGAAAAGCAATTGACTTCTCATTTCCTGTGTTTCATGTCCCTTTATGAAGCAGAAAGAAGCTTGTGATGAACTGTTACAACATCTTGTTTAATGCATATATAAAATCATTATGCTGAAACTTTAGCCCAGTAAACGTTTCAAGGGTGGTTAGCTACAAGTGGTGTCGGCATCAGTCAGTAGTTCTGTGACATGCAGATATATTTTTAACCTCAAAGATGGGCATAAGGAACTTTACCATTGTTTTAACTTCCTGGGCTTTTTTACCAGGTTCAGTATTTGTCTGGGAGCTGATCAGTCTGTGCAGGACCACTAATGAATGAAAATAAAAGTTAGATTGCTTTTCTGGAGAGAGCTATTTATACATGCAGGTATGGCTGTTCCTCGACTTGTTCAGATTAGATTACTTGCTGGATAACTCTGGCTTTGCAAAACAAATTTGTGGGAGGTCAAGATGGGTGAGAGTGATTTACTGTACGTAGGGAGTGAAGGTGATTTATGCTGTCTGTTCTCTCCACGTGGCAGCTTGGGTCATGCCTGGTGACTCCAGTGCCTGTAATAGCTGGGGGCTGTACTTGTATTTTTTGCAGGATCATTTCTCCTAGTTTTATTTTCACATGCTTTCTCTGCAGGAGAGGTACAGAAGAAAAGATTTCTAAGTGAGTTAATATATTGCATGGATAGCTGAAATGAAATCTTTTGTTGTAAAGCCTGTTTTGTTGTTGTGCTCTTCCTCTTGCCCTGCCTTTGATACATCTAAAACATCTCCACCTTATTTAGGTCTGAGCAAATATAGAGTTAATTTATGTTGTGGATCTAGTTATGTTCACGTACCTCTTTTTGGTGCCTGTAAGCCCAGTTGTGTCACCTCCTTGGCATGAAGTGACGCACTTAGCTGCAGGACATCCTGTAGTGAACTCGGTGAGGAACATACATTTTATACGAGAAGTTGTCTATTGAATATTTTAAATACTGCATGCACAAGAGGAGTGCTGAGAAGGACTGCGTGATTAGGGCAGGCATGGGAGGCCCAGGGATCCTCGCTCCCTGGGTTCAGGAAGGGAAATGAGTTTGAGTTTCTTGCAGAGCCCAAGAGTGCTGCAGCCGCTGAACAGCCATCCATGAAGGATGGAGACAGGGCATGTGGTACGAATGCTGCTGCAGTCTCCTGCTTGCTGCTGCTTTGGGGCCAGAAATCCAATGGATAAGCTTGACATTGCCTCCTAGGTTGGACTCTGCAGGGAAGGTTATGGAGCAGGTCTGCATTTGGGAACTTCTCCAGCGCTCAGGAGAGAGGGCTCTGAGCAGCTCCACAGCCGGGAGGCTGTCCTGGTGGTTGAGCTGAATGACGAGGGGACTTCACTTATTTCTCTGCTTGTCAGTAATTATTTACTTATGGCTTTCACTGCTGGCCAGTGTTAATTATTTTTGTGCTGGAGCTCCATGTCAGTGGTTGTTAATGCTTTCCTTGTTGGGTACTATCCAGCAACCTCTTTAACAGTTATAGTTTGTTTTCTTTTTCTCTTTCCCTTATAAATATATATAGCTAATCACTGGTAGATCACTGTTAACATTTAAGAATGTTTACATGGAAGATAGAAATATATATCCCTCTGCTAACAGGAGAGAAATTGATTGAGTTCCTGCTGTGAAACAAATAAATAACTGGGGAGAAAAATGTTAAAGCTTACTAGTCATAGCAATTAGGTTACAGAATCCTCCTGTAGTGCATTAAGCTATCTGTTACCTTCTAAATAGAATTTAATATGAAAAAGTGTAAGAATAGGAAACATTAGAATCTTCTGCCAAAATCCCATTCAAATAGGTAAGAAAACCAATTGGATATGAAAAATTAGTTAGGACAAATTTAATTTAATCTGTAATCTTATGAAAAGAAGCAATACCATTCTGGTAGTTATAATGCAAATAATTGTGGATTTCCGTCTCAAGGGAATATTTTACACTCTCTTTAAAATATTTTGTAAGCATTAATGTTTTGTTTCTAGTTTTGTGATCTTTTAATTGCATTACACAACTAAATTAATATTTAATCAATGACCACTTTGAATCAACTATGTGTTTTAATGAGGAATGATTCCACTACATAAATGAAAATAAAACTAAATTTCATAATTTAATTTTCAAAACCAAACAGTTAACTCTTGAATGATGGTGGCTATAGCTAGTTTTGGTATACTGTCAAGAACAGTAACCTGATTTAAGGAAAATAAAAAGTCAAAATATGAAGTGTAGAAATATCTAATTTGTATTATTACCAGCTGTCTATTACTCAACCTATCTTCTACTAAATATGATACATTATCACTAGATTTATAAGAGTAGTATTTCTTTTATTCCTACAGTTTACCTCCGTTTTATTAACTTAAATATGCTAGAAGTAATCTTATGTGGGGAAAAAAATGTGGCTGTCTAGGGCTAGTATACATATTTCATCTTCCATTTTACTTACTGTGTTTTGTTATTTATATTTCCTAAAACCAGAAAAGAGAATTTAAAATGTGATTCTGTGCTCTATCTGGAGAACTAATGTTAATTCTTACTTAGTGATTTTATTGACCTCAATTTAAAAATGTGGCGAAAGATGTGTTTTAGCTTTGCAAATCAAACTTGGCAATGGAGTATGCTATTACTATAGATCTTGGATGTTCATTTGGTTTGTGACTGGAATTCAGCTCAGTCTTCTGTTTTGACATGTTACAAAGTTATAGAAACATCTTTTTCATCAAAGTTAGTGGATAAACACGGGAAGCAGGTTTCTTGAATGGGAGGTTGTCATGTGCTTGTTGCAGGGTTTTGGAGAAGAACAGATATTATTACTCATGCAGGATTTCTCTGTTTGTGGACTTCCCAGCAGCACTGAACCCCATAGGGTCTTCTGCTCAGCTCCAACTCTGAGCAGTTTTTCCAGGACATCACCAGCCCCTGCTTGCTGCGAAGAGGCCCTCTGTGCCAGCCAGCCAGAGGCGTGCCTGGGAGCTGGCTTCACAGTAACTCAGAACCCACTTAGAAAAATCAGTGCTAACCCTTGTCTGAAGAGGCTGCTTTTATGGGAGCTAGAGTCTTTCAAATCAGGCTGCACACAAGATACAATATGTCCTTGAATATATTTCTTCTGTTTCCTTGAGTGACCTCCGTTGGCATGGTCATCTTATGACATATTCAGGTTTTGCATCAATAGAAGTTGAAGTATTTGAGGGTCATGCACTGCTGTAAAAGCATAAGGAGCCAAAAGTGTGGTTCTGGATGAGAGTGGGTGCTGCAAAATCCCCCTGATGTAACCAACAGATAAGATAAGAGCACCTGTAACTGCACATGTCTTTCAAAGCATTATTTTCATTTCTGCCGGAATTCTAACTCCAAATTATCTCTTGATTGTAATTTCCAAAAATTTTACAGATCTTAATATTAATCTTAATCAGTAACTCTCTCCCAGGTACAGTGAGTCTGGCCAACAATTGTGGTTCACTCTGTTACTTTGAAATAAATATGCAAATTCAGTCAAAAGCAGAAGTAGGAGCCAGTTTTGGGTTTTTCTAGTGTTCCTGTACTATATGTCAAAGAAGCAATCCCCGTTTTTATTGGTTTGTAAAGAAGATAAAAATGAAAGCAAAATAACCCTGCCAAGCTATTTGTACTACATAAAAACATCCAGTTCCCTGTGATGCCCAGATGTTCAGAGTAATTCTGCAGTGCATTTTCAAGGAGGGGAAGGAAAAAAAAAGTGTATAGCTTTTTTGTGGTTGCAGATTTCTTCCCTTTACTGAAAGAGTGAGACATGTAATGGCTGTCATTTTTAATAAGATGATGCTGAATAAGAGTAAAATAAATTGAAAAAAATTACTCCTGTAAAACTTGAAATAATTTTATAATTAATGTGACAAAATGTCTTTTTTTTTCATTTCTGAAATGTTTTACAATAATCGTGTAAAATTTAGTGGAGGTAGAGTGTTAGAAAGATTAAATATATAACAAGAGAGAAGAGCTTTCCTAACAGCAATTTAGGAAGTGCTTAGGGAAAAAAAAATGTTCAGCGGAAGAAGGTGTTATGAAATTAATGATAGAACATTTTGAGAAAATACAAAAGATGCAATAAAAAAATTACTGTTTTTCTACAAATGAAAATGGGCAATGACTTTGTTAGTTGTGGAAAATATACGGTGGAAAGATAATGCCAAATAAAAAAATATAAAAGCACTCTGCCCCCATTGATATTAAGCACCCAAATAACTAGGAAAACTCTTTAAGAGCCTGAAGGAGCTCTGTAGATAACATTTAAACCTTGTTTAGCCCTGTCCCTGAAGACTTGTCGGGATAATGACATAGTTTAGGAAACTGCCGCAGGACATGTTAGGAAATTACAGGCATTTGGTTGTAAACTAAGCTGTTAAAAACGACGTTAACATGTCAAGTGGGAGAACACTTAGGCACCCACAGCTTTGTTAAGTGTGGGTAGTGTAGGTTAGGGAAAAGAAGTGGTGTTTTAGCTAGGGGCAGGGAGGTGGAAGAGGAGATGCTAATTGATTAGGACTTGAATTAAAAAAAAAAAAAAAATTCTGTACGAAATATGCATGGCAGCCTCAGAATTATCAGGAAGTTTTTCAACATAGCAGAACAACCCTGTGATTTCTTTTAAGATATTCCAGTTGGCTTTTGCTTTGCTTAGGAAATTACACCTGTCAAAATTGTCAGATAGCTGCACTGTTTACAGTATATATCTGGGCACAGGAAAACTGTTCACTTTTTCTACCTCGAAGCAGAAACCTGGAGTAGGTGTATACAAAAAGTCCATTTTTATGTGCTTGTCAACCATTCTTGCAGCTTTTACTGCTCTGAAAAACAGAGATGTTGTGTATATGATTGACAGAAATCACTTACAAATGGATGAATGAGAGTGTAATAAATATTTAATGTAGGGATGTTTGCTAACAGGAATATAATTATAAATTAGAATCCTAATCAAAAGATGCTGCATGCATTTTGTGCTCTTATAGTTCACGGACATATTCAATAAAGGGGGGAAGCACCACTGGTAGCTGTTTTGGAGGGTAGAGATGATATTTAAAGGATGGCAGTGAACTTGAAAGGTAGTTGTTTTTAGAAAAGCAGGTAAAAGTAAAGATTAACCCTCTTCCTGTGTCTGAGCCTTGTTGCCTATTTTGAGTTTGTAATAATGTTTTATTGATGAGATATATATACGTGTGTATTTTTTTCTGTGTCAAAATATCTCACTATTAGAAGAGGAAAATACCAGTGGTTTTTTTGCATATTGAGGGTATTTAGTAAGGAAGTGTGCATAAAGTCCAGTTTACTGTGTAAAAAAACCCAAACCCATAAAAATAAAAAAGAGAAGGAAAACTACATCAATTTCAGTGGTCCCTGAAGTCTAACTTTTGAATATTCAAGCAGATTGGATATTATGAAGAGCTGTCAGTACTTCACAGCTATGGATGCCAAAGCAATTATGTTTGCAAACCTTGAGATGCATCAGTCTGGATTTTACCCTCTGACTTGGGAGCAGGGAAGCAATTTGGCTGAGTATTTAGGCAATTAATGTCAGAATTAGCTCCAACTTTTGAATTTTAAGGAGTTTATAAAACTATAACCAGATATAAATGAACTTTTGGGCACTTTTGAAGGAATCCTGTTTTCTGAATCAGGCATTAGCTTCAAATCAGCAAAAGCTGGATTTTAAAACACAGGTGGAGGTAAGAGCAGGGCTCTGACAATCCTGTCCCTGCCTGAGCTTGGAGCTGTTGTGAGGCATGAAGTGCTGGAGCTCCAACCCCGACGTCTTGCTGACAGCACCTGGGACCTTGCAGCTTAGGGACGAAGTGAGCGGCGGTGTCCAGGGAAGATGACTTGGGAGATGGAAGTTTTCTGACCTATATTCATTCTGTTTCTTACTCTGCCCTCCCCTTGGAAAGAAGTTGCTCTCTCCTAGGTGGCTTCTCCAATGTTGACATGGGCTGTTTGAGTTGAAGTTTTTAGAAGCATCTCATTTGTTGGCCTCCTTTATCCTCCGGAAAGTGGGATCAGCTGCCAGGGTGGGTATGGACTGGATCTCACTGGAGAGGGGAGGTGGCAAGGCATTGACTGTGGGAAGGGATTTGTGTTCAGTCATGCCAAAATGCTGCTAGTATTTTATTTTGAGAAGGCAAGTTAAGGTTTGTAAAAGTTTGTCTCCCAGAACCTAGAAGAAAATGTCACATCGTGACAGAAGACGTACATCTAAGGTCAAGGCTTTGTTACTGCTGAATTTTGAGGCCCTACTGCAGGCAGCAGAGAGGCTGGGTCTTTAGAGAAAGGTTAAAATATTTGTGTAGGCAGACTTTTAGGCAAACAAACAATATGTGAGTTCCTACTCGTTCTGGCTTTACTGATAAGTGATGTGAAAGGTGAGGTCATGTGAGGGTGTCTCTGTCAATTCCCTAGTTATAAATTGTTTCTCAGTTTTTCCAGTACGGTGATGAGTTGATCTCCAGGAACAATGAAAAAATAAGTACTGTGACATTAAAAATGGAATTCATTTGATGGATAACTTCCAGTCGGTTGCAGCAAGGAGCTATTGCATCATTACAAAAGATAAACATCTTGTCTGAATGGTTATTACTCTCTAAATTTTAGATTCTGTGTTATTAAAAAGATGCTGCCCTCCCATGCAGATTTTCAAGTTGGAAACACTTGAAGGCTCCATTCAACACCTGCTCAGCTAATGTTTGCCTTAGGAATGATTGTATGGCAAGAGAAACCTTTACTGAGCCTGCTCAAGAGTTTGTTGTCAACATAGGCTGCCTGAGATGCTGCGTAGCAGGCTAGGTGTGAGTAGGTTATGTAGAGGTTTACAGAAAGTAGCTTAATTCAAGTGTCATCTCTGATTTCCACTGAAACAGGAAGACTGTAAGTGGGAGTAATTTGCATGTACATAAGCTGGGGAGAGTAGAAGAAAGTACATTTACTGAGCTTAGATTAGTCTTCACACTCATTTCCTTCTTCTTTGAGTATCCCATAGCATAACTGGCATCAGCTGAAGTGAAGTGTTTGAGAGTCACACACAGCAATTTATATGTCTGCCTTGAATACGTAGCCAAGACGGCCAGTGTGTCCCTGAAGGAACCGTGGGCAGGTCAGACTCCTACAGCAACACCCGTCAGTGCTGGCAGGCAAAGCCCCTGAGCTGCCTTCGGGCACCCTCTGGTGTGCTCCAAACCACCCAAGGTTTAGCAATGTGTTCGCCCAAAACCAGAAAGGGATGTTTGTCTTGAGTAGCATTCCTAAAGTATAATCTTGATATGTGGGTTAAAGTTGCCTTATAACGTCCTGTAAACAGAAATTCACATTTCCTTGTATCAGCTTTTGAGATTGCAAGTTAGATTTTAATGCATTAGTGCTAAAGGTTTGGTAGGTGGGTAAGTAGGTCTGTGCCTAAGGAATTAAGTGTCAATTGATTGCAGAGCTTACTACTATTAAATACATGCTTTATGGTTTAGCTATTTGGGAGTTTAAATATAGAGGTTCTTAGAAATGATTTCAGGTCCTTTTATTTCTAATAGTGATTTCGCTTTTTATCATTTAGACAGATACGAGTGACTGTAATATTTTCACAGCAAAGACTAATCACATTACTTTCAGGTATATGCAGTCCCTGGGACAAGTGTGGGTTGTTTTGTTTTGTTTTAATAGAACTAAACCAGCGCAAGTCTTATTTGCCTGCTGGCTCTTTCAGTTCAGGAGCTCATGAAATAAGGCTGTGAATTGTTTGCAGTTATATGGAGATCTTTTGACATTGATCAGTAAGGAAGGGACTAATACCATTACATTTATTATCATCAGTGACACCAAGAAAGATCTCAGTCTGATCCTTTGGGCTCAAACAAGCCTTGCAGGAAATACTGCCCATTCTGATCCTCTCTCATAGCTGGTTCCTAAGGTGACTGAAAAAGGTGATGATCCTCATCAGAAACAAAGAAGATATTTCTACTTTTCTACTCAGCCTTGAAATCACTTAGCAGGAATCGTTGAAACATTCCAGCACAGAGAAGCCATTCATAATTTTTGAGGGATGAAGGTTTACACAGTTCAGGTTTACATTGTTTTAACATACTATACAACACTGGTGAAGGTGGAGACAAATGGCCATTTATTTATGGTTCTGCTTTTTCCATTAACCCATGGCCAAAGTAAACCACAGGCTCTTGTGGCCAATATGTTACTTCCGCAGTATTAGAGCTGTAAGTCCCAGGCAAACTTTTTACATGGATATGAAATGATCTTCTAAGATGCCCAAGTAAGTTGTTCCATTTAGTTGATTTATTTTTTGTCTTTTAATCTCATTAGAGGCTTTTTATTTGAAAGCGGGGCATGCAGAGCTAAAATAAACCAGGCATTGATACTAGACTTGGACTTCATAGAGTTAGAGGCCAGTATGTTTGAGTTTTGAAAGGATGGAGAAAATTTCAGATAAATTTTGAATACAGGTTTTGAAAGAAGTACTTTAAAATGTAAGAACTTTTGGACCAGTTTAGAGAAGGGTGTTAGTATACGACAACTCTGAACAAAATTATTGTATGATTAATATGCAGAATAAGCTGTCAATATTAGCAAAATAGACGTATGGCTGCAAGTAAATTAGTCATAATTTATGCAGTATACTATTATATGTTCCTGGTGGATTATGACAGCAGTTTGATTTAAATTTTTCTTTCTAAATTCAAGAGAGTGGAAGTTTGATTTTTGTGCCTAAGCGGGCTCTGGTGATTTGAGGTTTGAGTCCCTTTTCTGCTGGCAGTTTCTGCATAACCTTGGGAAAGTCATCATTGTGTGATTTTAGTTCCTCACTGAATTCTTAAGGGTAGTAATGTGAAACCTGTAGTTGATACCCTATTATTTTAGGTATAGGTTTTGCCTGTAGACACCTATATCTAACCATTAATTAATTATGCAACAGAAAATGAATAACCACTTTGGCAAACAATACTTGGTGAAGGACAACAGTCTGTATGTGTCTCATAGTTTTATATGATGATTTATAATGGTATAAGTAACCTGACTGCATTTATGAGAAATATTGTGAGGGGGGGTGTGTGTGAGCTTTTTTGTCTGAACAGAAGAATTTTTACTAATCCTTATCATTGATGATAGAAATTGTATGTAGAATTTGCCAGGGCCACACGCAAAATGTAGCCTATAATGAATTTTGACATTATAGTTCATTCCAAAATACCTGTGATCCACCAGACTATAAGCTTATAAAAACATAATTAATTTTAGTCAAGGAATGAGCAGAAATTTCTTTTGTAATATTTGGCTTTACACAGTGACCGGGCAAATATTCCTCTGAAACAAAGACACTGTGATTGATGTGAAGCAACAAAGAGTAACATATTGAATACTGTTACATCGAGAGGTATTAACAATGCATGTAAATCACTTGCTATTTTCCAAAGGCTTAATTTCTTTCCTATCTAGGAGGTGGGAAGGAACAGAGATGTACAGTGTTGGCAGGAATAAGTGGTGGATGATGCTTGTGGGACCCTGCTCCGAGTGGAATTGCACAAATGACGGATTTTTCCAATTCTGGATTTTGGGCTGATTCTATTGCATACTGGGAACCGATCTTAAATAAGAAAAGGGGGCTGATCTCTACGTAGAGGAGTACCTGGGCAGAGCTGTATAGAGCTTCAGGAGCACAAAGCCACATATAGAAGCATAGATTGATGCATGTGGCTCTGTCACTTGGAACCTTTTCTGTTACCCTCCAAAAGTTCCCTTTGAACCTCAGAAGTGAGATGGTGTATTATATGGCGAAGAGACACAGTAAGAAGCCACAGACCAGGGGAGGGAGGGCTGTTAGGGCTGTCTGGTGGTGCCAATATAATCTGCATGGTGATTTCCAAGTGATCCATGATTTGTCTCTGGCCATGACAAGCTTCTGTCATCCCCATCACTCACCATAGTCCGGTTCTGCAGAGCGCCGTATTGCAGTGATCCCTGCAGACGTCCTTCCTGAGGGTGATGTTTTCAATTTCTCTCTGGTTTGAGTCCATTTTCTGTGGAAAAAATAGCAAGGATAAGGATTTTGGTCAGTGCAGCTGTGGTGCAGGAGGTCAGGGTGGCATCCTGGCCTGGTTGGAGGTCAGGAGAATGGTTTCCACATCTTGCTGTATGCAGTAAGGTGGGAACTGAGTTTACCTCCTTAGTTTCTGAAACTGAATTAATGATCCAAGGATAGTATTGTTGAGCTAAAAAGCTGTCTTCACAATTGTCTTTTACTGGCTTATATTAATTCCCATATCTGAATCAACTGACTTATACTAATTAAAGTCTGTATTTAACCAAATCTGGTTATAAACAATTCATGAAGATCAAGAGATGGGATTTTTTTTTTTTAAAGGAATTGCATGTGTGGATTCCTTATAAAGAATTTTCTATCGCTCCATATAAACTGCCTTTTTTATTTTTCTGCTCCTAATTTAAGCTTAAATTTTCTTTTTTGTGAGTGGTTTGAATATGTATCATTCTAATAATCGTTTCAGGAAAAATTGTCGTAAACCAGTAGTGCATTAACAGTGCATAGTTATGGTCTACAGCAGGCTGAGTGCCTGGAGAGAAAGGTTTCTTAGTTCTACATGCACGATGTTTTATTTGCATCTGTGTAACAAAAAACCCCCATGCAGTGTATGTTTTCTGATCATATGTATTATTTAAAAAATATATATAAGCATGTTGACACAACAAAAGCATATGACTGTCTTTAATATCCTGACATACCCTTCAAGGCGCAAACCAGTTCGGTGAAAGGGCTGGGCTGCAATCGCTGGAAGTTGCTACATCCCGGTGAGGCAAGAAGGAACATCTCCGCTTCCTCCCCTGATGTGCCTGTGCATGTTTCATCCTGTTGTTGTTCTCTCCCTCCTTTGAATTCTAGCTGATAAGAGCTGTGGAGTTTCTCCTAGGATATCTCCGAAGGTAACATTTGAAAAGTTACAGTAAGTGTGTGGCAGGTTTGAGCATATTCATGGTTAAGGTTATTTTTTATCTTCAGAAATGCCGGTGGTGGTTGGTAGCAATCTCAGACAATTGGGTACTCTTCTTGATAAACATAGGCAAAGGTGGTGGAGTGAAGATGTTTACTGCATGCTTTAAATTGTTAATAGGCAACAAAACTACCCAGAACTACTCTTATTTCCTGCAAGGCTCTGGGTAAGAGCAATGCGCAGGGTGGGAGGCTTATATTGCCAGGGAAAGGTGCAGCTTTGCACCAGCCCCCACCAGTCTGACAACAGAAAACTTCTGGCTTACTTAAAATACAGGAGGAGCTGTATGGAGAAATTGATTTACAGACTGTCCTTTTTAAATCAAAAGATTCAGAGGTTTATCTGCACCAGATAAGCTGTTGCTGCTATAGTACAAATATCTGAATAATAATGGTTTCGTGGCGAGAAGGAACTGCAGTATTGGGATTAGCGGTAGCTGGTAAGTTCTGAGGTTTTGAGCTAGCGGAGGGTTTTGAGCTAGGAGAACTCAGGGTTTCAAGCAACAGAAGTTGGGTTACCGCTGGGCCTGTTGCACTGGTCTTGGATGGCAGTACCTGGGGCTGGCTCGGGATGGACTCTGCACCAATCTTGGAAAATGTTTTTCAGTCTGTGGGTGTTACTTCTGGCAAGCTTTCTCTCCAGAGTGGTTCCAAATTTGGCTTATTGTATTCTAACAAACCATTTGGAATTCTTGAACAGAGAAACAATAATGGTTCATATACTATTTTGAAGGAGTTAGATGGAAAGAACCACCAGACTTCCCTCTGCAAATGGATAATCATAATGTTTCCAGATGGCTTAGGTAATTTTGTCCCAGTCAGAAGCAGGAAGATGGAAGTGAACTAAGCCAAAGGTAGGCAGTATGCTTTCTGATTGCTCTAACAGGGGATTTGGTCAAGCAGGAGACAGGGAGACGAAGGTTATAGTAGAGCTGTCTGACAAAGAGCATGGCATACTTCTTGGCATTGCCACAGGAATAGCTTTGGAGAAAGCAATGGTTAGGGTTTTTTTGTGCTGCTATTTTTCTCCTGGAAAATGCCATTTGGTGAAAATTACATTTCCCTGCTGGAAAAATCAGATTTCAGTGATGCTTTGGATTTTTTTTTGGTGGGTGGGGGAGCAGTGCGGAGGGAGAGAGAAGTGGTGTCCTGTTACACTGAAAACACCAGTTGCAAGGCAGTATCTTTCTATATTTATATTGACTTTTTGATTCTGAGTGTATGTACCTTGAAGCTACAATCACCTGAAATAAAAATGTCAGTTTTATTGCACACAATCCTTTAATTTGCCTGAAATCCCTTTGAATTGTTCTATTTTTTGCCTCAAAAAACCTCTTTGTTAATCCTGATTTGGAATGTTGTTGCTTTAAAAAAAAAAGTGGAATTTTCCACAGAGATGAATCTCAGTTCATTGAGTAGAAAATCTTTCATCTTATCTGTATTGTTCAAGCGTTGAAATAATTAAGTGGATTATTGTTTTATGTCTGTAGTATTATCATGCTAAGTGCAGACTATAATATCATAACAGTATATTCTAATAAGGTAGTGATTGTCCTCTTGTATTTGTTCTGATCCCCACCTGGGATGGGCATGTCAAAATGTTCCATATGGCTATAATCTTGAATTTTGTCTTGTGGACATATGCCAGTTGATTAAACTTGTTGATTTAAAAGTTCTTGATCCCTAGTGGAGACCTTGGAATCGTGCATCACCCCAGCACCAACTGCACGTCATCAATTCGTGGAAGGATTTATACTCAGTAGTCTTATTTCATAGGTGCTGCCCCCGTCCCAGTACTTTATTTGGTGGATACCTTTAATGGGTCCAGATTAGTAATGCTGAGAGAGGTGCACTACATTTGTGACAGCAAGCCCAAACAGTAGTTATTTTGGATAGCTTAACTCTTTTGGAGTTGATTGTCTTGTGTGCAGAATTCTTGGAGGTGTTTTTTTTTTTTGTCTTTGGGAGCTTTCTGTGTACTGCCTTAGACCCTGGCACAACAGTGGGCCTTATGCCCTAATATTGCCATGTTAGGTGTGGGACGACGATTATTGATAGGAGCTTGCTGAAACCACATTTCAGTCTGGGGCTGAGAAAAATAGGTCCTTGGACTCTTAGCCATGCCTTTCATGTTGCTGCCTGTCGTTTTCCGCTGAAGAACAGCGTGAGGCCAATAGCCATGAGGCACAGATCAGATGTAGAAACACAAAGGACTTGAAAAGAGCTGTGGAAACATAAATGGTTGGTATTACAAAAGAGGCCAGAAATACCCTCATTTTTTTTTACTGGGGGCTGACAATTGCAAATTCTGCTTGGAACTGAGCTTGCTGCCAAAGTGTGGAATTTGTCCAATGTGGGATTAAGCAATGCATTGTTGCCTTGAGAACAGCACTTTAAAAACTGAAGCACTTTGCCAGTAGATCAGATAGGAAGACTAAGGTCAAAGCTTGTGCAGTGCTAAGCACCTTTTGACAAAAATACCATCACTTGAAACTGAGGGTCTTCAGCACCTTGTGGAAAGAGATCTGAAATTAGCCACCGCTCTTCAGAGTCGGCGTAACTCTCTCTATATTTTATTTTTAAAAACCCGATATTTCAGAGTTGTTAAATTCATGGTAGTCAGTCTTAAACCAAATCATTATGCTTTCAAGTCAATGTGCAAGTATAAAAGAATAATGATAGTCTTGCCACATAAAACTGGGGCAAAACCCACTAGACCTCTACTGAAGTTGTAATCCCACTGATGGGTGGGTAGGAGTGATGTTGTTAAATTGTGTTGCTGAATTGTTGCCAAAGAAAATTTTCGAAGTTAGTTTGGCTCTCTGAAAGCTGGTCATGGGCTGTATTTGCATCTGGATGGATCTGGGTAAAGAAGTTGCTTGCAGCATGTCCTTGGTGTATTTGAAATGTTGTCCCCTGAAAATTATTGGGTATATCTAGACTTCAGGCTTTATTCTTGTTGGCTTGTGCAACCAACATTTTTTTCTGTGCATCTTCAGATTCTCCCCCATCTCTACCAATTTCCATTCTCTATTGATTTTCTCTTCTTTCTTGCTTCCTCTTTCTTCTCCATCATTGCTGCTTGCACACTCATCTTCTTTCTACCCTTTGCTACCCTTTCCATCATCTCCATGTCATATGCTACTTAACCCAACACAAATCTAATGCTGATGTCCTGCTCATTTCAATTCAGTGATAACCTTGTCTGTCTCCTGCTGGTTGCCTTTCGTCTTTCAAACTTCAGTAGCAATTTAGACCAATCTGAAGTCTGGGATGGCTGAAATGCCATACCTGTGAACCACAGCTGCTGCATGGGGCAGCGACTGGCCGTAGAGCAGGTGGTGCTTGTGCTGCTGCAGCATCCTCCTCCTGCGCAGGCTTCAGTTGGCTGGTTTTGCTGTCTTTCCCCCAGGATTTGGCCAAACAGTTTCACGCTCTTAACTACTTGCTCTAATTATATTACAATGCTCATAGATAACATATTAGTGAACACTAGTGGATTTTTCCCTCCTCTGAATGTTTCCCATTTTCGTTTAAAGTTGATGATTCACAAATACCTGAGGAGAGACACTAGTGTATCCTGAATTGGTGCAATGCACAGTGCTGGTGTTCTTGACTTGCACTTGACTGTTGATGAATCCTGTTTCCAGTCTGGCCTGCATGTATTTTTATTTGTCATTGTGTTTATCTGTCTGTTAGCCTGTTGTGACACTGTTGATTCTAAGCAGTAATTTCCTGATTAAATGACCCAAGTTTTGAACTTTCTGACTGGTATTATTAAATGATGACAGAATTAGTTAAGGAGAAAAAAACCCTGTTCTTGACGAACTGCCCTAATGCTATTGAATAGACTAAAACTAGCCCTCTCATTTTTCCTCTTGCTTTTAGGCATCTCAGGGTAATTATAATTGGCAAAGCCAGCCAAGCTATACCTCAAACAAGCTGAAGTTTTAATGCCATTTTTTTTGATGATTTGCCTTTCCCTCTAAGTAAAGATGATAAAGATTAAGTTAACAGTTGCTTTTTCTTACAGAGTGTGTATCTGAATGATACACAAACAGTGAACCAGTGGTAAATTAAAGGCAAATATTCAAGCAGAATAAAATAATAATAATAATAATACTAAAGTGGAGCAGACAGCAAATGCAGCTGATGCTAAGGAGAGCTGGGTCTAGTCCCACTTCTGATGTTTTGGTTAGTTAAAAGCTGTGATTATGTTCCACATGAACTGCAACTTCGTATATGCATTTTGTGTTTATTAACTATGTTATGAAGATGATACAGACGGAGACAAAACTGTTATGGAGGATTTGGGATGGAACAAGCATGCTAATGAGCCTACACAAAAATATATCTATTAGCCAGATGGTGAGTTACACTGGCATTAGCTTCTGTTTACCATCTGTTTAATCCTCAGAAAAAGGCAGGAAAGGAGCTAGAAGTGGTGTAGAGGAACAGCAAACAGTAATAGTGTAGTGACCTTCACAATATGTCCCGAATGTTGCTTTTCTTAAGTAGTTAGAGTGAAATACCCATTTCTTGTATCTGGCCATGGATACCAAAATACTGTGAATTCTGTAAGTTTCTCCGCTGCTCAGTTCTCCCCTGCATCCCCCCTCCCCAGCATTCCCTGTGAAAGGAAGTCAAGTGGTCCCTCATCGTGAGCAAAACATTTACCTTGGTTCAAAACAAGTTACAATTTAAAAAAAAAAAAGCTTTAAACTGCTAAACAATGTGTATCACTGGGAGGAAAAAGAAAAAGGTCCTGAATTTAGAGAGAGAAATACCTTAAGGTCAACTAGTCCAATCATCTCCTCAGGTTAAAAAAAAAAAAAAAAAAAAAAAATTAAATTAAATGCTGTTTGCAGTCTTAAACTTCTCAAATGATGGAGTGACAAAGTCAGGAAAAATAATGGCCAAAAGTGGTATTGACAGAGGACTGTATTTTAGGCTGAAACTGGAAAACTGAATCGATTAACATTGTCCTTATGCAAAGGCATTTGAATCTTACAGCTTATTTTTGCTTGTTCACTAGAGGGTAGCAGAGAGAGCAAGTGAGAGCATTTCAGCACAGCTTGTGCTTGATAGAAATGAGTTCACTTGCTAGCTTCTACATTCTTAGCCAAATCGGGTGCCCTTCAGGCTCCTTGGCAGAGCAGAAAGGGTATGTTTCATGCTGTAAGTGTAAACTAACAGCACAAAACTTAAGACCATTCTTAATGTGATCTGACACAATACTAAATCATTCCTGGTTTTAGCATTCTTAATAATTGTATTTTTTTTAAGCTTATAAATATCAGCATTTTCAAGATGCACGTTTTTCAGGAATCAGATTTTCAGGAGGACTATATTGTGTATAGGGGACACTGTCAAATTTAAGTAGTAGATGATTTTAAAAATAAATTTTAAAAAACTTTTGTAGTAGATAATTTTAAAACAATACCTTGACCTTAGAAAGTTACTGCTCTTCTAGGCCATATTTGTATACGTTCCACAGAAATAAACACCTGCAGTCCAAAAATCTCCTGGTGCCACCACATTAAATACCTGACAAAACAAACCCTTACAGTGTGCACGTCGCTCTCTACCTGGTTAGCACAGCCCTCACGCGGCACTGCAAGACACGTGGGCACTGAGCAGGAGTTAGGAACCTGTTGGGCAATCACGCCTGTGTTCAGTGTTGTTCATAATCTGTTTTGACATGGAAGAAGGAACATGTTAGGCTTTCTGAACTGAAGCTTGTATCTCAGCACAACTAGAGATCTCTGGCAATATGCCACAAAGAAAAATTACAAAATGTTACAAAACATTTACACTTTTTCTTAAAATACCATAATTCTCATTTTCTGTTGTTGTTATCCAGGAGTATATCACAATTTTATGCTTTCTGTCTAGTCTTTCTCTCTCCTTTCCCTTTTTTGTACTTCATATTCACTCTTCTTTTTCTTTCCTTCTTAATCTTCTTGCATTTTATCTATTTAAATTCTCCAATAATAGAGACCTTGTGGCATGTCTACTATTACTGCCTGAAAATTCAACAGATTCCAGTATGAGTTACCTGTATCCTTTCCAGGGTACAGATCTCTGAAGGAATATCATGAGGAGAGTTTCAGAAAGCTGTGTTGAAGTGTGGCCATCTACTCTTAGAGTATTAACAGGCAAGTCAAAACTGTTGCCCTATAGCAACACACCGCTGCCATCAATATTTATTGCAGTGTACACTCTCTGGCATTTAAGAAAGAAGATTTTAAAGTTATGCAGTTCTATGAGGTGTTGTTAAAGGTAATGCTTAACTGGCTGAGGCTGATGATGTTACTATGTTAGAAACCATTCTTTTTTCCCAAAATAATTCATATTGTGGTTTGCCTTTGTTTGCCTGTGAAGTTGTAGAAAACTGGATCAGGAAAAACCTGCTTAAAATTTTTTGCCCATCTTTGTTGTGTGTAATCTATTGGGCATACGGTAATAAAAAGGGACATTTCATTAAGTAGTGGGACTATTTGCCAACAAGAGGAGCCATTTGAAGTATTGCTCACTTCCCAAATAGCACTTAAGGCCCAAAGAAACACCTTTTTGTACTCTTGTTTACATTGTGCCCATAAAGGAAGAGTGTGGACTGAGAATCTGTGTTGCCATCCTCCCTTCCCCCTTCCTGTCCCCATACAAATGCAAAGACGACATGTCCCCTAACGTGCCCGCTGCCCCTTGCAACCTTTGAAGCTTTTGTATGTGCCTTTGTGCCAGCCCTGCATTGCAGATGGGGAAGAGGGGGTGGTCTTAGGTGTTGCCCAGCTTGACGTTCCGCCCATCAAGTGGTTTTTGTGGGGAAAAAAATATTTGGGAATCCTTTGAATGGCTCATCCCTTTGCATTAAGACCTTTCTCAATTTCTACTTCACTTCTGGTCTGAATTCCACAAAGAGACTTAAATCCACAGAGGGGATTCATAAATGTGCTCCTTATTAAATATTATGCAAAACAAAAAACCAAAACATATTGACGTAGAGAACTGTCCTCCTTGTTTTGCTGATTCAGATGTTTCATGATTAAACATTTAGAAACCAAAACTGAAATATAAACTCACTTTGTATGCAGTCTTCAAAGACTTTGGAGGCTTTGGAAGCTTCATGTTGCAGCAGAGCAGACAGATGTCCTGCCTAGGGATGGAGCTTTATTGTGTTTCACTTGTGTGATGGATCATGTCTGTGCTCTGTTCTTTTATCTCTGTTATAGAAGACTTTGATTCATACTGGGGAGTGTAAATAATGCAGTTGGTTCTGATGTGCTCCAGTGAGAAGGAGCCATCAGACACGCAAAGGCCAGATAATATCTCATCTACCTGAAATCTAGATTGGAATTAGCTGCAAAACCAGTTATATTGCCCATTTTCAATGAGTTTCTTATGCATTTTTAATGAATTCTTTTAAGACAACTTTTAAAAACAAATTTCTACAATATTATGACATTCATTTTTATAGACTTACCACTAGGTATTTAACTTTACTGTAAAGCTGCTCAGGAAACTGAGATTTGAATAGCAGTTCTGAGACTGCCACTGCACCACAGCAGTAATTAGTGCAGTCTTAAGCAACTTCTTACTACTCTTCCCTTCATCACAAGAGGCTCACATCTGCTTTCCCCCCATTGCTTTAAGTCTGTGATTTTCAGCTCCTCCTCCTTCCCCCTTCCAGTCTGCAGATTCCTGTGTAGCAAATGTACAGGAGCTGGCCACAACGTGCTCGCTTGTCTTCACTGAGGGCGAGAGGAGCCCAATACTTTCTATTAGCATACTTGCTCAAAAAAGTATGTCAGGAAGTATGGGGAATATAATCAGCTTTGATGTATAAGCGCTCACCTAGTGGATGCTCATCTTGAATTGGGTAGGTTTAAGACTTTCCCAGTCCCCGTCTCTGCAGTCATGTACAGTATTCTGTTTAAAAATAACTGGTTTGAAGTTCATATTTGTCCAGGATCCTGTTAGCAGTTGTACAATGTAGAAACCCCTCTACCCCATGCCCCCAAAACAAAATGATCACCAGTCTCTCCCAGACCCAGAACTTTGATATCTCAACCACCTTGGTGTTTGGGGCTGTAGTGATTTAGGGAGTCTGTGTTTGAAGTATTATGTCCTGCCTCTGTTTTTGTTTCATGGCCTTTTCTTCCACCCATTCACTCTGTGCTTTTTGCCCAGAATTTGCTAAAAGATAAGCACCAAGCTGCTGTGCTTTGAGTCCTGTCATCTGGGTTCTTAAACCTTTCAAGTAGGCTGAAGCAATCTCCATTTCTTTGGCTTCTCAAAGCACAGACAACTTTTCACCAGAAAAAGCTGAAGAATACTTTTCCAGTGTCATGCATGCTGTGATGATATCGCCTGGATGACATTAGAACCATTAGATACTGATGCTTTAAACTGCACTGCTCCTGTAGTTTGGGCTCCTGCTTTCCCTAGTGTTAGCCCTCTGGTGAGTCTGACAGTTTTTCTCCAGATGTTTCCAGCAGATGTTGTCTCAGTGCAGGGGGAAAAAGGGGCCTCAACTTCATAATCAAAGGGCAGCTCATGCAGATACATGGACCGGTCTACTGTATGTATTAAATAGAATTTATGCAATATCAAAGTACCTAACAGCGATGAAGTAGAAATGTAATGATTTCTTATCATCCCTGCTTATTTCTCTCATCTGCTTTTTCCTTCTGTCGTCTCCCATTCAATGTGCGTATGCTTTTTTGAGGGTGAGCTTGTCTATTTATGTTTAGAAAATGCCAATCATTTTATTGATACTATCAAATCATAAGTCATACTAGTGTGATTTGATGTGCATAGCATATGCATACCAATATTTAAGCATTTGATGTATTTTCTTACACTGTATTTATGAGCCTCCAAAGTATTTTACATGCATTCAGGCCACTTCAGTTCCTGTGCTTGAGGTAATTAAACTGGACCGTTGAATTTTTTTTAACTAATCAACCTTGGTGACCTCTCATTAATAAACAACTTGTTAAATGATAAATTTCTGCAAGCATGGACTTATTATTCAAGAAACAAGTGAAAATAATAGTTGGGAAGGCACAAAGCCATCTACAAATGTACAGTTTATGTAAGGATAGCCTAGAATGTGGAGAAGTTTCAGTAAGGACTGAAATGTTTTGAAAGTAGGACAATCATGCAAAACCACACAGGGTACAAATGGCAAGTGTGCATGTATGCACATTATTTCCATGAGCCATTCAACTAATTTTTGCTCAGTGCCAAATCTTGCATCACAGTTATTTCCACCTTCTTGACATTGCAAATGTATGTTAACCAGTTGTTGCTGGCTTGTTCTTTAGAAGTATCTTTGCCTTCCCCTCTCCCCAGTGCGCTGGTGACATGTGAACACCGCACCTCTCCCTTTCTGTGTATCAGTTCGTCTGAGATGCACGAAGTCTGACAAACTTACGCAGGGGATTTCAGCCTCCTCTGTGATACCGTGATAGAACTGATGCCATTTGTTAGATATTTGGTGCCTGCTCCCATGGTTATATCCTCTGTGCATGACCATGGACTTCAGAGGGGGAGGACGGTGGAGGGATACAGCCAGGCTTAATCCTGTCACGAAGGTGCCTGGCTCCTGCTGCTGTCTTCACACCAGTGTGAGGTACTGGCTGGATATTGGTGCCCCTTCTCTCCCTCCATCTTTTTGTTCCCCTTTGAAATTGTCTTCTGCAAACTTCTTCCATGGCAAGGTACAAGTTACATTGGTTTGTAAGGAAGAGGAAAAGAGAACCTTAGACAAACAAACCTCTTTGCCTTTCTCAGTCTTACCCCTTGGAAACTACAGCAAGTTATTTTTAAAGGATTTTATATATTTGCTTTGCATGGGTAGGATCGTAGGTATAAAATAGGTTTAACACACAGGCACATGTACGTGGCCATGTGTACAGCCTCGTGCCTGAAGTGCATGCCCCTGCTCCATCTTGCTGCAAGTTCCCTTTATTTTGATTCCTTGTTACGCTGTAACTGAGTAATCTCATTAAAAATTATCCAAAGCCCTGCACTTTAAAATAGTCCCATTGCATTGCTTTAAGTGAATCTAGAAATCCCCTAAATATAGGCATCCTAGGGAAACTAGGACAGTATACTTTGTGAGTGTGTGCATCTATGTAGCATCTAGAAACTGAGTTTGGACATTTAATTGATATTGGTAATGTAGTGGGTTATTTAAATTCTTAATCTTTGAGCATTTTAGTAATGAAACCTGCATATAATGTGACCTATGATTGCCTTTATCATTCACTATTAAGACCTTTTTCTGTCTCTCCCCTGCTTATGTTTTTGGTTAAGATGAAATGTGGGTTTTAAATGTAGCAAGCAGCTGATTTCATGTAGTTTACATAAATGAGAGTTATGAAAGCACAGCGTGTTTAGTGAGGGAAGGCCTGTGCTGACCTTGCCTCCCTGAGGACAAGGAGCATTCTGGATGCCATTCCACAATCTTTCATTTTTATTGGATATTTGGAATATCTTTATTGAGAAGTTACTGGCCTTTGTTACAGATTTTAAGGGTATGACCTAGGAGGTATGGAGGCAGCACAGGTTGTCCGCAGGGTGCCTGGAGGTTTTAATAATTTAAAATGTTTAATATATGCTAGCTGTCAGGAATGTCCAGGGAGGGGAGTGCAGGGGAAGTCACCCTCACCAGCAGTGCTTTCTGTGCAGCAGTGGAAGCAATTATTCAATGGGGATGAGAGAATATTTTGACTTTTGGTTTTTTTAATCTCCCTTGTACTTACGCATGGGGGAAGTGTATTTGGCACATTGTAAGCGCCGATTTTCTCAGTAGGAAAAACAAGACAGCGTCAAATGAAGCTGCACAACGGACTCCAATCCCTGGGGTTATATCAGGAAAGTCCCCTTTATATCTAAAGGGAAAGAGGGTATTTAGGTGCAGCCTTGCCTGCTTTGTCTCAGTCGGGCATGCAAAACCATGGGATTAGCAGCTGTAGTTGTTTAAGTGGCCTCACGCTGGAAGTGGCACAATAGTTTGTTGGCGCATAACTTGGGTCTGTTGACCTGGTCGCTGGTGCCTCGGTGCTAATGCCCAGACAGAGGAGTCAGCAGTCACTTTCACTGTGTCCGCTTTGTAAGAACAGTCAGCGGAATAAAGCAAATGCCCAGTGGAGATTAAATCTGCACACACTGAGTCTTCATTCCTAAAGTCCTAATGGTAGTGGTAGAAACGGTAGGGGGAACGACAGGCTTTTACAGAGTTATTCATCCTCTTTTGCTGAGGAAAAAGACAAAATGCAGTCTCAGGAACTTTGCGTCTCACTGGATGGTTTCTCATTCTCATACCAATCTGGTTGATTAATAGGTGATGTGTGCAGCGACAGCTTTCTGGTGCACCTCTGGTTTGCCGAAGCCCTGACGTGTGAGTATACAATATACAGAGCTTCCACATCAGCTCTGAATTTCAGCAGTAATTTGTTTTTGGTATCTCAAAGTAGAGCTAAATATGTTAATGGTTTTAATTTTTCCTGAGTATTTCTGAATCCGGCCCTCATTTATCTTAATGATTTGTCTAACCTCCAGTAAGTTTTTGAATAACTGTGTAGGCTAGAGAAGCCTCAAGAGAAGTAAGGCAGTTAACTTCATTGAAACTGAGTGGAGTTTGGACACATGAGTTATTTATGCTCTTTTGAAAGTCTAATTGGTAGTACTACTTGTTATTTTTCTGTTTTCAAAAGAAGCACAAAGTCGCACTGGTAAGTTTTATGTATTTGGTTTTTGTGCAAGATACTGTATTGCGTGCATCTCCTGGGGTCTGTTTGTGTTGCCTGCTCTGGCTGCTATGCTGCAACAAAGAAACTGCTTAATAATGTTAATTCAGTGTTTTGATCGGGAATTTTTTTTTTGTTTCCAAACAAGAATGAGCTCCTTCCTGTGTTTTCTCGTAGTCCTCTTGTAGCATTACAGGCTCCTTTGTTCTTTTCTGTTCTCGCTAGGGAACTACCCCAGTTTCAGCAGCAAGGCTGCTCGCCAAGCCACCTCCTCTTGAGCTGAGCTGTGGTACCACAGACAGACCAGCTCGGAGTGTGAGATTAGGGAGCTGCTGTATGAGAGCAGGCAAAGGCACAGCAAGCAGCAGAGCAAAAATGAACTTTTTAAAGCTGTGTTTAAAAATCTGCTATTTGAATGTGCCAACAGATAGGATGTGTCCAGAAAAGAAGCAAATTTTTTTTTTTTTTAACCTATTATTTACACTGTCCTTAGCTTTATCAGAAGGACATAGACCATTTTCAGACGTTACCTGGCGACAGTATTGTTAACTTTTCTGAATAAGTGCAGTGGGGCCAGGGGAAAAACAGTAGTGGTATCTAAAACATGCATTATTTTTCAGTGTTTTTTTATAATAGTGGGTCCTCTCCTCAACTTCCCTGCTGCCTTCTCAGCACTGCACAGGCATCCCTAGACACTGCTGTCAGCCGCAGCAAAGAGGAGCAATGACTCCTGCCTACAAAGGGGATGCAGCAGGGCCTTTGATCACAGTCTGGAGGGCATAAGGAAAACATTGAGAAGTATCCAAACAAGGACTTGAAAGAGGTTGCTGGCAATAAAAAGGAGGTGGAGAGAGGAGTTGGAAGAGAATTTCCTCAGAAAAAGAAAGAAGTTCAGCCAGCTCTGAGCCCTTCTGTTTAACCTGGCTACAGTGAGCTTCCCATCTGCAGGTTTTCCTTCTGGTTATGAGGAGGAGATTAGAAAGTAACCACTGAGTGTGCATGTGGTTTTTTGGGAGAGAGAGAAATAGAGAGGGACCTGTTGTGTTCTTCCTTGCATGGAATTTTCTTTGCTCAGACATTTAGGAGACCAATAAAATACTATAGACACTGTTTAGTGTCATTAGTGCTCTGTATAATAATTCTCAGGTCATTCAGCACATTCTAATCCATTCTTTGGCATATAGATTTTTTTTTTTTTTTTTAAGGCTTTAGGTGTTCTTACATTTTTGTTCTTAGGAGCTGGTCATTCTTATTTAGGACTGTCGCGGTTTAACCTGGCAGACAGCCAAACACCACACAGCTGCTTGCTCATTCCAACCCCCTACCCCCAGTGGGATGGGGAGAGAATTGGAAGGGTAAGAGTGAGAAAAACTCATGGGTTGAGAGCAAGACAGTTTAATAGTGCAGAAAAGGAAGGTAAAAGAATAATAACAATAATAATAATGATAAAGATAGCATATACAAAATGAATGATGCACAATGCAATTGCTCACCACCTGGGCTGACTGATAACCAAGTAGGAATCGCTACTTCCTGGACCATGCCTCTTATGAGCATGACGTCATATGGTATGGAATACCCCATTGTCCAGCTGGGCCAGCTGTCCGGCTATGCTCCCTCCCAGCCTCTGAAGAGTCCTTGACTAGTAGGGTACTTAGCAGCAACTGAAAACACCAGTGTGTTATCAACATTCTTCTCATACTAAATCCAAAACACAGCACTAGGATGAAATTTAACTCTATGCCAGCCGAAACCAGCACAAGCAAGCATTGTTTAAATGCACTTTTATTTCTAATGTGAAGGATTAAAACTTGCTTGTAAATAAAGTCACAAATGATTACTTTCTTATAAGTACAACTCAGTATTTCCTATACTTTGTGCTAGGATTATACAAAGAAAATATTTGTATTTGTTCCATCTGTGAGTACTAGAAGCAGTTCAAAAAGTTCAGACCATGATGGGCAGCAGCTATTTTACTTTTTGAAGAGGAAAGCATCTGATTAGTTGATATTTCAGAATAAGTCTTTCAAGAAAATACAAGATTTAAAATTAACGCAAAGTGCTTTGTACGTACTTGGAAGTGCTTGACCAGATTTGGTGATCTCATGTGATGACTGCCTGGAAGGCTGGGGCTATATATCTATATCTACATTGGGCTATATTATTTATATATATATTTAAAGTGTTTAATATGATTAATATCACTACAACAGCAGAATTTAGTAAAAATTCCCAATGCAACTGTTAAAGATATGTTAACATAGTGTATAGAAACATATTCTGCAAAGATTAATGATCTTTTTCTAGTCTACTTTTGAAGTGCTCTTAAGTTTCAGAAAGAACTTTGATATCTAGTTGATATCTAGTTCATGTTATTAATGACTTAATTGGAGTATAGATACCAGCTATTCATCTTTACATCTTGCTGACTTGGTGTTGCACAACAGTTTCAGAAAATGTCCCTTAAAAAAAAAAGGAGGAGAAAAATAGCACGGTCAGTCCAATCATATGCATCAATTGTAGCAGCCTGTTGTCTATGCCAACAGCCCCCTCCACACAGGCTGCTCCCTCTCTCATCTCCAGGAAAGGGAAAAATGGCTTCAGATAATGAATGAAAAAAGATGGCATGAGATTTCGTGATTCCCATAAATCTTCATGTAAAAAGACTCCCTAACAATGGCACAGCTTTTTTAGATCCACTTCTGAAATACTCTAAATGGATCACCAATTGTCTGGGGTTTTTGGCTCCATTAACTGAAGGCGGTAGTTTGAGATCTCAGTTGTGCTTTTACTGATGACAGTACCACAGATCTGATAGTAAAAATAGTAAATTTTATCAGGTAAGCCTGATTTAGCAAGTGTTTAAGAACATAAATTTTAGTCTCTTCCACCACTTCTCTTTAAAGCTAAGAAAACGATTTTAAATAACTTGCTGAACTGGGATTTTGGATATGTTTTACTTTCAAAGGACATCTAGTATACAGTGCTCATCTTGTATATCAATTGTTATCTATTTCTATGGACCATATGGTCTAGCCGTTATTATGAATCCCTGGGGCTGGTAAGAGTTTTATCAATGATTTTTAGGGATTTTTGGCACTCTTGGTGTCCCATGGAGAAGCTGCTTGACGCCAAGCATCTCAGGAGAGCAAAGTTGCAACAACATATCTGGTTCTCCATATTATCCGCATTAATATACAGGATTCACTGTGCTGTCAAAAGAAAGGAGAATTTTTTACCCTTTTAACTTTGGATTGTGACAAAAAAATACATGTTTTGATTGAGAATACTAGGAGGTGAATGCAATTTACTGGATAAAATTTTAGTTTCCTGAGTCAGATGACATAAACCGAGCTGAGCCATTCAGTGTCTTTTGAGAATAGGTTCTATATATTTGCCTGTGTTTACACATAGAAAACAGAGCTTTAGCTCACTGAAGTGCATAAATGGTATTTTCCATTGTTGCTAACAGTGTACTTAAATTACTGTAACTGATTGTGTCTGCATTTTTCAGTGCTAGGGTTCTTCCTTGTTGTGTCTAAGTATGTATTTAATCTAAGAATACAAATATTTGTAATTTAATAAGCTTTAGATTTGAAAAACATTTGTAAATAAATGTAAGTGGACATAAAGGATTGCAATATAAAATAAATTAAAAAAGAGTAAAATACATTAACATCCTGCAGTGACCTTATGCCTCATCTGTACAGTTCCTGAGGCTCAGTGGACCTGCAGTGATTCCTCACTTGCATTAGGGATATAGAGAGTCTACCAGCAGAGTAAAGGAGATTAAACAAGAGATGAAGCTAGAACTCATTTTATTTTGTAACAACACTTTTTAGTAATAGCCTGGTAGTTTGACCAAAACTTGCTTTGACTCTCCTCTATGATTTGCTCTCAACAAGCTGCAGATAAAGTTGTTGCAAATAACTCGGTGCATACCATTGTAAGTGGGAAATGCTTCCTGGCTTTCTGTTTTTTTGTCCTTCAGATAAAACTATTCACTTATAAATTTGTGGGGTGAGGATTTTTTAAGGTGTTTTGTAAAACAAATATAATCAGAAAATGAAAGCAAGGCCTCCTTCTTCTTGGGTAGATGTTGACAACTGCTAGGTTTGCAGCATCACTCTTCTCTCTCCCTCTCTCACTAAGTATTTCATTATTTGATGCAGAGTGTAATTAGTTCACCAAGAGACCTTGTCTCAGCATTTCCCACTGAGTGTTGGTGCAAGGTTGGTCTGGTTGGTTTGGGCTGTGGGTTCAGGCTGGACCTGGTGCAGGAGGATATTTGAACCTGCCTCTCGGGCCTCCTGCACCGCTCGTGCTCTGGGGCTTTGAGGTAGAGGAAGGGCATCATTGCAGGTGAAATGGCTGGCGTGCAGAGAGAGCAGGCTGGTGTAACCTCCTCCTCTCTCCTCGTATTCCCCATCTGCTGGCTTAGACTCGTCCCCACTGAACATGCTGGTGTCTGCAGGTTCTGCCCTTCACACGTTGAGTTTCCTCCCTTACTGTAAAGTGACCTTAGGTGTCTTCACTAGGTGTGGAGAAGCCAGGTGCAATAATGTCCAGCACTAGGATCTCATCCTTCTTTGAAGCTAAATATAGGCCTAATAAGCACTATGTAATTGTGGTTTTCCCAGCAAATGAAGGAGGAGATCTGGACTTTACCTGAAGAAGCATGCAGGCGTCTCTTGTATTTATTGAGTTGAATGGTGAGATTTAAACAACAGAAAACAACCCAGTGTTTATTGTTAATAGATTAGCTTTTATAATAACTAATCCTTTTGTAAGTTGTTTTGATGCTTTAGCATTTCATGTTAGTTCCTTATTTAAAAAAACTATTATTCAGCAGCTGAGTTGCATATGATGAAGGGTTTGTGGTTGGCTGCCATGGGAAAGGGGTCGTTAATAAGCCATTTTCTCTACGATGTGTAAATTAGGTATGTGATGAACTAGTTCAGGTAGTGATTAAAACTGAATTACTTACACACCTAGGCATGTGAACACAAGGTGAAAAAATGAGAATTTTGGAAACTTTTTTCTTGGTTTTTCTTCTTACTAGGTGGAGNGGTGGGGAATGAAAAACTAAACAATTTTACTTTCCTCTTTTCACAGCATTTTGTAGTTATATATCTCATTTTCGTAGAAATTAAAAAATCTTGGTTCAATTAACTAATTGTATGCTTTTGCTCTGAAAACTCAGTCGAAAATCTGCAGTAAAAAAATGAATGTTTTGTGTTTATGGATTCTTAATTAATATTCTTAGTGACCTAGAAAAGAATGCAAGCAGTCAGTTTCTGTGGCTAAAGTCAGCCCTCAGCTTTATTCTACATTTAATAATATATATTTTTAAAAAATGTATTTCCCCACAAGACAGTTATGATATAGCACACATTAATTTTGTATGAGCAGGGATAAATGACACTAACATGTGTTCCAGATGTTAAAATAGCTAGAGCTTAAAATATGAGTGAGGCACAGCTGTTGTGACTCGGCTCCCCTGGGGCCGCATGGGTATCCCATGGAATGCGATCTAGTCTCTTATTTAGGAGTCTCATCTAGGCACTGCCTCACCAAAATTTTAGATGCCTTTTCCAGGAGGTTGATCCACTCCTATCCAGCCCAGTATAACTACCTGCATTCCCCAGACAGTTGTTGGAGACCTGCATCTCTGGAGACAATCCTGCTTGCTTGCCTTACATGTTTGCCTTGATATGTCAACTGTGTAAGGAGCACAAATACCTCAGGGGAGTGATCCAGACAGTTTAACTTCCATGAATGCCTGCCTGCCACATCTTGTGCGAGCATTTCAGCTGAGGGAGAGTAAAGGTTGTAAGCACTGTCTGCTCTTTAAGTTGAAGTTGTGGCCACTCTGCAGCCAAGAACTCAACAGTCATGGAGCAAACGAAGGTGGAGCCAGGCTCGGACCAGGGATTAGGGTGTTTACCTGTCTGGCCCCTGTTTCCAAGACAGTTCTTGCTTTTAAAATGCTTATTCAGTGATTGAAAGCGTAAAATGCTTACATGTGCTTCCATCATTGCTGCCACTACTGCAGTCTTGGCCGCATCTCATTTTTCAGCATTTTAAAATAACTTAAGCTGTTTGTTGGAGTCTGCATGTCTTGGAGCACAGATGATCAGCAGATGCCTATCTAGCATGAGCATATGTGTGAGTAATTAAGGTTAATGCACAGGGAACTTTTCCTAGAAACATAAGTAAGGAGTCACCTATTGAGTTTTAGTGCCTAGAAGATTAGGTAGTTCTGGATAATGAGTGAATTATGTCTGTCCTACAACTTAAGTAGGTTTTAAGTTTCACCTTTGTATTTTATTTCCTTGGCACTTTGTCTTTCTGCTACCTCCAGGCTCCTGGGGGAGCTCTTAGCATGTGGTGAGTTTGTGGCTTCCCTCTCTCATCAGCAAGTTACTGGTCATCACTCACCTCTTCTCATCGAAAGCTGAAATAACTGTATACTTCAGCTGCTGCTATCTAGAGTTTGCTATCTAGAGTTTTCTTAAATAGGATCTTTCCTTTCCTTTTTTTTTTTTGAATGCAGGGGATAGTCAAGTGAGGCACATCTTGGAGACATTTATGAGCTGATATTCCTAGCTTCTCTAATATCTATCAAGGAAGGGGTTGGGTATGTCTTTTATCTTGGCCTTGGGGGTGTTATCATACATATGGGTGGGAAGGAAGGGAAAGGGGAAAAAGGCAGGATGGGAAAAAGGGATCTTCTGTTGAGTGAATACCAGCACTGACAAATGGACATCCCTTGAATTGCACACAGCCTGTTTTGTCTCGTGTCCTCTGTTCTCACCAGCGTACGCTGAGAGCATCCAGGAAAATGAATTTCTTTTCCTCTTTATTAACTACTTTGTTGTCATATGAGAGCAGTCTTACTAGGCCTTCCTTGCCCAGGTCATGACAAGTAAAGGAGTGAGTGGAGCTGGCCCATTTCTTTTAAACTGGAAGAAGTCAAGAAGAGAAGCAGCAGCAAAGAGCGAGTGTTCCAGCTCTGCAGATGCTTCTTATTTTCCTGCACTGATGCCCACAGACACTAAAACCAACATCGAAGAGAAAAACAAACGAAGTGTATGTGCCTCCATGCTTGTTCAACAGCCAAGGGTGAGTTTAGTATAATCATTCAAAAAGTTATTTATTTTGTGATTCACTGAAATAAAAAATAGTTTGTTAGTTGGGGGTAATGTTACTTGCTGTGAAATGGCTGTTTCAATTATGAAACATTTATAACATACTGAAATATACATATTAGTAAAAGTAATAGTCCAAGGCATCAGATTTCAAAATTATATTTAGATATTGTGCCCAAAGAGTCACCTGAATTGATAATGTATTAGTTGAAACAGCAGACCCTGATGTGCAGATAACTCTTAGGATGTGTATTTTTGTATTACGGTCTGTGAACAATACAATGTTTTTGCTTATTTCCTGAAGTCTCAGCAATAAAATTTCATCATCATTAATCAAGAATTGTAAAAATTATTTCCACATTAAGGTTTAAGTTTGATGTGCTTAGTTTTTATAAATAATATTAACTTTTAAAAAAGTATCATGTAAATATATTTTATTGGGAAATAGTGTATGAACAAAGCTAGGATCTGGTTATCAAATAATTTTTTAGCTAGTTAATATGCCAGAATATCACTCTGACAAAAAGCTAAATAGAAAAAATGAGACTTAGTTTGCAGAGGTTTTGTCCATCTCCAAACAAAGAGAGGTCAGGTAAGACATTGGGTGTGTGGTCATACAGTTTTGTTCAATTCATTTGCAATCATTTTCCCTTTATAGGAGCCTGTGAATAAAAGGCTTAGGAGAGGAAAATATTTTTAAGGAAAAATTTAATTTCAGCCTATGTGAGAAACTAGCACATAGGAATTGTGATAAGGAGGAAGGAATGAAAGTGGCAGAAGAAAAAAAGGGGAGTGATTTAAAAATAATAATAAAAAAATTAAGGGATGCCTGCAAAAAATACGTCATTTGAAGCAGAATACTAACTAAATGATTATAGAGAGAGACTGGAAAGCAGGAGTAAAATTGCCACTGTTCTTTTATACCTTAGTTAAGGAAAATAAAAGCTGTAAGTATCCCCAGCAGCATTATTGCCTCTTTAAAACCCACTTGATATGTACAGTAGAAAAAAAAAGCATAGATGGGTTTCCCTACATTGCCTCTCCAGGTGAAATTTATGGTGTAAACACAGTTGGGTGTTATAGAAAACTAGTTTTGTCTTGTGAGTGAATGTACGGAGATTGCGATGATGCCAAAATCATAATTGTTACCCTAGGTGTTACCCTATCTCTCTTTGGATATTGTTGGACCAGTGATCAGCAACTTGTGTCATAAAAAGCTTTCAAAGATGATGTAGGTAGGTTTGATTGCTGGTAGAACAAGGCACAAATGAATTATGTTTAAGAAATATTCTAGTATTTCAAAATACAAAAAATGAGTAAATCGGAGAATAAAAAAGCCATTTCACAAAGCCTATATCAGAGTTCAGTAAACAAGGTTAAGTTAATATTCTGAATTTCTATTTTGATACTTTCAAAAACAGCATCTAGTGAGTCACCGTTCGGACAAACTCTCTTGGTACTGAAGATTGCTCATTAAGAGCAAACCTCCTGCTTCTGCATTTTAAAAAGCCAAAGAATAAAGGCATTTGTTTCAGGACAGGGATATTTTTGACTTCACAGGCCAGGAACTGCTAGCTACAGGCTACAAAAGATGCACTACCAGTATCGGAGTGCTATGTCCATGGATGGCGAGATGGTTCCATCCAAGCAGCACAGCAATAGCACGGGTGGCTTCCCGGGGCTGTTCAAGCTCAGCTCCCTTGACTGTTTACTAACATCTTGCTTTGCTCGTCCTGCTGAAATTTTTTTCTTTAGGTACCTTGAATTATACCCACCATTATTTATTCTTCAGATCTATTAGATTATTTGAATTCAAAGTATGAAGGGAATTCCTCAGAAAATAATGGCCTCTACTTTTGAATTAAATTAAAACTAATAAAATGCTTGTGTAAAAAAAACACCTCAGAAAAAATTGCCAGCTGCATTGGAATAGAGGATCAGTTGAATTTATTTCCTCGAACACAGTACACTTTGTGGATATTTCCTCCAACCACAACCAACTTGAAAGGAAGAGAAACTTTATTCATGGGAATGTAGGTCAGCCAGCAGTACAAACCCCTTTTTTATCCACAAAGGCCCCATATTTGACAGCCTATATATAATAAATAAGTAATGATTGCATGTGGACAAAACAAGCTAAACAAGTTATAAAACTTGGAGGAAAACCAGCTAGACAGTCTCTATCCAGTCGGTGCCTCTGATTCACTTTGAGGTGGTCTCCAGAGCCTCTGCCGCAAAAATGAGCTATTGTTCGGCAGCCTGCAGCATCTCCCCTCCCCTCCCAGGCCTGCAGCTGGCTGTCTCGCGTGTCCCAGCCGCCTTTGGTCTCAGCACAGGGGAGCATTTCGCTGCCGTGCCGGCAACCGAGGTGAGAGCCCAGGCACAGCCAGCTCACGGGGCTGGGAGATGGGGCAGGCGTGCTCGTCTTCTATTTCCCACTTGCATCTCCATCTCTGAGAAGTAACAACTTTATCTTAATGAGGATAATGAGGCAAGTCAAAGTATTTGAAGATGGCAGTAGTGTGACTCAACAGATGGGAGAAGATGAGCTGCAGTGTATTTCTTGATGAGGTGTTTCTGTGGTGGTGGAGTGAAGGGGGCTGGGAAGGTGAAGGCTGCGAGAACGTGGGGCAAGGTGTGAATGAAGTGTGCATGGAAAAGGATTATTAGCTTGTGTGAGTATCATAATTCAGCTGGCTAAACTATTTTATGTTGCTTCCAAAGGTATGTCTTTGCCCCATTGTGCTTTTTTGTGTTCTCCATGATAGATGACTCCATCCCATTAAATTTCATTTGAGTGAGCTCTTCCAAAAAGTCTCCCTCTGCTGCTTCTGAAAAATGTGATTTACACCTGAAGGGCGATGATTTCGGAAAGACTTTTTTTTCTTGTAAAAATACCCTTCTCTTGGCCTGTTTGTATGTCACTGCATTCAAATCCAGTGATTTATCCAACCATAAATAGATATTACTGCTCTGTAAAGTCTGTTGTGAAAAAGGCATGTAAACTGACATTTGTATCTATATCTACACACACACACAGACACACACACAGAGTGCTGTAAACTTGAACTCACTCTGGAGTAACTTCAGGACTTGATCTAACTGGACAAGAGCTACTGTTAATGATTTTTGCATAGCATGCTGTGTCTTTTGTGACAGAACACGTGGTGAGCTGAGATACACGTCTAGGACTGCTGTGCTTTTTCTTAGCAGGTCATGGCAGTGTCCTGTGAGCTGATGGACAGCAAACAGATGAGAAAATGTATGAAACCTGTATGGATCTGTAAAGTGACAACTCTATCTTTGCTACCCTGTGCTTGTACGTAATTTCTTACTTCTCCTGATGAATCGTGCCAATTTAAAGGGCAATTTTATGGTATTATGGTTTTATGGATGTCAGCGTGATGATATCTTTCACCGAAAGCTTTGGCGACAAAATTCTAACATGTCTTTACCCAGTACTCTCCCAGTCCCAAGTGTGTTACGGCTGGGTTATTCCCTGCTCTTTCATTCCTTCTCATTTCCCCCTCAAATTATGTATAATACATGAAAAAACACCTCATAAACATCATGTATTATGGCCCCAGTATGCGTTCATGTGTATTTCAGTGGGTCCGTTCTACTCGAGATGAGAAATGTAAGTTTCCAAAAGATGAACAGAATGAGATGATGAAGGGAAGGAAGACCTTTATTTATTTAGCCTTTGGTTAAGCTTTATCTTCTGGAAAACCTCTAAGTACATTTGTAAATGCAGGTTTATGATGCCCAGGTGTTATTGGTGGCGATGTCTAACGTGTTAAGAAACATCTATTAGACACTTAATTTTTTGTCATGTGCAACTATAATCATAGATTATAATCCATGATCATAAGTATGATAAAACCCTTTTAAATTTATGACATTAATTATAGCAACTCTAGTCTTAACTCATTTAAAATATTTGAGGCAATTTGTAGGTCCTGGCTAAGGAAATGAAAGAAATGAGCGAGTTCTCTTTTCCTCCCTTGAACTTACGTGAAATGATTGCTACGTTCCCTTGCATGCCAGGCAAGGCTTTACAAGTTCTTGTAGACTATAAGTAAATGGATATGTGGCTGAGATGGTGCCTTGGGGCTAAATACTCGTGTAATGATAAATCTGAACAAGGAACAAAGCAGCCCGTCAAAAACAGCGCTTATTGTTAGATGTTGATGCTGGAAGGCTGGGAGGGATGGGTTGCCTGAGGAATGATAAAAATGATGATGTTTACAAGAAGAGATGTTAAATTGTGTAGAATGACTACATATTTCAATGCAGCAAAATGCACTAGTGCAACTTTAAGGTTACAGAGTTAAAAATCATAACAATTCAAGGAATATTGAAGTGTCCCACGGTAAAATTGGTTCAGGTTCCCTGCGTTCCTGTTTTATGGCCCTGCATGTGTTCAGTAGTACAAATACTAGCTAACCTACCCTGCATCAGGTTACGTGCAAGAAGCAAAGCAGGAGTATAAAACCAGAGCACAGCAGAGGTAACACTGCTTTAGGCACCTTCTTTTATGTTTCTTGGCGTAGCAATTAAAGCATAAACGTTCTGTTACTACATTAACATAGTTTTAGCTTGTCTAGTATCCTGCTTCTTCTAAAGCAAAAGAAAGCAACTGCTGCTTTCTAGAAGGAAGAGAATTATTTTTTTTATAAAAAACAAGTGGTTATCTCTGGACAGTGTTCAACCATTACTGCTCCGCAGTTACTGATGGATGGTGCTGCAGTACTGTTCACCTGCCTGTCCCATCTGAGAGGTTACACTCTAAATTCATCTAATGATAGATTCCTTCAACATGTGTACTCTAACTCATTTTAGAGCCCTTCCTCATTTTAGGGCTCTAGACTTGTATGCTTTGTGATTGCCTCCCTTTTTGTGACCACAAAGGTGGAAGAAGAACCTGTGTCTGCCTCTGGCTTTCCAGGCTGGGAAGAGTAGTGTGGGCTGAGTCCTGGGCTTCCCTCGCAGCTCACCGGCCTTGCGGCATGGCAAGGTTCAGCCTCTATCGCTGAAGCTTTTATGGAGCAGGAGCCAGGCTTTAACTGGGTCATGTATTCAAGAGCTTCCAAACTGGAGGACCATCTGTTCTGGTCTTTGAAATGTCTGGAAAAATCACACTCCTACTGACTCTGCGTAGGCTGCTCTGCCATAGCTTGTACTTGGATCTCCCTCTGCCTCTTGTGTACACCTGCCAACTGCTGTGCCTGCATTTATTTTGTGCCCCAAAGCCACCATTTTTCCCCCCTAAAATGTTTCTGTCTGTTTGTTGTTTATTTTGAAAGCATTTGACCATTTAAATCAGATATTTCATGTCCTACAAGGACCTCTAAAGAACTTTATTTGTGTTTCTGCATTTTGGATGATGGAGTAAAGAGCCTCTGTGAAGCCTGTGCTCCATGGATGAAGTGCAGATTGTAGGTGATATGCAAGTAATTTTCTCTGTCCTTTCTAGGTCAACAAACACTTCCAGCTCCTAAGAAGCTTCACTCAAAATCCTCTGTATTACTAAGACATGAATCTCTCTTGAGTTGTATAAACTGGATTTGAACTATGTATAAAAAAAAAAGTTTGGTTCTAATTCTTGGAACAGGTTTTGGTGGTTGTTTGCTGTGCTGAGAGGTAGGGGTTTTTTTTTTTGCTTCTATCTGAAGTTTATCAGAAGTAGTCTATAAATGTTTCTTTTTCTACTCAGGTGTTGCACCTCAAACATAAATCACGTGTGTCTGTAAATGTGATCGTTCTGGGGGGAATTGCTTTTGGCGAGACGAGGAATGAGAGGCTCAAAGGTTATATGCCAGAAAGATGTCTGCGGAGATAAAACGTGGGTGGGTAGGTATGTTAAAACTGGTTACGCATCTTTGATAAGGAAACAGTTGTGCTGTTTTGGACTAGACAGATTTAAGCAAACACTCTTGGACATTGAGAGAGGCAATCCTGCTCCAATCCTTTTTTTTCCTCCCTGCAAGGTTACTTTGAACCCAGACACTAACCATGTCGTGTGTCCCCCCCCCCCCCCCCCAATAGGGGCATGTAGCTGGCAGCTGGGGATGAGGGGGTGGCTTCTCTCTTGGGACAAACATGTTGCATCTTTATTTCTTTTTGATAATTACTTTTAACTGAATGGTGCAAAACTGCAGATGCACAAATTCAGATACCTGGGTAAAATTGCAGATTTAATTTTCATTTAGTGGAGAAATAGGGAGGTAAAGTTTAACTTCTCTAGAGACTCAATTTTTATAAAATTGCATGCAGTATTACTTAGTGAAAAGCAACTTTTTCTACAGTATGCTCATTTTCTGATAATGTGAGGAGGTTTATAGCATGGCTTGAAATTAAGTACTAATTTAATCATTCGTTCTTTGTGGCCTATAACTGTAATGTAGTTTAATTTCAATGACAAACTTCAAACTTCTATTTTATCCAAGACGTCTTCAATTAAAGTGGAGCATTCAGTGAATAGGAAGAAAAGAAATACGGGTGCTCGTCTTCATCTCGTCGGTTAATAGATTATTCTGGAAGGTTGATAGATAGAAGCAGACTTTTCCTCGGGTTCTGTTTGGAAAGAGACAAAGTGTCGTGGTTGATGATAGAAACTTCTACAGATTGTCATATCTCTCTGCTACATGTCTTTATGCAGGTTTTTATGCCTGATTGCTTAGGAGATAAACCTTATGTCTCCCATCAATAGATGTATTTCACGACTTATGTCAGTTCTGGCCTTTAATGTCAATACTCTCCCTCCTATACTAAGATTTATTTAGTGCCATTTCTTTTCCCTGCTCTTTGTGTTGTGAATCTGGGTTCTGCTTAATCATGTATGTACTGGAGAGTGTCATGAAAAGTAGCAGAGTAACATTTGGAATTTGCTTTAAATCTTTATCCTTTGATGTAATGCACAGATTTTGTTTTTACTCTCCAAAATGCAGCAAGACCAACCATAATATTTTGCCAAAATCAACGGGGATTGTTGACCTACTGCCTGGGATTGCTGTGGAGAAACCCTTCTCTGGGGTTTTTGACCCTGTTACCAAGTGATAGGCACTCGTGGTTCCAAGCCAAACATGTAGTTTTGCTCCTGAGGAACTGTGAGTGATGAGAGCTCCCAGGTTTACTTGAAGACCTCAGTTTCCCTCCCATTGGTGGTCCTGGTGACACCACCAGGATGGCAGGAAGGCAACTGCCTTTCACTGCATAGCACGTTATTCTTCATCTGATGAACTCACTGACTGCTTCCTGGTGCTGGATCCTCTTGGGAGAAGTGTTAAGTGGCTGTAATTATAGTAGCAGGAGGTGGTAATCTCTTTCTTCTTATGTTTCACTTCATGAAGCCATGGAGCATGCTGGTGTTCAGTGCCACAATGACCAGAGACCCTCTGCAGGTCTGGCAAGAAGTAGCTGGTAGCTATGGGGCTGTCCTTCCTGATGAGAGGCTGCTGCTCAGCCTTGGAGGATCTCCTGCATCCAGAGTTGGACCTTACAAGTTGAAGAGCTGTAGGGGAAGCTCATTAATAAAGTTGATGAGTTGGAAGGTGAGTGCCAGGTTTCTGGAAGCCCTCCATCAGTGTGGTTGACTTCCTAGCTGACACTTGGAACAAACTTAATATGGAGGTGTTGTGAGTATTGCCACCCAACCCCCCGCTGCCACAAGTCCAGAAAAGTGAATCATCGCAACAGGAGCCACCAAAAATTGGTATCCTGATGTTCTGGGTGCAGAGGGGAGATGCAGCTGTTGAAATGAGGCTAGCTGATGGTGAGATATCCTCTGGCATTTACAGGTTTTGTTATCTAATAGGGGGAATGCAGAAGAGGGTGGTTTATCTTAAATGTCACTTCATGAACACATTGATTAAAGTGCTTACGCTGGAAGTGAGATTTTGGTGAAATGCTTTTCTTTTCCTGAGAGAATTTCAACCCACCTCCTCTAAATCAAGTGCTTTAGGAATTAAGTGATCAGGGTACTCAGAAATCAGCGGAAGAGTCTTTCTGTGCCATTCTCTGCTGCCAGGACTGCTTCTGTATTTTATATTAATAATTGTCGGAGTAAAAGTCCATTCCTTTATCTCGCTTCAGGTTCATGAAACTTAGAATCCAGACAATCCACAACGTGAGAGGTTTTTAAAATAAGCTAGAAATGTTCATGTACGCTATCCATTTAGACATTCATGCTATTCATATTCCTATTGTATTGGCGGTTCTGACACATATGAGTGTTTCTCACAGCTGTGCTTCTCCATTTCATTTTGGCTGAGAAATAATGAAGGTAAGCTTGAAAGTGATGCTATCCTTAGTGGGCAGGTTTGGAGACCTTAGTAATGATGAGTTGTCCTTGGGGCTGGTGTGAGCGCGTTTGATTGCTTGTGTGGATAGGGCCTCCCCAGGCTGGGCAGCAGTTCTAGGATTTATCCCTAAAAGGGGGATGAGTTCGGCTAGGAGAAGCAGTAAGTTCTGAGGGACATTGCAGATGAGTATAAAAGGATTTTGATATTTTATGCACCTAGGTTAACAGATGGCAGATGCAATGCAGTACACATTAATGTAGAATAAATAATGAATCTTAGAGAAAAGAATAAGAGGAAACATCTGCTGAATTGAAACATGATGTATCATACTGACTGAGAGAAGAGCAAGTTACCATGGAGAAATTCTCAAAACGGGCAATGTGAAGAGCAAAAACCCCTATTACTGCAATTTAATTTTTTTTTTTTTTTTTTTTCCCAAGAACAGGGTGTGTTCATCTAGGATTGTATCATTACTGTGCAGGAACATATATATTAGTGTACTGGTTTAAAGAGCTTCCCCCTACTTGGACGCTGAGCTGTAGAGCATGTACAGCCATAACCCATTGCCCGCCAAGGGTGTTTTTCTGAGAAATGTGCCGGTGATTCACCAGAGAGTGAAGCAACTCTTCCCATTTGAATTAATGTAGCAAAAGTGGGATGGTGCAGGGGCTTAAGTTAATACACAGCCTCATGCATAGGGGCAGGATCTAGTAGCTCGCTCTGTTGAATCCTTTTCATAGAATCATAGA
>VZTQ01006125.1:250-47775 GCA_013400755.1 Pelecanoides urinatrix | reverse complement strand
CATCTAGTCCTGCCCCAGACCCCAGCTGGCATAATATGGGGAGTAATTAAAGCTCCCCCATGGAAAGCAGGGATGTGGGAGGCTGGAGCCCTGGCTCCTCGAATCTGCTGCAAGCTATGCCCTGCCTGGTATTTGAGGCAGGGGTTCAAGTGGGACTGTGATGTCCCTTCTCCTCTGTCAGCCCTGAGTCCTGTCAAAATGTCACTCACCAGAGCTTTGCTTTCCCCAAGCCCCAGCTGCCCTTGGGCTCCCTGTGACACTGGCAGCGGTGCCCCGGCTGCCTCCAGCCCAGCCGCAGGCGGCTGTCACCGTGCCGCTGGCTCCCTTTCAGTCCCTGTCGGAGCCATATGTTGAATATCTCCCTCCTTTCCACGGAGCCTCTTTAATGATGCCGCTGAGCAGATGTTTGTGCTGAGCCACGTGCTCCAGAGACCTGGTTTGTTGTTTTTTTTTTTTTTCCAAAGCTCCTGGCTCGTGCTGGGGATCTCCTACCACTGTTCTGCTTTGACACCGGGCTGGTGGCAGGCTCGCTTGCTCCCGTCCCCATACCGGTGCAAGCAGCACCGTGTTCCCCATCACCAGGGTCGGTCACCACATCCCCTTCTCCATCGTGGTCCTCATGTCTGGAGCTGCACTGGGAGGTCTTCTGCACGAGGCTCATTCCTGCGTGGCTGAGCCCGCCGCTCCCACCAGTCCTGGCCCACTCGTGTGGCCTTGTCCCACTCCTTTGCCTGCCCGTCTTCTGTGGGGGAAGTTCTAGGGAGGGAGATGGGTATTAAACAGATTTTGCCTACCTTTCTCATTACATGGAATATTTGAGAGTGGCTGCGGAGAAGTCAGCAGAAGAGTGATAGTTTTGGATGATGACCTGCAGCTGGAAAACAGCTTTTCTGCTCTTTCTGCAGTACAAAATTGCCAGATTAATGCAGGGTTAAGCCCTTGCTTGTCCCTAAAGCTCCTGGTGGCAGTTTGCTCCAGAGCTGAGCTCTGCCCCAGAGGAGGAGCAGAGGTGGGAGCAGCGTTGGAGTCGCTGGCTCTGCATTTCCCATCCTGCTGCGGGCAGGATCCGTGAGCGCCGGTTTTCACAGTGCTGCCAACCTGCGACAGCTGTCCTGCGGCATATCTGAGCCAAGAGGGTGGCCCGGCTCCAGCCCCAAGCCCCATCCTCTCCCTCTTTTGCTCTTTTCCAAGCAAGATCAAAGACACTTGTTCGGATTTCCGAGCCTCTGGGTTTGGAAATGGGCCACTTTAGCCCTGGCATCTGTTGATCCAATTTAGCTGCATGACAGCTCCTCCGAGGCTTCCAGCAGCAGCGTGACGGGCGCTCTCCTCCCGAGGAGGAAGGGAGGGAGCTGCTGGATCGGCCAGACCTGGCTCTCCTGCCTGTCTCCTCCCTAGCTCCCACTGCCTTCCCGTGCCCGTTGCCCTCTACAGCCTCCAGGTTAAGGTGAGCCTGGCCTGGAGCAGGTGATTTCTTCTTCAAACTCAGCCAGCATCACCGCCGTGCCACCCTTGCAGCTGCTGCTCTCTCCCTTGCCCTTCCTAGGGGTTCATAAGCCCATTTAAAAGCAAGGGCAGCTTTTTGCACTCTGTGAACGCCCTTTGGTGACAGAGCTGTCGCTAGCCCTTGTGTTCTGGAGCTTTGTCCTTGTGCATCCCTCGCCCCAGAGGGATGACAACAGTGGCAGTGCTGTGGGATCCCTCCCGCGGTCCCCTGGGGAGCTGGGCTGGGTTCGGATCGTGGCCGCTGTGTCTTTTTGGGCTGGAGAAGTAGGTAAATTCACTGGGTTTGAAAAACAAGCTTGCACAAATCTCTGCTTGCCCTGCAGCAAGGCTCTTCCATGCATGGGGCTGCTTCTGTTTGATGGAGCTCTCCTGTCAGCCGGGCTCGAAGAGGAGGAGAGGCTCTGTGAAGCTGAGCCGTCCCTCTGCCGTGTGGCCCCACTGGCAGGCTCTATGCTGGATTTAACTTGGAGCCTTTTGCTCTCCGGGAAGATATTTGTGTGCTTTTGGGTCCTTGCAACTGTGCCCGAGAGTCCTGCTCTGCTGTAGAGGTTCTTGAGGCTTTGGCAGTTCTTCCTGATGTGCCCTTGGAGTTGGCAGCCACTTTTTGGGTGCCTCTGTTGTGCTTCAGTCCTGGGATGATGCTGATGAATCCGACTGGGGGTGGGAACCGAGCTCCCATGTGCTGCCCCAGGCTAAGAGCAGTGTCTGCTTCCCTGGTTTCTGGTTGCAGTGATGGATTCACCTCTCCCAGTTCTCCCTGTGGTGTCACCAGCTGGCAGAGACCTGCTGTCACCTAGGACGGGCTGTGCTCCAGCAAGAGGGGTCCCACATGCCAGGAGCTTTGTCCTTGTGCATCCCTCGCCCCAGAGGGATGACAACAGTGGCAGTGCTGTGGGATCCCTCCCGCGGTCCCCTGGGGAGCTGGGCTGGGTTCGGATCATGGCCGCTGAGTCTTTTTGGGATCCTTCAGCCCTTCGCCTGGGCTGGAGAAGTAGGTCAGTGCGTGGGTGCTGTGCTCTGTGCCAGGCAGGCCACTCCTGTCATGCAGGGAGCCTTGTAGTGCCTCTTGCCCTGCCTTGGCTTGATAAAGCCCCTCGGTGTGTCCCGTGAGCCGCCTGGTATTCCCCATCCTCCTGATGCTCTTCCCTCTCTGTTTTGCAGAGGAGGATGTGGAAAACTTTGATGTGACAAACCTGTCGCAGGATGTTTTACGGAGCATCGAAGCCGATAGCTTCTGGTGCATGAGCAAGCTGCTGGACGGGATACAGGTGAGCCTCTGGGGCCGCGGAGGTTTCTCTCTCCTTGCTGGGGTTGCAGTGTGTCTGGGTGAGCACTCTACATGTCCCAGCATCAGGGAGGTTTCGCTACTTTACTGAGCTAAATCTGTGGGTAAAATCCTGGGGAAATAAGACGCTGCGGCTGCCCAAGCAGTGCTGTCCTGACTGGGGTCGTCACAGCAGGCAGATGATCCTGGTGCTCAAGAGCCATGCCTGCTTGGCTCATGGGGAGCTCGGCTCCCTGTGGAGCTGGGGATCTGGTTTTGGTCATTTCTAGCTGTTGTTTGAGCTGCTGCTTCTGACTCGTGGCCTCTCCCCACAGGATAACTACACCTTTGCACAGCCGGGGATCCAGAAGAAAGTCAAAGCCCTGGAGGAGCTGGTCAGCCGGATTGATGGTAGGTGACAAGGGGATCTGGAGGCTCTTTTGTCACAACCGCAGGAGGCCTCCTTTGCAAGTAGCACCCTCAGGGCGGGGGTAGACACTTGCCTACAACACCTATGGAAGCAGGGCAGGGTAGGGTCAGCCAGAAACCCCCTGGGGACGGGGTTCTTCTGGCCAGGTACAGGGTGAGGAGTGGAAGAGTTTGGGAAAACAAGGTCTCAGCCTGAAAGTGTGTGAAAGCCGGTGTTTTTGGGGCAGTGCCGTGTGCGGGAGCTGGAGCACTGTGGTCCCCAGGTATGTAAGTGAAATGTGCTGTTTCAGAGCAGGTACATAATCACTTTAGGAAGTACGAGGTCGAATACCTGCAGTTTGCCTTTCGCTGGATGAACAATCTGCTTATGAGGGAGCTGCCTCTTCGCTGCACCATCCGCCTCTGGGACACCTACCAGGTAGGCAGGCTCCCGCTGCCTTCCCTTGGCTGGTCACTGTGGGGCCAATTCCCTGTACACGGGGGGACGAAGGTCTTCTGGCAGCACCGTGCAACTGGGGAGACGAGGGAAGCAAAGCAGTGTGGCCCTGGGACATTTATAGCCAGCTGGGAGATGGGTGGCCCAGCAGGACATTTGTGTCCGGGGAAGTCCAGCTGAGCTGCAGGAGCTGACCCAGAGTTTTGTTGTCCGCAGTCGGAGCCAGAAGGATTCTCACATTTCCACCTGTACGTCTGCGCCGCCTTCTTGATCAAGTGGCGGAAGGAGATCCTAGATGAGGAAGACTTCCAAGTAAGTCCCTGAGGCTGGGGTAGAGGGGAGGGAGTTGCTCTGGTTGGGATTCCAGCGTGGACACAGTCCACCATCATCTCAAAGCTGGCTCCAAGATCATCCAGTCTCAGGATCTTTGCCTAAAAGTAACTTCTGAGCCTCAGCCCTCAGGACAGAGAATTGGGCTGTTGGAGGGTTCAAACATCAAATAACCAGCTCTTCCTTGGGCTTGAGCTTTGATCGCGGTAAGTCCCTTTGTGTTTGCCTTCTGGTGTCTGGCTGTAACACTGTGGTAGCACCCTTTGATCTCAAGGGGTTTGGGGGCATCTGAGGTGCTTCACTGATTCGGATCTAGACACGAGCACATCTTAATGCTGTCTCTGAGCCTTTCAGACCTGCGAGTGTGGTGAGCAAAAGTTACTGAGTGCTGCTGCTTCTGGTCCTGCCGGCCCTGAGCCTACTCTGCCTTCAGCCCCCCAAACTAAGCACCTTCCCTTCTTTCAGGGCCTTCTGATGTTATTACAAAACCTGCCCACGATACACTGGGGTAACGAAGAAATTGGACTCCTGCTCGCTGAAGCCTACAGACTCAAGTACATGTTTGCGGATGCCCCCAATCATTACCGCCGATAGGTGCCAGGACTCAACTCCCTCCTCTCCCGCGCGCCCACCCCCGCGTCCTGGCCCGATCTGATCACTGTGGCATTTTGTTGTCCCAAGTCCTCGGACACTCCAGCCGGGAGCTGCTCCTCGCTGTACAAAGCTCACATTGACTCTTGTCTTAACTCTGAACGTGTGCCTGTCTGCCACTCCGTGCGCCTGGATGTGCCACTCCAACGACCATCAGTATTTCACGCCGTGCCGGTGGCTCGAGCCAGGGAGAGAAGGGGCTGGGGGAGGGACATGGGGGGCAGCTTTACAGATAAACTGAGCCGAGGACGAAGCCCTCCTGTCCTCTCCACCCCTTGCCCTGGGCTTGTCCGGCTGGAACCACCTTGGCTTCACTGCCTCGTGTTAACCTGCCACCACCTGCGCTGCTCCATCTGTTCCCCTTCTCTTTTCCGACACCGTTCACTCCAACTCCGAGACAAAAATGCCTTATCAGAGACCAGCCCGGCCGGAAAATCCTTCTCCCCGAGGGCGGCAGGGCAAGAAGTTTCTCTCAGGGCCTAGCTTCTCTCCGAGGGTCCGGAGACCCCAAGCACTTTGTGGGTTTGCAAGAGAACCCCTGGCACCTGCCCTCTCTCCTCTCCATCCCCTTCGCCTCCCTCTCCCCCAGGGCAGCGGGACGGGCACGGCCGGGGGGGACCACTCTATCCACGCGCGGTTCGAATGATGCGCGCCAGCTTGACGGGACTTTTGGTGACTGATGTGCTGTCGGTACAGCCCCCTCCAGCGTGGGGGGGAGGCACAGGGGGGCTGGCAGGGGAACAGCACCTCCCAAAACTCCCTTGCAAAGCCCCCCGCTCCTCCGAGGCGTTCTGTGTATATTGTGTTGTGTATATGGGTCAAAGATGTACAATATACGTCTTCTGTTTGTAGCAGATAATGATTTTATATTTATAATGTGTACCCCTTGTTCTCCCCATCCTCTCCACGCCTGGGAAGGCTGCCTGGGTACGGCATCGCCGGGCTTTGGACCCCTCCAGAGGTGGGGGGCATTTTGGAGCTGCAGGTTTTTCTGCCCCAGCATGGTTTTGCAGTGTTGAATCTGCCAGGAAGAGGTGCAATAGAAACACGTATCTCAAGGCTTCCCCGACAAAGAGGATTTGGGCATTTAAAGGAGATGGGAGCTCCCAGCGGGAAGCAGTTGAGGAAACAGGGTATCCGGGCTCGTCGGCTGCTGGCACGCGTCCCTCCGAGCGCTGCAGGGCGCAGCCGTGCCGGTGCTGCCGGCGGGACTCTAGGATGAATGATCCCGGCTCCGGCGTTGGCTGCCCCCAGCACTCCCCGGCCCTGCGGACACTGCCGGGGCTTCTCCTGCGGGACCAGCAGGGACCGGGCCGGCCTCGCCAGCGTCTGCTTTTAAATCAAACCAATTGTGAATGTTTTAACGGGCTGTTTTCTTCCCGCGGGCAGGGCTGTCCGCGGCGTGCCAAGGGCTGGATGCGGGAGGGTGTGGGGGGACAGATCCGGGCCACCCCGGGTTTCTCCCAGCGCTCCCGCGGGACGATGTGGGCTATCAGCAGGGTGCGGAGGTTCCCGGTCCCTCCGCTTCCCGGTGGGAAAAGGCAGCGGGCCACGAAGCTGGGGCCAAGCATGTGAAAGGCAGAGCCTTGTTGCCAATAAAACTCCAAACAGTGTCTCAAGAAATCACTTTCCGAACCTGGAGTTGTTTTTCTCAGGCATTTGGACTTTTATTTTTGTGTGTGCCTTTTGTTGTTTTTGCCAAGAGAAAGATCTGGTGGTCTTTAGTTTAACATGACGAATTAAAAAAAAAAAAGGAAAAAAGCAACACAACCCAAACCCGACAACTGAACTGTGTGGTCTGGCAAGTGTTTGCGGTGGGGTTGGGGGCGGTGAGTCCTTGTTTGGCCCCATGAGGGGCTTCGGGCACGTCACCTGCCCCCCCTTGTGCCTCAGTTTCCCCACCTGTAAAACGAGGGGGAGGTTTTCCTCTTTGTATCTTGCTGGGGGACTCGGTGGTGGTGTCTGAGTTTGCTGTTGGTCAGAGCAGTTTAGGGGACGCCAAATCTCCTTCCGTGCTGCTGAGGACAAACCTTTAACCCCCCAGTTGCTTTCTGTCTCCTATTAATTACTTTTTAAAGTTCAATGGAGTGGAACAAATATAATTACCCCTGGGTGAGTCTTAATTACCTGCATTTGTGGCCGAGGCTTTGTTATAATTGATTGCCAAGGGCTGGCTCTCCAGCTCCTTCCCCTGGGTCCCAACATGGCCGCGCAGCCAGGGGTCCCCATCCAGGGTTTGTGTCCCCAGCACCCAGCCAGGCCCCCCGACGTCTCTGCTGGGCTCTGCTCCCTGCGCCCCCCGCTTTGCAGAGAGGTTAAATCGGGGAGGCTGGGGCAGGAGAAGCCCATCAGGGTTGTTTCTGGCCTCAACACTGGTGGGAGCTGGTCCGGGTTTTGGACTGCCTTCCCTGACCAGGCTGGATCCTGCTGCAGGCTCAGCACCCTTTTTGGACTGAGTGCCCTGTTGTCCTTCGGAAACTGAGGCTGGTACAGCCAGGGGTGACCGTACCCCCGATCCTGCAAGGTGCTGAGCATCCCTGTCCCAAGGCAACCCAGGATGAAACCCCCATCCCACCTGCGCGGGATTTCTCCTCCCAGCCTGGAAGCATCAGCGTGGCTGCGGATGAAAGGTCGGGTCCCTGCGGGGAGGGGACGGGGGGTCCCTGTGGCCGGTGGCACTGGAGGGTGGCCCGGCTGCCTGACCCTGCGTCTGCAGCAGGCACGGCCACCTCCAGCCCGGGGGCACTGGCCACCCACCAGCAGCGATGGACGGGGTGTCACCCGGCTTTTAGGAGCTGCCCGGGATGGAGCAAAAGAGGCAGGGAGCCACTGCAGGGAGTTTATTAACTGCAGGGCTCGTTATTTCTCCTTTAATTGTCACCATTAATGCAGCACCGTGGGCTCGCACCACGATGTTGCATCCGTTTGTGGTCCAGCGATGGAAACACGATTGTCTCCACCTCGGGCCACCGGCTGGGGAGAGCCCGGCTGGGAGGGAGCAGGTCCCCAGTGTCACCAGGGCCGGCCACCGCCGCGGTGACAAGGTCGAGTGCCCGTGTCCTGGCCTGTCCCCACCGGCTCACCTGTGTCCCTGCCCGGTGCAGCCCCTCTCCCGTCACCCGCTTCCAGTGCAAATAAAACACTCTCAGGTGTTAACAGGAGCAAATTCTCCGTTCCTGGGGCTGGCGGCAGCGGCAAAGCCGGGATGTTCGAGGGCTGGAAACACCTCGGGAGGGTTTCGTTGGGCCCGTTAACCCAAGAGTGAATATTTGGCATTGTTTTCCTTTCCCAAATGAAGCCTTTATGGAATCGACAGGGAAAAATTGCACTACGTTCCCGTGCCACCCCATTTGTGACGATAAACAGTGACCGTATCTGCAATCCTTTTTCTGTTGGATGCGACCGGAGTTTTATTAAAGCCTGGAGCCTGAGGAGCTGCAGTAACAGAGCCCTGAGTGATTCCTGCTGTTGCAGGTGAGTGGGCTGAGATATGTCCTGAGGACAAAATAAAATCAAGAGGAGGGTGGAGGAGAGAGGAAGCCCTCGCGGTGAGACCAGGGCCACTTCAAAATATGGGCCGTATGGGATGGGAGGTGGAAAAGAGCCTTGAAGAGAAGCTGATGGGCTGGAGGAAGAGGAGGAGGAAGGGCTCCCCAATCCCCCCACCGTGCCTGGCTCCGAGTGGTGCCGGGGACACGGGACAGCAGCTCGTGTCTCTCCCACTTGCAGACCCATGGTTTCAAACTGGGAGAACCGAATGGTCCCACCGGGAGTGGGGCTGCAGCCAGCCCGGAGCCAGAGAGGGGTTTCCACGTGGCTTAAAATCCAAGGAGCCCCGCATTCTCCCGGCACTTTCCTGGGACCAGACCCCGGCTCAGAGAGGTTCGTCTGGCTGATCGGGCTCCCTGGCAAACACCGCGGGCACCGGCCCTGCCACAGCACCGTCCCCCAGCCCACCCCTGCCTCGCTCCTTCGGGCAGTTACTGGCTCTTTTGGAGCCTTTTTGGGAGGGGGAAAAGTTTTCCAACAGGATTTTTAGGGTTTCTTTCAGGGAGGTGGAAAGGGCCAAACCAAGCACCCACCAGAATGGGTCCAGTCCCCTTCTCCCAGGGGATGGGGAGAGGGGAGAGGTTGAGCAGCGACCTCGGCTCCTGGGGACGGCCGTGCCACCCATCGCTCGAGGACAAACGGACGCTGGCTCCGTTTTCTTCCCTTTTTCTGTTCCAATGGCTCCGGGGGGCTGCGCTGCCTCTCCCACCCCCAGCCCCGCTGCAGGGGCCGGAGCATCCCCCGTGGGCCTGGGGCAGGAGGGGGCAGCTCCCACCAAGGGGAGCAACTGGGTGGTCGGGGGCAACTGGGGATAGAAATGGGGGTTGGGGATGGAGGGAGCTGGGGACAGGGATGGGGATGAGGACTGGGATGGCGTGGGGGGGGCACTGGGNTGTTTGCGGGGGGGGGGGATGCACATGGGAGCTCCCCGGGGAGGCTGAGCTGGGCTGGGGGGGGTGTCTGGGGCCCCCCACTCCCTGCAAGGTTCCCCTCCCCCCCCCCGAGGAGCTGCTTGAGAGGCTGCGGGGACCCCCGGGGTGCCCAGAAGACGGGATGGGGGGGATGGCACATGGGGACAGGGCAGGGACCCCCAGCCATCGCACCCACCCCGAGCCGTGGGACCCTCGGGCCCGGGGCTGCCGCTGGCCCTGCAGGAGGCCCCAGACAGAGAGAAAAACCCCAATAAAAGCACCCCAAACCCCCAAAAACGCCGCCCTTCCCTCCCACCCGGCTGAACTTCGCTGCCTTTGAACCGTCCCACGTGCAGCCGTGGTCCCCAGTGTCCCAGTGAGACCTGGAAACTGGGGGAAAAGTGGTTTAAATCTGCTCCCATGCGGCCAGGAGGGTGCTGGGCAATGGGCAGGATTGCCCCAGCCCCGAAAAGTGGGTGATGGGGGGGTTTGTGACCATTTTCTGCCCCAGCAGCTCCCGTCCCACCCCACTCCCATCCTCTGTCCCGTCTCCCCACGAGGCTGGGGCTGGTTTTGGGCCCAAGGTTTGAAAGCAGCATTTTGTGCTTAAAAATCAGTTTAAAAGCAGAAAAAAACCACCCCAAAAGTTAGCTGAGGAGGGGGAGGGTCAACTAACCTGGAGATCACACACAGCATCTCCTTTGCATTGCGCAGCCCCTCGCACATAGCCCAGAAATAACCGAGATTGATTTTGCTGGAAAATTTCACCCAAACCGGGTTCATTTGGGGTTTTCTCTCCTGATTTCTGGGATTTGCCATTAAATCACAAATGAGGGTTTTCCAGCCCTGGGTAAAGCAGCATGTTGCGGTGCAGGGGGTGGGTGAGCCCCGGCCATGGGGTGGGGGGTTGTTCCAGCCTCCCCCAGTTGGGCTCAGCGCTGTAGGGTGCCCCCTCGCACCCATCCCCTTGCAGGGTGGGAGCTGGAGGTGGGGACGTGCGAGATCACAGCGCTGGACCGGGACCTGAGCCACCCGCGGCGGATGATCGCCCGGCAGACGGCACGTTGCGCCTGCCGCCGCGGCCAAGCCGCCGGCACGGCCCGGGCCAAGCCGGCCTGCGTGGACGGTAACGGCAGCACCGGGGGGGGGTCGGTGCTGCTCGGTGGGGACCCACGGGAATGGGGGGGGTGCAAGGGCCCATGGCTGGAGATGCGAGTCCTGGCTGGGGCCCTGGGGCTGATGGATGCTCTGGCTGGGAGTCGGTGGCTGTCTGTCCCTGAGAGCCCATTTCTGTCCCTTTGCCCCCCCCGCCCCGGCCTCTCGGTCTCCCTCCTCCACTTTCTCCCCATAATTTGACCGTGGTCCTCTGCGCGCTTCTCTTTTTGTGATCCCCAAATTGGTCCTGTGCTGGTTGAGCTCATGGGCTTCTTCCCCCCCTCCCCTCCATCTCCTCTTCCATCCCTCTCTCCATCCATCCATTCCCCTTCCATCCACCCCTCTGCCCTTCCACCCGTTCCCCTTCCATCCCTCCCTCCGTCCACGCACGTATCCCTCCATTCATCCACACGTCCATCCCTCCCTGCACCCACTCCTCCATCACCTCCCATCCCTCCACCCACCCACCCCTCCCTCCATTTCTCCTTCCACCTCCACCCTCCCAAACGTCCCCGTCCCCGTCTCCCCGCGCCCGCGGCAGCCCGGCTCATCGCCAGCCGGCAGTGGTGCGGGATGGAGCCGTGTGAGGAGGGGGAGCAGTGCGCTCTGCTCCGAAACCGCTCGGGTTGGAGCTGCACGAGACAACTGGGACGAAGAAAAACCATCACGGTAAGTCCCCCCCGCCCTCCCTGTGTCCCTGCTCCCACCTCCTGGGGGGAAACTGAGGCAGGGCTGGGTGCAAGGCCGGGGGGAGCGGGGAAGGGGTCAGGATGCTGGAACCCCGAGAGGGGAGCCCCTGGGGAGGGCGGGGGGAGGACGTATCAATGCCGGGGGTGGTTTATTAGCGGCAAGAAGGGGCTGATGGGGTAGGGGAGAGGGTCCGGTGCCCCCCATGCACCCCCCAGTTGTGTGTGCTGGGACCCAGAGCCGCCCCGGCTCCCCCTGCACCCGCAACACCGCTCGGCACCCATGAAATATTCTCCCAATATTTTTCCCGCAGGTGTCCTGACAGCGGCCGGTGCGTGAGGACGTGGGGACTCGCTCCGGAGCCAGCGGGACGAGCCCGGGCAGGGAGAGGGGTTTGCTCGGTGCCACCATGCGATGGCCTTGACCCCCACCCTGGGTGCCCCGGGCCAGCGGAGGGACCAGCCGCCTCGGGGACAGTCACCGGGTGCTGGGGGCTTGCAGGGGAGTTGCCACCTGGGCAGGGTGGCTGGAAGGGACACCGGGCTCCCGTTCACCCCATGGGCTCCCTTTGCCTGTGGAGGGTCCCCCAGGGCCACCGTGATGAGGAGGAGGAGGAGGAAGAAGAGGCCACTGGGGTCCCAGTTTCCAGCTCCGACCACCCCCCATCTCACAGGTCCTGAATTTTGCCTCAGTTGAGCAGCATCTCACCCGAATTTGTCCGCCTGTCAGGGTGCAGGAGGGTGCAGGGAGCTGCGGGTGCCGGGTGGGGGTCCCGGGGCCGGGGCCACTGCGGGTACCCGGGGGCAGCAGGGGGGGCAGCCTGGGTGGGGGGTGCGGGGCTTTGCAGGGTCTCTCACCCCCGCGGACTCGGCTGGGTGCTCTCCGCAAGGGGCCGGCGAGCAGAGAGGCAAAGCCAGCGGCCTCGAGGTGTCCGTGGCGCGAGGAAATAAAAGTCTGATTTATTACACAGCTATGAAAAGCGCCGGTTTATCTGTGCGAGGGGGGCAGAAATTGGCCCCCCCCAAAAGCTGTCAATCCCTGCCCCATCCACTGCCAAACTGCTCATTTGTGGCTCAGCCTAATTACCTCGATGGGCTTTTTGGGATCTGGTTTCCCGGTACTGTGAGGGGCTGGGGGCGATGCCAACGGGGACCAGCCCACCCAAAAACCTGTGCTGAGACCCTACACAACTCACTTCATGCCCCTCTGGGGGCATCCCATCACCACGGCATCCTCTTCGCCCCCAGCGCGGTTTGAATTTCCCGGCGTGACCCCTCGCACTCGCTCATCTCCCCCATTTTGGGCCGTGGGGGATGAAGCCGGAGCTGGGGCCGGTGCAGGCACCGGGCTGGAGCCGGTGTGCCGGAGGATGCCATTGTCATGGAAACCTTTTAGCCGCAGAGTAATTCAGTAAGTCATAATTTCATTTGTTAAAAGATGAAAAGATGGGGCAGGAGGGGGAAGCTCTTTTATTAATATGTAATAATTTCATCCCAAAATGTCAGCAAGTTAATGGCGGCGGCTGGGCTGAGGTAGGTCTGCGGCTGCTGGTTTTTGGTGCTTTCCTCCGGAGAAGCAGCTTCCCAACATCCCTTCTGGTTGCTAAATCCTCCTTCTCCCCCTTTCCTTGCAACAGGTGGAAATTATAACAAAAAAAGTGAAGAACTCCCCTTTTACTACCTTCACCTCCATCTGCAGCTCTCCCTGAGCCAGGGAACACTGTGCACCATAAAACCTTCCTAGTTATAGGACTCCAAATTAAGGTATAAAGGCTTGAAATACTGACAGTAAAACTTACCTAATTTTTTTTCTTATTTTTTTCTTTTCGGTCCCCAGAATAACCCACAAAATGCCAGCACAAGGCATCGTACAGCGGAGGGGAGGAAGCACCCGAGCCCCCAGCTGGGATGCTGTAGTGGGTGACAGCCAAGGGTGCAGGGTCTTGGGAAATCAGGGGGTTTTTTGGCCCGTCAAACCAGCTGCCCTCAGGGAGAGGGTAGGAATGGTGACAGGGAGCTTATTTTTGCTTTAAAACACTAAGGCATTAAAATTGCAGTGCAACAGCTCCAGCAAGACTGCCAGGAAGGCAGCGAGGGGATGGCTGGAGCATCCCGGGGTGGTGTCCAGAGCTGGAGGAGCAGCGGGAGGGGTTCCCGGAGCAGTCACACGCGGGACAGACCCGTCATTTCTGTGGGTTTTGCAGCCTTAGGATCAGGATGATGCTCCCCTGCCTCCTCCCTGGCTGCGCCCGCTGCTCCTGCAGCTCCGCCGGCTCCCCGCAGCCTCAGCCGCAGCTAACGGCTGGGATCAGACTCACAGGTCTGCCCAGATTCGGCTGCCCTGGATATCGTCTTCCAGCTCCTCACGCTGTTCTCTTTAATTTAAATTCACCTGGAGATAGAGACAAGGCTTTCTTTTAAATCATCTCACCCCCACCAAAGTCCAAAAATCTCTTTTTCCTACCAGCCATCACCCCACCATCCGCCTCACTCAATTAATTACCTGCCGGCTCCCCAGACCCGGTCTCCGCAGAGCCGCTTCCCAAACCTTCGCCCTTGTTCCGTGTCGCATTCCCAGCCCAGGCGCAGCCCCCCGGGGCCCCCGTGGCGGAGGGAGCGGGTCCTGCAGAAGGAACCGGGGTCAGGCGATGAGAAACAGCTTAAAATTTCCTCGGAAGGCAGAAGAAATAATTTTGCGCAGCCCCAACCAAGAACGAGAAATGAAAGTTCACGCTTCAGCAAGCGCGTCTGCCTGCAAAATTTATTTTATTTAGCAATGCTAATGGACTAATTAAAATATATTAGCATGACAATTTCTTTTCTTTTCTGATCAGTGTCGAGGTAAACAGGCAGAGTTAAAATACATGAGCTACGATGCAAATTCTTCACCAGCATCCTCACAAAAGCTGCCAGGACAGCTCGGCGGTGTTAGCAGCCATCCCAGCTTTTCCCCGACGTCGGGAGCTCCTGGTGCCGGTGGAAATGCCCAGCGAGTGCTGTAGCTGCAGGGGTTCCACGGCTTGCAGGGCTCCGTGGCTTAGCACCAGCATCACCGCGCTGCAGCTCGCGGGGCTGCGCGGCTCCATCGCCTTGCAATGTGGAGCCTGACTCTGTTCAACTCACACCGTGTGCGGGGGATATTAATTCTGCTCTAACAAGGGCTGATCAAACCTGCCTGATGGGCAGAAAATCTCACATAGCCGAAATAAGAACTGGGGCAAAAGATTTGCCCTGCGCTGGTCCCCCATGCACCGCCTGCCCCAATGGTCCTGGACCACGTCTCTGGCTGACGGTCTCCATCAATCCCCAGGCAAAGCTCCATCATTTATTTCCAGTGCTATCGGTCCATCGACAATGTCGTACTCTGGTTCTTTTCTTTCTTTTCCACCAAACGCTCTCTGATGGATGGTGGCGTGGGAGAACAGCAGCTGCCCGCCGCTCTGTTATTAAAGTGCCGCTTTTCGTTGCCTTGTACAATGGGCTGGTTGTTTGCTCCAACCAAAAATTGGGGTTTGAAATTTAATATTGTGCTTTTTAGAATGAGCTGGGTGGGTTTTTTTCATTTTCTGTATTTTTTTTTTACTGGAGGAATTCTTCTAAGAAAATGAAGAATGAAGTGAACAAACTGGAGAGAAAATCCAGTTTCCCCGTCCATGCGAGCGCTGCGAGAGGCATCGGTTTCTAGCACCGCCCGCCCACCCTTCCTCCTTTTGTCTGTCTGTCCATCCCCCAGTTTGGTTACCCTGTAACTCTGGTGCATCGCTGAAAAACCCACCGAATCCCAATACACATTTTACAGCCTCGGCTTCTCCTCGCTGGGTCAGGACAGCGGGTGAAGGGAGGTTTCCTGCTGGGAGCAGAACTGAGGAGCAGCTGAATCCCGACAGATTCACCCTGGCATCGCCCCGGCATCACCCAGGCATCACCCTACTTGCAGCAAGGAAGCCAAACAGTACGGTTATTTCCATTATCAAAAGGGCTCTTCTTTAAGGAAAACACCTGCTGGTCGTGGAGGTTTTTTACAACCCCCTTCCCCTGCTTGGCCACACGCTCCTTTTGCATTTCCCTCGGGAGGGAGCGAGGTCTGAGCTCCGTGTTTGCCGTCAGCTTCACCCCCGGCCTGGCACGCACTGAAGTGCTCCTGATCTGCACACACTGCAAAACATCTACAGTAAAAAACCCCCACAACTTCTAACCATTTCCACAGAATGTAGTAAATAAATAAAAATTCTAGGTGTGCTCAGAAAAAAAATCCCTTTTCCCTTTCCTAAACCAGGCGGCAATAAATGCAGGACTTTAATTACTTGACAGTTCAGTTTAAATCAGCATTACATCAGCGCATCCCTCAATCAGGGACTGCGGACTCGAGGGCACTAAAACTACATTTGGGAAAAGCAAGTAACTGCATTTTGGAGCTGGCTCCTTGCCTAATTCCCACACACCCGATGCCGCCCGGGAGCTGATGTGGCTGTTGCAGGGATTGCTTTTCCCATGGGAGGTGCCAAGAGATGCCCATTCCCATCCCTTGGGCTTGGGCGCAAGCTCCGGAGAGGAGCTGTGAAATATTGGGAGAAAAAGGGATCCAGGTTGTGAAAGAGGAGAGTGCTGGAAATGTTAATGTTTCCCCTTTGTGCACCTGTACATGTGTGCACACACGCCAGCGCGTACCAAAAAACATTTGCACCATCATTAGCAGCTTCTTGCAAGTGCTGTGTGTGGTCCTGGATTGTTGTGGGTCTACACGGTTTCACCCCAAATGGCACCCAAGGGTTGGGACGGGGTTGGGGGTCGGCGGGGACACGCAGGGTGTTTCGGGTTATGGGTCTGTGCCAGACCCTGCGTTTGCATCGGGTCGGGCTGCCTGCGGGCGTGATGGATGCTGTGAATATTGATCACTGCTGATGAATCCCTGCTGTCCCGCTGAGTAATTACAGTGCATTTCACAGCAGAGCATCATCCATCAAATGCTGAGCAACACTAAAGAAAAACTAATCGCACGCTGGAAGGAGAGCCCCGACTCCCTCGCCTGCCCCTCCCTCCTCATCCTCACCTTTATCTGCCCGTCCTGTCCACCCAAGCTGCCTTTCTTCCATCCTCCCCAGGATCGGATTCCCATCCTGAGCTGCAAAGGGGCCCTGGCTTGCTCTGAGGACACGGGCTCCCCGCGTCTGCTGCCACAAGGAAGAAAAATAAAAATACATGGTTCATGGCTTTTCTTCTAGCTGCTGCCCAAGCTCCAGCTCCCCGAGCACTGAAGCAGTGTATGACCCACCCCTTACCCTCTCTCTCCTCCCCCCCATGGCCACCCCAAGCCCTCGCTCCCCACCACGGTGGCCCTTGCTTGGGGCAGCGTGGGGACCCCAGCTCCAGGGGCTGCCGATCCCGGAGGCATCCTGCCACGCACAGCCCAGCGAGCCAGGGCTATTTTGGGAGGCTGGAGCAGGAGAGGATTAATCCTCAGCCCGGCGGCACCATTAGGTTTTGTCACCTGCTATCCATCTGCCTCTAAGGAGCTGGCTCCACGCCGCTCCTTCCCTCCCTTCGCTTTTTCTCGTGGAGAAAAAGGCCAAATCTGCGCACAGCACCCGGCGTAAACTCCCCGGTCCTCACCAAAGGGGACTTGGACCCCCCGAGGGTCTGGCTGAGTCACACACAGAGGAGAAAGCTGCCCGCGTTTTCTCCTGGAGCATATTTGCATTGCATATATATACATTGCATATATATAGAAAGTGCTAATTATACTTACAGACAATTATAATTAGGGAGAGCTGTCCCCTGGATGTACCCATGGCTGTGGGTATGCAGTCAGTATTTGTGATCAGAAAAACTCATCCTCTGTGGGTGTGGAAGCAGCACTTGCCATAAGGAGACCCGTCCCACAAATAAATGCAGGTGTGAGCACCCACCTGTGGGTGCCCAGGGCTGGGCACGGCCCCTGCACCCCCCCGGCACCCCCCAGCCCGCGCTGCAGCAGCCGGAGGGGCACGGTCCACCTGGCTCTTGCGTTTCGGTCTCCTCCGGGGAGGTTTTTTGCAGGGCATGTCCGCAAACAAGACCTTTCTCTGGGTCTGGGGTGCGATTTATTCTTGGCCATTACTTGCCATCCCTGCACCCGGCACCTCAACAAAAGAAAAAAACAAAATTCAGAAAATTAGGAATGGTTGCAGAAATCCAATGAACTTCCCCGCCCCTTGATCAGAATCTGCCGGCCTCCAGCATCGCCCCAACACCTGATAAAGAGCCGTGTCCTTACCCTGCCAGCGTGCCGAGCCAGGGGATCTTCTTGTTTTCATTGATTTTGTTTCTTCTTTTTTTGCGACTCCAAAACACAAACATGGAGAAACGGATGGGGCAAGGCTGGTGGCTGCACCTGGAGCATTGACGACACCAAGCAACACGCACCACGTAATCAATGGGAAATTAAACTTCTCTGCCAGAAAGTTTTGCTTGCAAAACTGCAAATTAATTACTGGTTTCAGGCAAAGGTGCCAGTGGCAGCAGCCCCGGGAGATGCTGTGGCACCAGTTCCACAGGATCGGCGGATCTCAGCATCTCAGATGCTGCTGCCAGGGCCAGATCCAGGCAGGACAAACCCAGCTTTACAAACTGGTGCTGGAGAGATCCGTGACAGCCTTGCCTTCAAATTAAAAGCAGAAGCATCCGAAAGGACAAACCTATTAGGGAGAAAACAGGAATTTAATTACTTGGTATTTCAATATCAGTTGGAGATGAGGGTCAGAGACCATGACAGCGCAGCAGCCGCTGGGGATGGGAGATTATCAGGAACGGAGGCTTTTCACAGATCAGACTGACAATTGTCTGAGCCCGGGAGGCAGAGGACGTGCCGGCAAGGCAGGCAGAGAGGCTGGGCAAGGAGGCGAGAGCCTGTATCCGTTCCCTGCAGAATTTGGGGCATTCAGGCTGACAACAGGGATGGGAGAAAGGAAGGGAAAAGGGTCCCCTGGCTCCTGCAGGGTTTTGCATCACGGCGGTGGGTCTGTGCCTCTGGCTCCAGAAGGGCTTCATGCTTGTGGTGGACGGGAACGATACCTGCGTCCTCGGAGAGCAGCAGCCTCCAGCGAAACCCAGGGTCTGCAGAGAGGGGCCGGGCAGCAAAGGGGTCCTGATGGTGCACCACGGCCTGCAGCACCACGAACCTGTGCAGGGAGGGAAAATGCATCTCAGGGGAGAGAGGCAACGCAAGAACCCTGCTAAAATGAGAAACCAGCCCCAGCCAGGAGCCAGGGACCAGCCGGGCTGCAGAGTCCAGCTGCATCCGCATGGCTCGGCTCCTGTCTCCATCTGCTGGCAAATCCCACTGCCCATGGCCCGGCATCGCAGGAGCCCCCGGCCCACCACGAGCATCACTAGATGGGATTCAAGCCCCAAATTCCCAATTCCCATCCCCTCAGGGCTCTCAGCCACCCCCTGGCCAGAGGGCTGCCGTGCACGGCGCCAGGTGGGTTCCCATCCTGCAGCACCCAACCCTGTCACCCGTCGCACAGGGAACAAACTCACCTCCGGGAGATGTTCCAGGCAGCCCAAGAAAACCCTCCGCGTGTCCCTTCCCTATCACTGCTCTTTGCAACCGCTTTACGCCCGCATCTGGGACGACGGGGATGGATAAAAACCATCGGTAAGCGATGTCCTGGACCTCAGGACAACACTAGCAAGGAAGGACTCTTTTTTTTCTTTTATACATTAGAACATTTATTTCTCAGAGAGAAAATATAGTCTCAGACAGTCAGGTTATAGTAGGTAAAATTAGCTTTTTTTGTTTGTTTGTTTACAAGCATAGATTTTCTTATTACCTCTCTTATACCATCTGATATAAACAATTCTAGAAAGCAAATAAACTCACTTTCTACAATAAATAGAGCGATCTGTGCTTTACAGCAGACTGACAGTAACGTTTAGGTCCCGTAGCAACAGCAGGATATTAGCCAATTCAAATTCTAAAATGTCATTTAAAAACAAAACAAAACAAAAACCAAAAAACCCAAATCCCAAGATCTTAAAACATATACACAGGTCACAAGTCCACAGCTGAGCTACCACCTGGAAAAGTGTATGTTCCTTTAAATAAATTACACTGTGTGCATATAAAAGATCCAGCAACACAACTGAGGACTTCAAGAATGGTGACAATAGGTCTAAATAATTTAGAACAATATTTTACAACTATATACACAACATCCTTCCCTAGCCACACTCCATAGGCATTATTATTATTATTATTTTTACAAAATCCTATGCCCCATCTCTATATGTTACAGGAATCTTCCTTAAAGTGTGGTTCCATGTCCCAATGTATAAGAAGTGGTATTTTAAAAAAGTAGACCAAGTAGAAATGGCAGTGATTACTCCCCACTATTCATTATTATTATTATTATTATTAATTATTATTATTTTGACCCTACATTCTCTTCAGTATGAAAAAGTTAAAATAATAAAAAAATATTTGAGTTAAAAAGCGAAATGATGATATTCAATCTACAATCTTGCTCTGCACCTTTGGTTCTTAAAATGGGAAAGCAAAAAGGGATACACAACAGAAGAGATCGGAGAAATCATAAAGTCCTTGGCTAATAGAAAAGGTTTTGTCATCAAGTTTCCAAACATCAGTTGTCCCCGTTTTTGCAATGCAAACCCAAAAAACCAGGGATTGTCTGCAGAGCTGGGTTTACTTGGGTTTTAATGGATGACAACGCTGGAGACCCACACACGAGGGAAAGGATATGCGTGTGTGGGAGAAGGCGAAAAGGCAAAATGGTCGTGTGCTCTAGTTAGTGCTTGGTTTCAACCCAAACCGAGTCAGAGGAAAACGTTAGAGAGACAGAAAAAAGGGAAGAAAGGAAGAGGAGCCTCACACCAAATGTGCGTAAACCAACACAAAAGATGTATCTCCCTCCAACCCTGATCAACCTCAGTGCCTGCAAAGCTGCTCCAGCTCATTAGGCACCTCCAAAATTAGTTTTGCTTCTTAAAAAAAGGAAGTTATCTTTGCTTAGACTCAGTACTGTACTAAACCATGATATGAAATGTTACTGGAACAAGCACAGTCACAGAAATCAGAATTTAAATGTGAAACTACCAAATAAATTTCTAGGACATACACACACACACAAATCAGCTAATTTGCTTCTCATATTTAAAGCTCTGTGCATCTGTGCATGTAAGTGTGTGCAGCAGAGGGGAAGGTTACCAAAATATCTCAAGCTTTTCTAAATGCAATGGGAGAAATCTAACATGAAAACACTATGTACGTAGGCAGGAAAATCGTAACGCGAACTCCCAGCTACAATTTTTTTTTTTTTTAATGTGATAGGACAATCAATGTCATTTAAAAAAATAAAAAGGCCAATGATGGTTAGGATAAATTTGGCACAAGAAAGTCCAGCTGGGATTTCCGTAAAGGATCCTGGTTCAGTTACAGCAGTGACGGGTTCCCGGGAATTACCTGGGGCTGGCTGATGACTTAAAATCCCCGGCGGCCCGGGGAGGCGGGGGCGAGGGAGGGTGCATGAGGTCCGAACATCTGAGTGCTGCGCTCTGCTCACCGCATCAGCTCACCTCGGCTCCCGTCACCTGGCAGCTTTTCCCAACTACCTTACTCCTGGCCCTGTAGACTATACATTTCATCTCCTGCCAGCTCTTCAGCGAGACACATTCAGAAAGAAGCTGGACAGGCTTTTTGGCACATTTCAGGGTACTTCGAGGAGTGCTGACAGCTGCTGGGTCAGGGCACGAGACGGTCCGCTCTGCCGACGCAGCGAACACGGGGTCTGGAGGAAAAGGAGGACCGGCCACCCCGACCCCTTACAGATAATTGGACGTAACAAAGGGATGATCTCCCCGCACACGGCTCATGTGAATCATGGCTCGGTCGTATGCCACCTGCACGGACTTGCGGATGCTGGTTTTTCGTCCTTCCATCATCTTTAACTTGTCCACCGTGTCGTCCACACCGAGGGGATAGACTTTGTCACGCGGAAGCCACTGCCTGCAACAGAAAGGAGAGCGCAAAGCCCCATCACCGAGGGTGTCAAGAGGGGAAACGGGGAAAGAAGAGCAAACACCTGGAGGCCTCTTGCCCTTGCAACGCTACGCTTGAGCTCTCTGCAGGAGGCTGACTGCTCTGATGTGCCTGGCTCTCATACCTGCTGCAACCGGCCAAGGAGTTTGTCCCAAGAGTTTCCAAGACACGGCCAGGCACTCCAGCTCTTCAAGCACTCCCCACGTCTCAGCAGTGATTACTCACTAGTTGTCATCTCCTCCCCAGGAGCAGCTATGTTCTATGTTCATGTGATCTATTTGTTTATAACTAACACCCCATAATGACGCTACAAATGTTTAAATGCCTGCATTTGACATGGAAGAACCACCTGTAGCCAAAACGCCTTGCTGCACGAGCACAGTTTTATCTCTCCCTGGAGTCCTCACTTAAGGCTTTCAATGCTCCTTGGAGCTCCAGGGGAAACTTGGAAACTCCTGTGTTCCCCAGAGCAGCAAATACAGGGACTTCCATGGCTGAAAATAAGTTTTTATGTCCAAGAAAGCTCTGCCTTGTTCAAGAGGCTGTAAGCATCAGGGTTTGGGTGACTACAATTATCTGAGTATCATCCAGAAACAGGCAGCTTCCAGTAGACACGTTCCAAGCCCAAGCTGACTGCAAACAACTAATGACTTAAATTGCAAGTGCCTTTTCTATGGCAAGTTCTTATTGTGCAGTCATTAGCCCAGGTTAATTAGCACACTCAGAAACATGTCATCTTTCCTAACTAAGTCCAGCCCCTTGGAGTTAAACCTCAGCCACTGCTAGCACAGTTCAACACATCTCCCAGCCAGCCAACATGGACAACCCAGGGCAGCTCAGCTTATTTTCACCATGAAGATGAGGGGCCAATTTCAGTCTTTGTGACCCTTCTGCAGCATCATTGAAGTCAGCAGAATTTGGTTCTGGCACTAAGAGGGGTTTTTAGGACTTTCCTGAGGCACCCTAGTTTCCCATAAATTGCAAACAAGGATCTAAGTGGCCACTTAAAAGTGTAAACATCCACCAGAGCTTGTCTTCAGACCAGAAAATGCTGATTTTTATTGGGAAGGTAGTTTCAATGACAAGTTTGGATTTATGTCTTTTAAAATTGATGACTACCACAACAGGAAGCGTGGCACTGCCATTGATTTTCAGCTAAAAATCATTAGCACCTCTTTGAAGAACATGCCCTGCATCAAGTGGTTCTGGTAATCAGGGACAGTGAAACAATGCAGTGTACTAATAAAAAACCTTGTCTCTTGGCACCTCTTTTCCCCAGAGGACACAAACATACCCATCAAGAGATGCAAATGTGGTCCCCTTCTCAGCTTCCCCAGACAGCACATGCTTTTCCTTTGCCTGTGTTGCACCTTGCCTCCATCTCTTTAAACTGCATAAAACACTGCAGCACCCCAAAATGTAGGGGGAAACACTTCCCCTTGCTGCTTTAACCGCTGTGTGTTTGGCTCTGCTCTCTCCCCATGATGCACCTTCCCTCCGGCTGCGACACAGCCTCTGGGCAATGTTACCTCCTTCCTCCAGCCCCTCGCCCTTCCCTGCTCTTCCAGGGACGCCAGCAAAGACCTTCCCCCAAAGGAGGAAGGAGAAGAAGTGCTCTCGAAGTACCACAAGGCTCCTTTTTAAACTCTTGGTATCTTATTTTATAGAGGCAGCAGAAGAAGAGGCAAGCCCGTTCTCTCCTCTGTTTCCATGTGCACCCCAACGGCCCAGCATCTGCTTTGTCCACAATATAAACTCTCTGGATCGGTGATCCCAGCTGCACACAGGTATTGCCTCCTGTGTGACAATTTATTTGCTTGGTTCGTGTTCCCATGTGGCATTTGCTGGTTAAATAATCCAGTGGGTTCAGTGTGCAGCTGCCTGCCTCATTGCGGGGACTCACCTCGTCCAGCATAATGCTCCAATTTTACAAGTTTCCCATTGTTTCAAAGCCTTATTGCTTATTTTTAAGGCACTTCACTGGTTTGTGGCTTATTATATCTGGCTGGGTTATGGTTACCATGTGAGCATGGTCAGCCACTGACACTAACAGCAGATTCAGTCTGTCTGAGACAGAACAGTAAAAGGCCTTGAGATATTTCATTTGCCCTGAACCAGGTGCTTACACCTACATTTTCCATCTTAAACAAAATATCTTGATTTGAAAACTGCAGGTACTCAGCACCTCTGAAAAATGAGGCAAATCTAAATATGGAATAAACCCAGCATTTTGAAAATGTTACCCTGGAGATTTTTGGCAAATCTTTTGCGCAGCAGTGGAACTGGCTGTTCAGTCTGCTGGTGGTTTACAGTCAAATGCTCTCTCTAATTTGCTGCAGATTTTGACTACTAAATTGGCTCTTCATGTGCTTCGGTATTTTTGTGGTGATGTGACCCTGGGGTGGAGGATCCCGGGCTGTTCACCGTGGAAGTGGAGCAGTCAGATGTCACGCGCCTCAGCCAGAGAAAAGCAGGCTGGCTTCCTCATTTAGACTCTCCTTGATTGCTGCATATTTAAATTCTCCAATTTACATGTAACATCATCATCATCATAATCCCTGTATGCTCCCATATACCAAAGATTATGTTAAATCTTGCCTCTCTGCCATAGCACTCACCACAGGCCCTCGCCTGTCTGCACAACTCACCAGGTTCTCTTGTTGTCAAAGAAAAGGACAAGGAAGAGCTTTTCTCCTGCCTCTGTCTGCCTCTGCTCCCCCAGCTTCAACACATCCATGGGTGGGACTGGGATGGGGACTCCATTGTGGAGCAAACCCTCACGCGGCATCTTGGGATCGATTATCTAGTGACACAGAGAAAGGATATTTAAGCACAAAACCCTTCAAGTACTGCAGAGAATGCTTTTTTTTTTTTTTCTGTTCTTTCAGTCTATCCAACCTAGACAATTAAAATCTACTTAGGATGGGAAAGCAAAATTGCTTGCTCTATCTCAGCGGCAATTTTTAAAGAATTTTCCCGGCCTTGAGGCTTCCCCTGTAGAAGGGAAGCCAGTCAGTCCAAAGGCTTAGCACTCAATCTTAAAAAATGGACAAGGATGTAAGTATGTGGTTCTGTGTGGATGTAGGTGCATTTACACTAATTTGTAATTTAGTACAAACTCAGTATTGTTGTGTTCAGCGAAGGATTTCCTTCCCTCACTCCTAACTTGTACAATAAATGTAACACTACTGCTGTACTCAGCAGGCAAAATGCGATTTCACAACAGCTCCATTCGGGTGCAGTTCAGTTGACTTCAGCAGCATTGCTTAGATTTATACTGCTATTAGATCAGAATCAGGCCCAATATTTGGAGAGAGTCGACAGGCAGCGCCAGCTTTACCAGGCTAGAGGAACTCTCTTTTTGGAGAGAAGTAACAACAGATGTGTCGAATCTCCCTGTATCAGTGTCCAACATTTGTGCTATGTGATCACAGGAGGAGAACGAAACAGCAAAGGCTGGATGCGATACTCGGTCTCGTCGTCTCTGCCTCCTGATCTTGGCTCCTAAGGGCTTGAAAAAGCAGCTTGGCTTTGCAATTGGTCAGCTGTAGGAATTTATTAAGACACTTTTCCACCACAACAGATTGCTATAAAAATGCCTTTTTTTGGGGCAACCTCAGTGTTTAAAGCCATGCTAAAGCACCGTTTAACTTTGGCTGTAGCCACACGAATATCTAAAAATGCTTTGGCTGGCCAACATGGCTAGCAGATTCGTAGCTGTCCTCTCCTCTGGGCTTCCACTTAGACTAAGAACATGGATGAGGGTTGCTCTTTTAGCAGAATCTGCCCTTTTTGATGGCATCAGAACGGTGCTCAGCCACGGCCAGGCACACGTGCTGTGTCAGCTTACAGATGGTTTCACAGCTCTGCTGCTTGGATATAGAGACCTGTGTAATTTCCGTGATGACTACACTTGCTTTTACCCCCTGCAATTTCTCAGCAGTCGCAAGCGCTGTCTGTCTTAGCGATCCCAACCATAAAGGTACTTAAGGGGATGGTTTTAGCCATGCAGAAATTACATGGAGCAGAGGCGGCAGGAAGAGCCATGTCTCAAGGGACATATTTAAAAGTAGCAGAAACAACAAAACATAGTCAGCCTATCTCATGTTCTTACTTATATACTTACTTCAGCAATCTCTGTTGGTAACTTAACAAGCACTTAAAAGCCTGCAGTGGCACTCGTACTTCCTAGCAATAGCTGCATGTCATGTCTTGCTTTGGAACTGAGTATGTTATCCCGGTCACCACTGAAGCCAAGTTTATGGATTTCACATTAATAGTCAAATATCCAAAGACAGATAAATATTAAGGAAATATCGTTCAAAGGACTAGGTGCAAACGCATGCATATTCTCATATTTTAATCAAACATATGGTTATTGAAGAGCATATATACATCACAGGGCCAGTTGGGCACCTACATATGGAGTTGTACTCACTACACAGGAAAATGTGTGGGTAGTTAGACACCAGTGGAACCTGGTGCCTGCCTTTATAAAATTTAGGTCTTCTCATGCCAACAGTACTGATTACTTTCCCCATACCTGCAGAGTGAACAGGAGAGGAGAGGAAAGATCTCCTCCTATCCCTGGCACCGAGAGACCAATGTTTTATGAATCCTCTGCAATGCTCTGAAACAATGAGCACAGGGAAAATTAACTGTGCAAAGGGGAATGGAAAAAAAAAAAAGCACATATTGCATGATTTTGGGAAGTTTTCCTTTTCTGTCTGGTTACACTGCACACTAGCACTGTGTTCTGGGCTACCTGCGCTGCGGGTACAGGCTGCGAGAGAGCAACGGGGTACTTACCAAGGCAGGGTAGGAGGGATAGCCACGGCACTTGGCCCACACAAGCTCCAAGGGCTCCAGCTCAGCCTGACTCTCGAAGGACATCAGGAGAGTCCTGCCTAAGGGACAGAAGGAGACACGGCTTAGGAGGGCGATTACTGGCAAGGGGTTTATGATAACATAAGAAACCACACCATCATCTAACCCAGGCATGATGGCCTGCATTGTCTCAGTAGCAATCAGCTAAAGCAGATGAGCTATTGCTGTACTTAAAACATACTGACAATATTTCTGGTTTAATTTTTTAACCTATTTGCTTCTGCAGCAAGCAGAAAGGTGGAAGTTCACCTTTTTTTCATAACAAACCTATCGTCCAGCTATTTGTCACACAAGAGCACACATTTAATCATTACTGTGTGCACATATGCATAATTCCAAACCATTTCTCTTAATCAAGATCTAGAGCCAAATGGAAAGCCACTTATTGTTTGTACCTATATGTGTTGGGTATCCAAACCAGAGGTGATAAGACACACATCTCATCTGCAGTAAGTTTATGATAAAATTTAACGTGCAGTGAGATCCAGCCTGGCCACGGTGAATGTCCAGCCTTCTTTATGCTCTGTCAGTACAGTCATGTTACACATTATGATAAAACCACAGTCTCCTAAATCATGGGTCTAAGTCTATGCATGCATGTAGCTTCAGATGAACACTTCAATATGGAAATATTAATCAAATTCAGTTCTGGAATAAATAGCTGCTATATCACTGAAATCAAATGGGTATCCAAGAGATTAATTTGGTCCATTAGGCTCCACCAAGCCACATCCATCCCCAATGGAACTGATGAAGCTGTATCTGAGATTAATTTGGACCACTGTTCAGAGAGCTCCTTTTTATTCCTCCTAAATACAAGTATCTAGACTATTCTGATGCCATATACTTTGGGGCTCTTTGATCTCTGCAGGAGATGCCTGGTTCTAGTTGACAGAAGTCATTAGCCATCATTTTTTTCAAACTTAAGTCACAAGTATTGCAAAAGGTCCATTCAGAATAACTAATCTGCCAGCTCCTGGCCCTGGAAAAGGAGCAATTTCATTAATGTGAATTTTACAGCAAATAGTGCTTGCTCTGGGGGGGGAATGGTAGATACACTGGCTTTACCAGAAGTCAATCTGAATCTAGAAAAGGCTGAATACAACCCAAATGAGCATAGTGCCAAGACAGATCTGATGTGCTTCTCCACTGTTGCATTCCAAATGTATTCTTCCATTAATGAAATGATGTTCTAAACCACAGAATTGTCCCACTGATTCTAATTCTTCCGGTACCACTCCTGCTCTGTAAGCTTATCTCCAAAACAGATTGCTGAGCGCGTGGGGTCCAGGACAATAACGGTTCCCAGGGAGAAAGGAGCCAGCGCACAGGAGCTGTACAGAAGGGCACAGGAGTACCAGGGAGAGTCAAAGCTGAATTCTGATTTCAGCATAAACCTGCAATAACTCTATCACTGACATACCGTAAGAAAGACAAGAATCTGCTCGTCTGAGCGCTGGAAGATCAGTGTAGTGCCTTGGGTAGTATTAGAGGAGTGTGACTTAATTTTACTGATGTATAGCACAGTCTGACAAAGACGACTTTGTTACAAAGACCTTGAAAGCAATGATAGCAATACAAGAGGGAACGGCTATGAAGTCACCTCCGGAGAGGCCCCCCTTATAATTATGATTTACTGTTTGTATTGCAGTGTCATTAAAAAGAACTAGTCCCAAAACAGAAGACAGTGCCAAGGACATTACACACACCAGACCTACAGAAAGCACCCATCTGAGGAGAACACAGGGCACAGGCAATCAGTAAAAGTGAAAGCAGGAAAACCTTTTATGCAATAAACTAAATTTGTAACAAAGCAGGTGATAACGCACAGGCAGGTCAGCAGTCTGATTTTATAATCTGGATAGTTCATGCAGGACTGGTTCCTGGCATGCACTGAGACCTGCTGCCCCTGGTTCAGACGGACGTCAGCCCTACGGTGCGGTGGGACCGGAGCAGGGTGTTCCCCAAAGCGGGGCTGCCGTGCAGCCGTTCTCACCTGAGCTGCTGTAATCGGAGTCTCCATTTACACCTTCTAAGAAGGGCACCCGAGAAAGAGCTGGTTTCCCTCGACTTCGCTTGGGAGGCATCAAACCACTGTTAGAAAGATATGGAAAAGTAGATATTAGGAGAAAACAGATTACCTCTGAAAACAAAGCCACGTAAATGGATTCCCCAGCTCTGTTTAAAATACTGGAAAATTACCGTAGTGGTGCATCACTGACATGAAAAGAACACTGAATACTTCAACAAAATGTCATCAATACACCTCTTCTGCTGCAAGTACACTGGACCTCATCCCAGCTTTGCCATGAGCAATGAAAGGGACCTAATAGAAACCAAGCTATGAGCACGAGCAAGAAACGCAGCGAAGACTGGAGAGCTGATGCAGTGATGCCTGGAGCTTGCATGAGCTCACCCAGTTGTGTATAGACTTCGGAGACGATAGAGCAGCCGTCCAACACAATTCCAATATAGAGGCAATTGGACTCTATCAGCCCATGTCCTGAACGTCCTTTCACCTCATTACTAGAAACATTTCAGAAAATGGACTATCTCCACCTCAAGCAATCACATTTTTTCACTTATTGTAATTCTTTTTTTTTCTTTTACAATTTTCTAATACCATTCTGAGTTAATTTGGTGCTGAAAAAGAAAGACTGGAGAAACAGCAGTAAACAGAGCTGTTCCTAAATAGAATAATTGTACAAGTTATCCATGAGACATCAGCTTGTTTTAATTCCTTGTTTTGTGGGTGTCACATAGCTCTAATGTAATTTTTGCTATGTGAATTGCTTGCGATTATTGTAATAAGCACTTACATCGCACTTTTCATCTTCCAAGTGCTACACAAACATCAACTAACAAGTCCCCATGCTCCCCTGTGAATTCAGATTTGTCTCCTTCACTTACAGATGGAGAAATGGAGGCAAATATAGTGGGGCCATGAGGCCAAGACACGGTTTGGAAGGGAGTTTCTGGTTCCTAGTCCTCACCCCATGGATTTCTGCATGACTCAAGGGCCCTCATTTAAATGACACTACAACTACACAAATCCAGGTCTCTCCTTTTTGTTCCCTTCGATGCGGCTCCTCACCTTGCGATAGTTTATTGCAGTAGCTTCTTGCGAGATCTGCACAGGGGTTATGGTAGTATCAGGCTTACAGAAGAGGCATTGACTGAGCTGAAGACCTGGGCACCCAGCCCAGAGAAAAGGGGAGAGATGAAGAAGTGGGTGGGTTTCCCATCTCAGAGAAGAGCTGGAGGTCTTATGCCTCCAAGGGGCTCAGCATGTGCTAAGCGAGATAAATTACTCGGGCACCACGTGCTTCCCTCGGACTGTTGAGGTGGGATCACTCTGCTGCAGGGAAAAGCCCTCACTTCAAAATTACTCCTCCAAACCCAGGGCCTTGCCCCTTGTCATGGGCACGAAAGCCTTTGCAAACAGATTTATAATGGAAACATTAATCAAACCCTAGCTACAACTGCAAAATTATACACTTTTTTTGACAGCTAACATTTAACATCACTCCGCACGCAGAGCAAATTTTTCATTTAAAAAATGCTCTAGGGATTCAACCCTGCTGCAGAATAATTTGTTACACAGCCATTAGTTCTAAACTGTAGCCTCCGTCCTGAGATCAGGAGTGCATGGGGAGCTTTAGGATTTTAACTGACATTGCAAGCTTGAGGTCTTACAGGACTAACTGAGCACATGCATTGGGAGGAAGCATAAAATGTCTGAACGTATTTCTCTAGTGATGGGTCATCACCCTGAGGGTCACCAAAGACAAGCAGAGGGCAATGACATGTTCAAGGTACCGAAAATATTACTAAGAATATCACCTAAGAAAGTCTTGCTTCTGCCTGTCCTGGACGATCTTAGCCATCAAGGTCAAGTGTTCGCAGCCTGCCACTCACAACTCAGGCAAACATGATTCTGGCATAATACAGGTTTTAGCACGCAGTGAAAGGGCTGTGAAATGACTTGAGTCAGTGTTAGGAGGGCTGGATAGGTAGATAAGACCAGAAAATGGATATGGTACCCATGCAGGCCTACTGCATCTGACCAAAAGATGACAGATGTTTGCTTTAAGTCTGTTCAGTCCTGTCTGAAGTGCCCAGTTCTGCTTTTTGGGAGCTGTCCTTGGATTAGGAGGGTACTTAGCAACAACTGAAAACATCGGTATGTTATCAACATTCTTCTCATACTAAATCCAAAACACAGCACTAGGAAGAAATTTCACCCTATCCCAGCCGAAACCAGGGCAGTTTTAAACCTCTGAGAGGAAGAAAGCAGCAATTCAGTAGGTTGTAGAAGTTCAGCTTCACCTGCTGAACTGGACATTTGAGCTCAAGGTTTTTCTAGCTTTGGCTCTCAAGAACTGCAAGAAGGTATGGATCAGCAGAGAGGACGTGTATGCATTGAGAAACAGAAGTGTAAGAGATACCCGTTTGCTTGAAAAATCAAGCACTGCTTTTGGGACCTATAGCTTAAGAGGACGGGATGGAACCTGAGAAGCTTTTTGTCTTTAGGGTCAACACACAAAATATGTAACAGCTTGGGCTGGGTTTTAAACAAAGAAGTTGAACGATAAAACCAGGCAGATTAATCCAGAGAGCAGGTTTTCTGGGGAACAGCTTCGCACGGGGCACTTACCTGCAGGCTTCAAACACCAGTCCCCCGCTCAGGCCAGAGCTGCACTCGGAGTCAGAGCCGCTTTCTGCGTGCTTCACAAAGCCGTTAGTCACTCCTGCCAAGGAGACAAACGGGAATCAGCCCAAAGAAGCAGCAGCAAGACACAGAGATGCTACCAAGACTCAGGTAGGGTCACTGTCCCATGACTGACAGCCACGAAGACGCTGAGTACTTCAACCGAAGAGGGAAATTCTGGACTGAGTTCCCCGGACTCAGCTGCAACCAAAAGGTGACTAATAAAAGGTATTTCTACCCCCAACACATGAAAAATTAGGCTGTCTCTGAAGAAGCAAGTACTGGAGAAGCGCCCAGGGATGGTATAGGAGAGCTCCATGCAGCATCCAGCTCGCTGGGCAAGGCCAGAGGTCAGGAAATGAACCACTTGCTCATCTGGCTTCAAAAGACACGGAGGTTTCATGCTGACTGCCGCAGACTTCTCCCTGTCCCACCGCAGGCCTGGCTGCCGGGCTGGTCCCTGCCCACGGGAGCAGGCATATAAAACCACAGCTTATTCGGTTACAGGTTCATGCTGAGAGAAAATTGCTCTAGGAAAAACTCGTTGCTTCAATTTCTGGAAATGAGATTTTCCAGTGGACAGAGCAGACACTGAGGAAGCAAATTCCCCCTGGGTAGAAGACGGCTCCCCACCACCTTTCTCTCCAGCCAGTACAAATGTCACTGCAGCCGTAAGTGGAATATTTCACTTATTTGCCCCAGATGCTGACAGCGTTGGAAATTTTCCCTTCACTGCCAGGTTTCCTGCTCTGTGCACTGGAGGGATACCTACACAGAGAGCTGGGATCACCTCCGAGCTTAGACAAGACCCCACAACCAGGGACAGGCAGGGGTGGACAGGGAATGACCCCTGAGAGCATCCCCGAGCCCAGAGCAGGCGCAAGAAGCCAGACGACCACGGTCTTCCCCCATCCAGGGACCTGTCGCCCCCAGGTTCCCCGTGGGCCCCCATCAAAATCCATACAAAGGGCAAATTCATGCCAAGGCCACTATTGTTTTTCCGGCTATAAATACAGAATGGCCACAAGGAGCACATGTGTGGGAAACACCTTGTTCTGACAATCCCGATCACGCTGACCTGCTCCTGCGGTAGCACAGACTCGGCACACCAGACACTCCCTCCAGTTAGGAGAAATCAATTGTGTTTGAAACGGTGGAAGGAGCTGAATCACAAAAGCAGTGCTGCAAGTCATAGGAAAAAGCCAGCAGGGCTGCTTCAGCAGAGGAAAAACATCACTGCCTAGTTATCAGTGATTTTCCAGTACCCTGCCTTTATTTTCCCTTTTTTAATTTCAGCCTCTCATTCTGACCCCCGTATCCATTGTGGGCAACTCCTCTCTGCTTTAATTACTGGCAGATGATGATGGTGAGTCCCTCAACGCTTTGGAGGAGCGATTTGTTTCCTTTAACCTGTCCTGGTAAGTCAATCCCCACATTCAGTTGTTTTCCTCCCACTCTCAATTTGCTAGCAACCTTCTGACAGCCAAATAACTTTAAGGTAATATTTGAGGTATGGGCTAAGTCAAGCCTTACAGATGGGAACTGTCCCATGATGGGACACAGAATTAAAAAGAAATCACATTGCTGTCACTCAGATGTTGCTTTTCACCTTGTGTCTTTCCAAATTTCATCTCAGCTGCTTATTCTCATTTGCAGTTCTAATTTGAAAAGGAACCTGCTCAGTATTCCCCCTAATTTTATTTATGTCCCAGAACGGAGGGTACAGCTGATGTAAAAGCAATGTTTAACATCTCATCTTACATGGGTGCTGCGGTACTGGTCCGCTGCACACTTCGAACAAAATGCACCATTTCTGCAGCAGGAAACTCCCACTCCTAAGAGTGGCCGAGCCAACGCAAACTGTTCCACGAGGGCAGGAATGCCAACACTTCTCAGCCCTTACTGGAGAGCCCGGAGTCTCCAGCCAGGCCATTCAACAGCTTTGCAAGCAGCTGGGCATGTTGGTTGGCTTGCCCTACAAAAAATGGCAAACTCTCTCTTACAGTAGCCCAGCTGACTGGTAAAGGGAAGAATTACTTGTGACCTCCCTGGGCTTCATCTTGGTACCTTTAGATGTCTAAAACGGAGGTGTCTAGAGCTGAACTAAGTTACCAGAAACTCCAGTCAGTGGAGAAGAGAGGTGCAACTCATTATTAAACTCTTGTCTGCCTTATTTTAGAAATTTGTGGAAGAGTTGAAGCTTTCGTCAGGCACGTCTGGTTACAGGGACCACGTTTTCCGCAAGCATAAACTGAGTTTCAGGCGAGTAGTTTGGATGCAGACGTTTTTACTCAGCCCCAGGACTCCCACTCCCTCAGCCCCATCTCACAGTTTCCAAGGGTACAGAAGGAAGAGGAATCCCAAGGAATTACCTCTCTGCCCCGTCTGCCTGGGCGACTTCTCTCCATCACTCTCACTGCAGGTCCTGCTCTGCGGCCGCTTCCGAGCTTGTCGCTCCCCGTCAGGGCGGGAGGGCGAAAGCTGCCCGCTCTGCCCATGGTCCTCCCCGTTCTCCAGGGAGCAGTCCAGGCCTCTTTGCAGCTTCACCCCATTCTTAGCTTTTTTAAAAAGGACAGATGTCCGTCGGCCCACGCCACTGAAGGGGGGGCTGGCAGGGGTGTCTGCAGGCGGTAAGGCCAGTCCGTTCAGGCCGTTGTCACTGAGCAGGCGCTGGAAGGCTTGGCTCTCCCGCTGCAGCGCCTTCTTGTCGAAGAGTTCCCTGTCCGACATCACCCTCTTCTGCAGCTGATTCAAGGACTTGCTTTCACTGATGGGTTTGAGTGTTGGAGGGTCCTGCAGAGAGTCCAGCTCTGAGAGGGAGGGTGCAGGTCCTGTGGGCTCCAGGGTGGGAGGGTGCGGGGGCTTGGCATCATCTGCTAAAGGAATAAAGAATCTGCTTGAACATTTTAGAAAGAGTTATTGCCGAAACTACCAACAGTCATTCCCATCTTTCAGTAGGGCCACAGACAGGAGAAATAGCAGGTCTTGACTGTTGACATGCACTAGGAGAGCTGGAGCTAAAATCCTGCTGCAACCTCTCACCTTTCTCCCCGTCCTCGTCCCCTTCCCTTGATGTTTTCTCCAGCCCCTCTTCCCGCAGCACAGGCTCCCCGTTGGGCATGGTCTTGTTCTGCTGCTGGGCCAGCTTCTGCCGAATGGAGTTGATCTCCCGTCTCAGGAGCCGGATGCGTCGCGTCCGGGCGCCGCTGGACCGCATGGTGCTCACCATGTCTAGCTTCTCCAGCAGCTCCTTCAGCTGGGCCTCCAAGGAGAGGTGAGCCCGGTTCTCCGGGAGAAGGATGTTATCCACTGCATCAAAAGAGAGCGTAACAGTGAAGGGAAGGAGCATGGCTTCTTGAAGAAGGGAACTCCACTCCTGCATTTGGGACCACTGCCATGCCTCATTCCCACTGCTGCTATTCACGAACCAACTGCTTTAGTTCGGGGATTTAGGAATTGTTAACCTTGGAGCTTCCTTCCTTTGGGTAAAGAGCAGCTGGTTTAACTTGCACTGCCCGTTTCCATTACAGTCCCAGGGGCAACAGTAAAAGAACATGTGTCTGCACCCACACAAGACAGCTCACAGTCCAGGTCCTTGGCAGAAACCTATTTCATTGCCAGATTAAATGACAAAATCAGACCGCAAACAGAACTGGCCAAAACATAACATGTTTGCCACTCCTCTGGCTCTGCTGAATGGCTGGCATCTGCTGGAGCAGGGCAGACAGCTGAGGGCTCTGCTATCGTACACCAACACAAATTTCATAACAGACTGTCCCTCTGCGTCCAAGAGGGATGCAACATTTAGGAAACGGGCTGCAGACTGCGAGCTCTGCGTGCTGGATGGCAGCAGTGTTCTGTACTAAGTTTAGCCAAGTTATTCAACCAATGCTTTGGAGCTGCATCTCAAGACAGCTATGGGAATGGATGTGGTCATGTTGTGAATGGAAAGTGTCGGCTAGAAGGACTGCTTGGGTTCCAGTACTTAACCCCACACCACCCCCTCCCAGTCCTCAGTGCTCCATCTAACCCAGTTGCTCTATACCTTGCCAATTTACAATGAAATATATGAGCTCTCCTCAGAGCAAAAAATCCTAAATCTACTTGTATTGTTCTTTAAAACACCAATTTTATACTACTACAGCCATGGCACAAATCAAACAGTATGGGCAGTCACGAGGCTCTTCTGAGGCAGACATGCACTAGGAGAGCTGGAGCTGTGCTACACCTAGCTCTGAGAACCCGGCTCAGCTGAAATCCTGCTCTTTGAGGCTGTGAAGGAGTTAGATATATGCTTCACCAAATAGATGGATAGGAAAATTCTTGTATGCTGAGTGACAGCTATGATTTTCACACAGGCTGAGTGACACGCTCAGAACAAAGAAAACAGTTATGATCTACTTGAAAAAATAAAGGTTAATAAACACTCACCATCCTCCCAAGAAAAGCGGTAAAAGTCCTCAGTTTTGGGTGACTCGGGCAGGTGAATCCCCACATCAGTGTCAAAGCCGATGTTTTCAGCCTGCCGCCGTGCATGACGCAATATCGCTCCTCCGAGGTCTCTGAGCCGGACAGCTGCTCGGTGGAAAATCGTGTCTTTAGCATTATACCTCATGCAGTTGGTAACTATAAGGTTAAAGTCTTCCTCAAACTCATCCAATGTTCGGTACAGGTGGGACTCCAGCTTCCGCCTCATGGTGGAAAAATCCATTGGGTTGGAAATGAATTCCAGGTAATCTGGAACCTAAACATATAAAACCTGTACAATTACAAAAACCATTTACTAGCCAACTAGAGCGCATCCATCACAAGCACTCTTAATGCCCTTTCCACCGGCAAGGGGCAGCGCCAGCAGTTCATTTCTGTGTCACCCAGTCACGGCAGACACATCCTGGCTCTGCAAAACATGACTTGTCTGAGACGTGCTGAAGCTTCCAGAAAACAATACCCTTTTTTGGCCTGGAAGGTTACCCACATTGTGAGTTCTCTTTGAGATATTCTTTAGTCCACCAGCAGCTTGGGACAAGGTGGTTTGTGCTTCCAGGGTTATGACAGCACATGAGCTTCTGCCCAGCAATACCTCATCTACAACCCGTTAGACACCTCTAGGAAAGAGACTTGCCTCGTTCAGGTTAACAGGCTCTGCGAAGATCTGGGCAGCGTCCTTCTCCTGCAGCAGGTCCAGTGTTGTGCGTAGAAGAACATTAAAAGGGGTCAGCTGTAGCTCCATAGCAGCCTGCTGAACCTTGACCTGGGAAGGGGAAAACAGGGATGAGCACAGTTAGCAAGGACAGGATGCACGAGTGGTGTTTCCCTCTGGTTTCTCCTGAATCATCACCCCAGCCCTACTCAGTGGTGGAAATGTCAGGTCATCACACCATCGGTCTGGTAGACTCACTGCTGAAGAATTTCTGGCAAACACCTTGTGCTCCCCATGTGCAGGACGCACATTAGCAGACAGCACTTTGCAGAGTCTAACCGCACAGTCCAATCCTCTTGTATGGGGAACTCCTGCTTATTTAACCTCATAAAGCCAAAACAAGAGGAAACCCCATGAAGTTAAACAATAATACAACTAAAAATGAAAACAGGAAGCAGCTTTTCATGCCTGGTAAATTATCCTGTAGAACTCCCTCCCTCAAGACATTATTATGCCAATTAGCAACATTATACAAAAGTTAAAAGCATGTAAGCTTTTACATGAACAACATCCATAATTAGACGAGAGAGCATAAACAAAGATATAAGCTCTCACACTTCAAGGCAAAAGCCAAACAACAAGAGTGGTTAGATGTCTGCAAATTCCTAATACAGTTTCTTACATCCTTTACAAAGTCTCTAGTACTGTTTGATTTCAAGCAAACAAGTTGTAGCACCGGTTTGATCTCTTACACTGAAACTCTACTCAAAGGATACTGGAACAGGATAGAAGTATTTATTTCTCCTTTAACGTCTTAATTTCTTTGATCCTATAATCCCTCATTATGTCATTAAATCAACCACTTCAGTAGCAAAAGAAAGCAAGTCTGTTTACATAAACTGTATTTGATGTGCTCAGCAACAAGACAGCATCAATAAAAAAATGAATGAAGACGGATACAAAGACGACACTCTTCCTTCAAAACAAGAAAGAAGCCCAAAACAAAGACTCAGGACTCTGGAGCATCCTTTTTCACTCAGCTAAAAGCCGGAGTGGGATAGAGCTCCAACTAGATACATTTTTCTGTGATCTTATCCGTTTATAAAGCACACCATAGTTTCAAGAAGCTTTTATGGATTTCGTCAACTGTGATATGCATATATCAAGATATCAAAAGCAAACAGAAACAAAGCCCAAGAGTGATTTTTTTTTTTTTTGATCCTCCTACCTAAAATATGTCCACACAGCAAGCAGGACTGAGCCACTGCTGTAAATCAGGGACAACGTAGCAAATGAATCAATGCTGGCATCAAAAAGACTCCAGAAAAGCTGTGGGCAGTTTCTGGCCACAAAAAAATAGCTTGCAGAGGGGCTGTGATCACAGAGGATGCTGCTTTCCCTCTGCCTGGCTCCCTGCAGACAGCCCGAGTGCCCAGCAGCAGGGAGAGCACCCAGGCAATGCCTGAGGCCACACGTGCAAGCTCACCGTGCGCAGGGCGAGTCTTTCATGAAGCTCTCCTTGAAGATGCTTGTGCCAGAGAGCACAGTTGTGGCTGCACCGTCCAACCAGGTATGGCAAGCAAAGAGCCTCAACAGGCAAAGCTGGCAAGCATGGGAATTAACAGTGCAACTTCGGATAATTGCACACAGATCAAAGAGGAAATCAGTAAATGGTCTCCATCTTAAACTGTGTCTTCTCAAAAACATACTTAGGGGGCAAAACACAGGAATTTTTAGCTTTCGAAATGCAGAGCAGAATTGTGATTTAGACCTCTTCTCTGGAGTAGGTGTTACCAGACTCATGAAATAAACATTAAAGGAGATCAAACTTCTACCCTGCAAAACACCTGGTCCATGCCCAGAAATAGAAGGGGTGCTGTAGGTCAGGAATCAAATCCACCGTTAGTTATGCAAAGATAATTTCCCAGCACCCTGCAGCCCAGCACCAGTTCTAAGGGCAGAGGCTGAGCAGCATGAGCCTATGACTGACACAGAGAGAGAGAGCTGCTCTGCACACCCCAAAGTCAGACTCTATGAAAAGAGGAAAAGGCTCAAGAAAAACTGTCATGTTCCTCCTCTGCCTCCTGCAGCACAGGGCGCTTGCGTGGGACCAAAGCCAAGTGCAGGAACTTGACAGCCAACACTACCTACCTGCTCCCGTTTGAGTTTTTCCCTCTTACGGATCAGCTCGATGAGCAGCCGTGCCCGCTCCAAGTCATGCCGCAGTTTTTGCCAGTACTTCAGCTCTTCCTTCACTGCACTGGTCTTCTCATCCTGCTCCTTCTGTAAGACAGAACAGCGGGGTGAGATGAAAAGCACGACTGGCTTCCTGCGTTTCCTCGTCTTTCTAGGCGTCCCCTGTGAATTGCTCTCACAGTCTTCCTCCTGTCTACTTGTCTCTTGTTCAGACTACGTCCCCTCCTTCCTACAGCATTTAGCTGTCTAACAAACACAACATCAGCCTTTCTGGATTTTCTGTTATTTGTGAAAGTTAGGCCTAAATCATACTGTAACTACACTCTGGGAACACGCTTCAGTGCATGCTCATGTGCACCCTCCCTGCTCTCATTAGAGAGGCTGGAAATTCTTTCTGTTGGCTGCTGTGCATCGAAGAGGCAGCCCAAAGCATTTACAGTATAAAGGCAAGGCGAGCAAAAGCATAGGAGAAAAGAGTTATTATTATCCTTTTCATAACCAATAAGAAATAAAGCCACGGAAAGAGATTCGCCAAAACACAAAGGAACAGCCAACGCTGGGAGATGAGCTCACACCTTCCAAGACACAGTTCAGCAGCTTCACAACACAATCACCCTTCCTCTCCTAAATCTGTAGCTTTTCAAATGGTTTTGAGGATATAGCTGAAGTGCATATACTTTCACATGATTGCCAAGAGAGGACAATTGCTTCACAAGATCTTGATGGTTTATATTTATAGGACGTTTGGTTTTAAGAATTTACTTATAGTAAATTGCCAACTTAATACACCAAGGAGATGCTGCACTTCCCCAAGCTCCAGACTGATGAGTGGGAAATATTATTTTTATTAATCACTCAGAGCAGTCTTCATACAAACCAAAAGCCTACAAATTCCTCCAGCTACAGTAAAAATATACATGCACAACGTGCACAATGCCTATTGATTGACAGGCTGCGTTAGAGGGTAGAGTCTGACTGCTTCGTTACTTCACCAACTACTTCTCGTGCCAAACGCAGGGCTGTTTAATAACATCGAGATTGAGTGACTCTGGACGCCAGCTCAGAGGAGGAAGCAAAGTTGTCCAGAGCTGATGATTATGTCTAAACTTCCATATGAATGTGCATGGGAGGGTCGGAAATTGAAGCTGCAGGAAGAATGACCCAAAGTGGAATTTGGCCAGGACTCTGGAGCTAACACCCATTTTCTTGAGGAGGGGACCTTTAATCACTCGTGAGGAACGTGGTTGTATGATTCATCTAAGAGATCAGTCCACCAAGGGCCCACCACACCCTTGCACAATCCTGGGCTTCCTGACTCAGGGGAAAAACTCTTACCTGCTGGCTCATCAACACCAATTCTAGTGGCACGATGGGTATCCCACTGATATACAAACTCAGCTCTTCAGGCGTGAGCATACCAAGAGGAGGCCAAAAGAGACTTCAGTCAGGTCACCCTCTGATCCTTTCACCCTCGCTCCCCTTCCAGCCATGCATCAAGCACATCTCTCCCAGAATATAAGCCCTCTGTCCTCCCATGCTGGGGTTCAGCTGGGGACCAGTACCTGCTCCGCGTTCCTCTGGGACTGGAGGTGCGAGTGCAGGCGCCGGATCAGGGGCACCCCGTTCCTCGCCTGCCGCTTCAGCAGCCAGTAGTTGTGGAGCCTCTGCATGAACTGGTTCTTCCTCTGGAGGGAAAGGCCGCTGCAGATTTTGTTCAGCCTACAGGAAGCAAAGAGGTGTCATGGAGCCAAGTGCACAGCAACCGTGACTCTGCAGACCCTGGTGATACCATCAGGTTTCCCAACAAAGCTTTGTGGTGTTGTGTCAATGCACACTCTGAACTACACATGCAACTGGTACAATCTGGGATCTCCCCACAGCGAAGACATATGTGCCTACTTTTCACAATATATCCCTATTTCAGTAGCAGTTTGGCTGGAAGTTCTCACCAAGCACTTGCCACAGCATGGTCAAAGTACGCAATCACCAATTTGGCTCCCAGCCTTAATTTCAAAATCACTTTCAGTGCCAAGAACTTTCCTGGGGGTCATTTAAGTCTGATGGTATTAAGCTGAAGTCTGGAAAACAAATGTGACGGGAGTCCAAGAATAATACAGCACCTATTTTAACTTTTTCAAACTATTTGTCAGATTATACATGGTGCCTTACCAGCAGTTTTCCCAGTTTATCTGTTAAAATACCAGCAACACATCACCACACTTTCTCAGGCACCAAACGAAAATTCAGCACTACCTAGTTCTGCATGAGAGAGAGCTGGGAGAAAAAAAAATACACAGCCAAATTCAAAGCTGCTTGCAACACTGACAGGTTTGACATGCTCTGTAATAAAAGGAGGAATTAAGAAACTATGAAATGAAGAGATTAAAAAAAAAATTTAATAGCAGGATGACCCCTATCTGCCTTCCAACTTGAAGTATTTTAAAACCACCTTCACATCATCTATGTAAATTTGGATGCTCGATGGGCGTTTGCTATTTGGGACCACCACGGATTCTACGTTACGTGACAGTTTGGGATGACTGCTTGGCAAAGCAGGAAAACCAGTGTGCCAGTGACACTCACGTGGAAGAACACTGGTCAGGGATGATTCTGCAGAGCATGCTTTGAACACAGTTATTGCTAGGACTTGACTGGAGACAGCGCTTCCAAGGTCAACAACAAGAGGGACCGAGTCCTTAAAACAGACCCTGTCTAGCTGTCCAGATCCCTCCCATCCGCCTACAACACTCACCTGTAAGAGGGAATTTGTGCGACTGTCACCATGGGCACAGATGAACGCCCACTGGTCACGTCACCAGGCTCCTTTTTGATCTTCTGCTTCAATTTCACTTGGTTCTTTTTCAGAGACCCTTTGGGAGGGCCAGAATTGACTTCCTCCTCTCCCTTCTCCCTCACGGTGTCCTCCTGCCCCTCACCGCTAGCAGCTGGAGACCCTTTTTTCACCATCCCAGGTGGGGAATGACTCCCACAATAGGCAGTCTTGCGCACGGTGAATGTCGTGCCATTGATGCTGGTCTCCCTCATGGGTTCGATCTTCATGAAGAGACCAGCCCGCTGGGCACAGGTGACGTGGAAGGCAGTGTAACAGTTCACCTTGTGGCACTGGATAGCAGCTCCCATGCCCTTCCGCTTGCAGATATAGCATGTGAGCTTCCACCGAGCCGGGGGGATGTTATTTATCCCTTCAATGGGCTCCAGGAACACAGTGTTTGCAAAACAGACCTCTGGGATCCAGATGGCACAAACCACGTGAGCCCAGCGGCCATCGCTAGTCTGCTTGAAGGCTCCACCTTTGTTCGGGCAAAGGACACAATCCACAGGGCGAGAAGGGGACTGTAAGCAGCAGCGGCAAAGCCACTGCCCCTCGGGGATATAGGGCACGCCGTAACACTCCTGGTGCACAGCCAGATTGCAGATATCACAGAACAGGATGACGTTGCTGTTGTGACACTCATCGTCCATGCAGACGCAGCAGAAGGCATCCTCGTCGACGAGGGACTGCTGAGCCCCGTTGTTCCGGCTCTCAAGGTACGACTCCTTTTCCAACCGGTCCACCAGCAGCTCAAAAGTGTCAGCAGAAACTGTCCCATAACCATCGTCCCTTCTCTTCTCGTTGACCATTTCCAGCCACGCCAGATCCTCCTCATCCATGTCATACTCCACCTCTACATCAAGGTCCTCGGGAGGTTTTTCAATGTACCGGTAGTAGGCGGCAGGGAGAGGAGGGGCATCTGGCTGGCTGAAGAAGTCCACCACACGGAATTTGGGCTGGGGTAAGTGTAAAGATGTCCCTGGTGCATGTTTGGAGCAGGATTCCTTCTTCTTGCCTTTGGAAGGTGTTTTCTTAGATTTGGAAGGGAAAAGGGGCTGCTCGCTGTTTTCCTTGTTGCTGTTGCACTCTGTGATGTCCTGGGCAGTCAGCTCGTCCTCCGTGATGATTTTTAAGGGATCGTAGATGCTGATGCGATGAAGCCGCCCATCGATGTCTACCTCCACAATCCGCTGGGCCTGAGCGTACGTCAGTGTCTCCCGAGTCGGTGAGCACTTGAGGCTGTAGGGCGAGGGAGAACGCCTCCCCTCCAAGTTCTGCCGGGACCTCCTCCGAGGCTTCCTCATCACTGCGGTCCAGAGACCCTGTAACAAAACAGGACAGAGGACAGCATAAGCCAAGGAGACAAGCAAGGAGCAGCACAGATTCAAAAACTCACTCAGCATTGCAATACAGCAACATTTCTACCAGAGACTCCAGAAATTTCAGGCTTGCTGAAGCCTCTCCACCTTCGTACGTACAAGCAGGTAATGGATATATCAACCATTTCTTGCAATGTGTATCGCAGCAATGCACAGCACCCTTCAACCTTCTCTATTTGCATGCCAGGAGACATATATACCCCCATACCACCAGATGAGAAGAGCTGAAATATATTTTACAGCATAGCATCCAAACAATCTGCTGTGCATTCAGCTCAGCAAACCATTCAGATCCCCTCAAATTCAAACAGCACTTATCACACCTGCTTGCACCGTTCACATACAAACCAAGGAGGAGTTCTCTGTTCTTTTGCCTGTGACTTTTCTTTTATATCCCTAACAGCACACAAAATGTGCTGGATGTTTTCCAGACAGAAAGGAAAGCACTGTTCCTGCCATGTGAAAGCAGTTCCCAATTTTTTTTTGTCACTGAGCTCCATATGAGAAACTAGCAGTGCTCCCTCAGTCCAGGAGAAAGCTGCTCCAAGTTTCCCACCTCAGGGCTGCCACCACCACTTTTTCCTTTCCCACATTGCGGATGCAAAAAGTCCCATAATGAAAAATCATCCTCCGGCTTTGCTTTCCCTTCTCTTGCAGACGGAGCTGTTCCTTACACCACTTTCCAGACAGTGTGCATGGAATGGACCATGTCCTTCCCAACATGCAAAATGGGTCACAAAAGCCCAAACAGAATCAGAGGATGAACTGAGCAACGTAGTGGGTGCTAGATGTGCATCCCTCCTGCTCCTTGGTGGGATCCATGAAGAAGCGAAGGGGAATGAGCATGAGAATGAGCAGCATGGATCCAGATGGACTTACTAGCTCTGGTTCAGCGTTAGCCCCTCTGGAGCCACAATCCGTGTTCAGGCACCTGAGCCGGTTCTGCATGGAGAGTCCACGGGGGTACAAGCAGGAAAGCAGCAAGACAGCTTCTGGACTGCATCAGGAACTGTGCAGCGGTATTCGCCCAGAGCCTTAACTAAAAGCCCAAGCCAGCTCTGCCCTCACAAACTGCTAATCAGCAACCCAGATAATTGTTTGAGAGTCGGCTCCCGACATTAAGGAGGTGACCGTCAAGGGGGAGCGGAGCAGAAGCTTGGAGCCGGCGAGATGATCTGGGGGAGGATGGAGACGTGGAGGCAGGAGCCCGGTGATCTGAGGGCGAAGGAGGGAGGCAGCGAAGAGGGAAAGCGGAGAGGAAGCCAAGTGAGTAATGCAAGCGAGAAGGGCAGCGTCAGGGATGGGAACATGAGTTATGGGAAGAAACGGGCTGAGGCTGAAACAAGCAGAGAGAAGACAAAGAAAAGCAAATGTAAAATCTCCCCGAGAAGATAAGTCAGCCCAGAGCTTATCTGTTGCTATGCAGAGGCCTGAACCAGCACCTCACCCTTATTTAGTGCAATCCACACTTTCAGCCCCTTTCTGTGGGACCCACAGACGAGAAAACACACTACAAACCCGTAATTTGTACGTAGTTGTTGCATTATTTCTGCTCTGTGAAGGACATAGCTCCACAAACCCTCAATTGTATGAGTCAGAGCAAGCAGCACCTCATGGGGTCAGGACCTACATGAAGTCCCAAGCTTATTTCAGAAAGATGTAACAAATTCCAGGAGCAACATGTTTCTCTTGAAAGTACTGGCTCTGTGAACCATGAGACTAAGCCATGATACAACATGTCTCCTAAGAAACAAACAGACTTTGGGACAAGTTTCCGAAGCCTCCTTTGCATTCACAGAAATAAGCTGCGGGTGCCAGTTTCAGTACGCACACCCACAACGTTGGAGCCTGCAGGCACAATTTAATTTCAGATGACAATTTCCACGGTATCATGAATTTCAGGACCTTTGCTTTAAAACTCTAATCAGCCACTTGATCAGCAGACTGCAGACACCCAACTGCACTTGTCCCATCTGAGCTCCAACAGCTTCAATCGGTAGGAAAAAAGACTTTTAAAATAAGGGTATAAAGGCAACTTGATCATCAAACGAAAAAACTAGAAAATCCTGCTGACAAACAGCTCCCTTACAATTCAGGCTGGTTATGAGCAAAGAAGGTATTGGAGGCAAAAAGATACGTGAGCAAAAAGATATTGGAAGATAAAGTAATTAGCATGAGCTGACCACACTCGTATTTAATACTGTGTTTAGGAAAAAACAAGGCATTAGCCAATTGCTGGGAGTGCTGAGGGACGAGCAAATTTCAGCAAAACAAGCACCTCAAGGACAGGTTATTTTACCTGTTGACAGGAAAAATAAAGGTACGGCATTCCTGTTGCTTTAGTGAAACAATCAGTATATTGTCTAGAGAAATTACCCACAGTGGGCTTTCCACCACAGCAACCAACTGCCATAAAACAACCCATTTGTAAAACACACAATTACTTAGCGCCATGCAGAAGCATCTAAAACGGCATGGAAATTGCTGCCAGCGAGAGCTGAGTGCCTGGGATAAGACATGCACCTGGATATTAGGAGACACAGCTACCCACCTCCAAAATACCTTGAAAGCAGCAATGAAACGAACTCAGACACACTGAGCTGAACACTGCGACCTTGTCTGCAACAACAGAAACTTCTAAGCAGCAATCTAGGAACATTTTGATCTTCTTGGCACACTTGAAAACACCTCCCAGCCATGGATAAAAAAGAATCCCTCTGCAAACAGCACCCGTGCGTGCTGAAATGCTAAACAGGCTTGACTTCAGCAGGGTTAAATGCTATTTCAGCCCACAGCGATTCTGTCCCACCATGGATAAAGGTTGCTGATGTGAAAGCAGAAAGTTCAAACAGTCGTCCTCTCGCCGTCACCACAGTGTGCTCAAAGCTTTCCAAAAACCTCCCATCATCCATTTCCACTGGGTATTGCGCCAGGAGCAGGGGGTGAGGTTCCTAGAGAGCACAACTGAGCAAACAATGTGCCTACAACACACAAAGCCACCAGAGATGGACTTATTTCGACCCCACGAGTTCGCTCAGGCAGGCTTCAATTCTCCCGAGCAGCGGTTTCCATCCCTGTGGGCCAGAGATGCCCAGTGGCTGCAAAAGGTGACTAGGAAGAACAAGCCCATCATCAGGAGACTTTAAATTTACTATAAGGGGTCAAAAGCTCCGCTGAAAAAAACTGGAGACCCACGTATCGAACAATATCACAATTCAGGCCCCTACTGTACACACACCCTAGAAAATCCAGCACAAGCGGATCCTCTAAAGGAAAGGCTAAACGCTGCCGTGATTTACACCCATGCAGCACTGTGTTGGCCCCTTTCCGAGGGGCAGACGCATCCTCTTGCACCGCAGAAAACCTCAGTCTCCTTCCCACCCCTCCTTCCCATCCCAGAGCTTCTTTCCAGCCTTCCCACACTGACAACCAAGGATTTTCTTTCCAGCACCAGGTTTCTTTGCTAACCTGCAGAGGACACCAGGCTGGAACTCAAGGCAGTGCTGCTGGGGGAGTTTGCTGGCCCTTTCCAACATGGCTTGGGGAGCCCAGTGAAGAGCTAGGTCCCCCAACGATGACGATCTTCAGTTATTTGCAGGGAGGAGAAGGCCACCTGGATCTCGGCAGGCAGCAGCAGATGGGAACAGCGTGGCTCTTGTTCCACTCCAGTGCACCGTGATTACCAGCAGTGGCTACAGCTCATACAGCCCTAAAAAGTTTGGGGTCCAGCGTTACCGAAGACTGCCTCTCTCCAGGACGCCAAGTCAAATACGAGGCCTGGAGACGTTCCTCCTCGTCACCGTCCCGCACTGGCAGCCGCACAGCTCTGGGCAGGCGCTTGTCACTCTTTGCTGGGATTTAAAACCCGTTCCTGCGCAGCGGGGAACGGACACCTACGGAGCTATTTAAGAAATGCATCCGTAAAATAAAGGCAATGGATGCCAGAGGGAAGAAACAGCCTGGAACAGTCACAGCCTCCCTTCCACTGTTCTTTCACCAACCAAAATGCCAAGCGAAGCTCCTGCCGCCCTCACCAGTCTCCCTCCATGTTCCCGCCACGTCCGTGCTTGCCACAGGCCCCACACGCCTGCCGAGGGTTTACACTCCTCACACCCATGCTGACATCTACAATGAAGTGCGTCAGTGCTCAGCAGAAGTCACAGCGAGCCGCTGACCCAGAGCCTGCCCCGGCACACGCAGAGCTCTTCATCGATCCCCTGATATTTCTGTAACCAAGCTGAGCTGATGGGAGACGCACCAGGCCGCAGGAGGGGAGCTCCCTCCGGAGCCGGGAGGGCACAAGACATTATGTCGGTCTGCAGATGAAGTTTAAGGTAAAGTCTGGGCTCAGCAACAGATGGTTTGTGCCACGAGCTGTGCCTGGCCTCAGCAGCAGCGCTCTGAGGGAGCCATGGGATGCCATGAGCTGTGCCTGGCCGCAGCAGCAGCGCTCTGAGGGAGCCATGGGATGCCATGAGCTGTGCCTGGCCGCAGCAGCAGCGCTCTGAGGGAGCCATGGGATGCCACGAGCTGTGCCTGGCCTCAGCAGTAGCTGAGGGAACCGTGACATGCCACGAGCTGTGTCAGGTGCCAGCCGGGAGCTCCTCTCAGCAGCTCCCCAGTGCAGCAAGGGCCACGGGATCCCTGCAGGTAGCCCCAGTAGCCGCCAGCGATCTGGGTCAAGACACAGCAGGGACCTGGGCAAAAATAAAGCCGCCCCCGGGGGAGGAGAAGGCGCGGCGGGTGCGTGCGATGAGCTACGCCGGTCCTCGGCCCCGGGCCCTGCCCTGGCGGGCCCACCGCCCCCCGGGGAGCGAAAGAAGTCCCTAAGCAGGGAGGGGCCAGGGCGAGGGAGAGCGAGAAAGAGCGCTGGAAGCGCCAGCAGACTATTGGTTGTCGCCGCCGTTCATCCCAGCTCCGTCACCAATAGCAACGCAAGGCTTTCCGGGTCTAAAGGGGGGTGCGCTCGGCCCCGCCTGGGCCAATAGCGTGGGAGAAGGTGGGCGGGGCCCCCACGGGCGCCGCGAAGAGGGGGGGCCAAGATGGCGGCAAGGGGGGGGCCCGGCTGACACGGCGCTGCCCGTTCCCCCTCCCCAGCCGCTCGCCGCCGCCGCCCCCTCCTCGGCGAGGGGCCGCGGGCCGCTCCCGCCGCGCCGGGACCGAGCGGGACACGGAGGGGGCCCGGAGGCTGCGGCGCACCGGCCTCCCCCGGCTCCTTCCCGCCCGCCCGGTCACCTTCCCGCGACCCCGGCGCGGGGGTGTGTGAGGGAGGAGAGACCCCCTGAGGGAAGGGTGTCGCGGCCTCCCGCGCAGCGCTTTACCTGGCCGCCTCAGCGCGCTGCCGCCGCGGCGGTCTCCACCGTTGCTGCCGCCTCCTTTTTGGGGATTTTTTTCCTTTTTTTTTTTTTTCTCCTTTTTTTTTTTTT
>VZTQ01006120.1:0-90321 GCA_013400755.1 Pelecanoides urinatrix | reverse complement strand
CGCCCTCGCCCGCCGCCGCCGCCGCCCGTCCGCGGGTCAACGTGGTGCTGGGCAACCTGCTGCACAAGTGGTTCGGCGCCGAGAGCCGGGCGCGGCGGCTCCGCGCCGAGGGCGACGCGCTGCGGGAGCGCCAGGAGCTGCCGGCCGCCCTGGAGAAGTACAACCAGGCCCTGGAGATGGGTGAGCGGCGGGGGGAGCGGGAGCGGGAGGCGGCAGCGGCGGCGGAGGAGGAGGGGGCGAGGCGGGGGCAGCGCTGCCCGCCGGCCCCCGGGCTGCGCACCCCCGCAGCAGCCGGGCGGGGAGGGGGTCTGCGGTGAACGGTGGGAGAGGGCAGCTGGGGGAAGTTTTGGGAATGAATCCTCCCCGCGGGTCTTCTCGCTCCCCCTCCCCTCTCCCCCCCAAGTGAATGGCTATTTTTGTTCCGCTGTTATTTTTGTCCTTGCTCAGAAGGTGCCTGGCGTTTAACTGCCTGCAGTCGATGACTCATTATGCAGTATTTCTAGAAAACCCGCTTTCCTATTTGTGGGGAAACCATCTTTCAGTAAAGGATACGCAGTAGTGGTCGCGTTAAGCCCTACCGTGGCTCCGTGGAGGAAATTAGTGCGTGGATCGGATTCCTCCGGCTACGTGCAGTTGCATCTTCAGCAAAACACAGCCTTTGAAAACACTAAATGAAATATCAGTAGGCATAAAGGCTCAGAAAAGTCCCTTTATCTTACACTGTGCGAAATATTCAAGATACATCTGCATTCCGACTTGCGGAGATCGTCCGCCCATGTTTTGAGTGTAACCTCTTTATAGGCATGCAGTAATTTCTGTGTGCGAAGTCTTCCCTGAAGAGCCTGGCTTTAAAACAAAACCGGCACGGTCTGCCTTCCTCCTCTGCCAAACCGATGGCAGCCTTCGTTTATCAAAACTAGGTTCTTTTCAGCCTCTGCGCCGAGTAGTAGGTGGATCCCGCTGGCTGGGTTGTAGCCTCGTAGTAATGCCCGCCTGCCAGCGGGGGGGCACGGCACCACGGGTGTCTGAAACGCCTGGAGGGAGGCGTGGAGCTGGGAAGAGCCGGGATCTCGGCAAATCCCCTTGGGATCTGCCTCTCCTCCAGTCTGAGCGTGATAGATGTCCGGTTTAATTGGGGAGGAAGCGGGGAGAAAGCCTCGGTCGTGTTAACAGGGACGAAATCCTGCGGGTAAATCTCTTCGGAAGACAAATGTAGAGAAAACTGCCTCTCTTCTTGAAGAGCTGCTTCCCTACTTTGAGTAAAATTGCTTTCCCCGTTCCTAGTTTTTACATCTAGGGATAAATGGCTGTGATTCCTCCCCCCCCCCCTTATTATTATTCTTACTCTGCTGGCTGCTGTAGAGAGAAACACGCTATTATGCTGGTCCCTGACTCGCTTTCATTTTTTGCCGCGGTTGCATGGTAGGCGTCTGAGATACAAGAGTTTGTGATAGCTTAGCGTACTATCACCTCACAGCTGATGCTGGCCACGGAAACCTTTAGTTTTGGCTATTTATTCCACTTTTCCAGCTAGATGTGACAAATTTTCAGTCCTAGCTGAGTCCTCTCTGTAAAACTATTACATGGTTTAGCTGAAGTAATCCCTGTTAAAGTAGGGCAGGGCGGAGAGCTCAAGAAGGAAGGTGAAGCAGAAGGAGAGGAGAGGCTTGATGTAGGTCACTGGTGGATACAGTGAGTTTTCAGTATTGGAGCCTCTTAAACTTTTGGGCTCAGGGTCCCACTGCTGGGGAAAATAGCATCTCGTCAATGAAATAAGTGCTTGATATGATTGTTAGAGAACTGTTTCTCGCTGTCTCATGTGCTTCTTGCTGTGTCTGCATGGGGGTGAAAGGAGAGGGTAGACTGTAGCGCGCTGCTAGTGCTCTCGCACAGCCTGTCCTTCCCCCTCTTGTCCCTGGAGCACGTCTCTCCAGCCGTGGCTGCTTTGCGTCAGGGTCCCGAGATAACTCCCTTGCAGTGTCCTTAATTCTGTCTTCTGCAACTTCCTGAGCACTCTGGGAATCTGTTCAGAAACTCCTTATTCTCAGTGACGCTAAAATTGCTTAGTAAGGTTTTTTAAAAGTTCTAATTAAAAATAATAGCAGATATCTTGCTAGATTTTGAAATCCTAAAACCATAGGCTGACATGTTGTAACATCCCAGTAGGGGATTCAAATTCCTGTTGCTGAAGGGCAGCCCACCCCCCAGTCCTTCACCTTTTTTCCATCGTTTCCAATGCCATTTCTCACAGGTCGAACTGCTGTCTGAGCCTTGTATTCTGAAATTCTTACCACATGCTCATCAGGTACTGCCATTTGGCTTGCTGGAGTTGCCTTCTTGTTTTCCAGCCAAGTATTGCAGTAAATAGGAGAATAAAAAGAAAAACATGGCTGTTTTCTAACTGTTCAGGACCTCTAAAGTGTTAGCATATGGGCAACTTGAAATGCCTATGAGCCACTTTCAGGTATTTAAGACTTCTAATGTGTGAGAAAATAACTGCTTTTTTTTAACCTCCAAATGCTGATGTATTACTACTGAAAGTCAAGGGCGTGGGTATCCTTTTGATTTCTTTTTAGAGACTGAAGGCACATGAACATATTGATTACACAATTGCTGTGTAAAGTTAGGTAGAACTCCAGGCTTCTTGGCAGGACACGGTTCAGTGGGATTTTTTTTTTTACTGGTTTTTCCTATGCAGTACTTTCCTGCTCCATCTGCAACAACTGGCTTTGTGTGATTTAGTACTAAAGCAAGTTATCCAGTTACCGATCACTTCTCTCATTCTGGTTGTGACCTTCTGTCTTCTGATTTGCATTTTAGTTCTCAAGGTGCTTCAAGTCGAAACTATAAAAGGCTCCTGTTATGTAGCCAGTACGCTTATTTCCACTACAATCTGGAATATCTGCTCCTAATTTCAGGTCTCAGAAGAGGTCTGCATGCCTTCAAGTTGTCAACTTTTTCCAGTTGAACTAGTTAGCCTTGCAAAAGCTTACTCTTAGCAAGTATGTTCATCTTTTGTCCTTAACTATCAGATCTACAATGCCAGTGCTGCTCCCGTGTTTGCTCGGATAGAGTCCGCTATGGATTCAAGTGTGGTTGTACGGGTTTTTTTTGTTGTTGTTTTTAAGAAAATCAGCTTTACTATTTGGTCCTTCTAGTCCTCCTGAGATGCCCACAGCTTGGTGATCTCAGCTGTTTTAAACAAAGTTGCTGGCTTTTGTGCTGCCATTGACATTGGAATAGATCCCTCATTATTGCAAGGTATCTAATTACCACAGCTTCAAAGCAAGCACATGTCAGTCTGCTTGAAAGGAAGCATTTGTTTCCAGCTGGATCACTGTTTGTGCCAAGCTTTATGCTGTTCAGCCATCATAATATCAAGTGTTGTCCAAATCTCGCTCTCAGGGCTGTTTCCCACACAGATAAAATTCAGAGAGGTGGGGTATCAGAGGTGGGCTTCCTCTCTGCCATCCCTTCTCTTCTAACTGGTCTTCTGATTATATGAACTCTCAGGTCAGTTAAACTGAAATATATTATCATATATATCATATACTTGGCACTGGTGAAGCCGCACCTCGAATACTGTGTTCAGTTTTGGGCCCTTCACTACAAGAAGGACATTGAGGTGCTGGACCGTGTCCAGAGAAGGGCAGCGAAGCTGGTGAAGGGCCTGGAGCACAAGTCTGATGAGGAGCGGCTGAGGGAACCGTTTAGCCTGGAGAAGAGGAGGCTGAGGGGAGACCTCATCGCACTCTACAACTACCTGGAAGGAGGTTGTAGCGAGGTGGGGGTTGGTCTCTTCTCCCAAGTAACTAGCGATAGGACGAGAGGAAACGGCCTCAAATTGCGCCAAGGGAGGTTTAGATTGGACATTAGGAAAAAATTCTTTACTGAAAGAGTGGTCAAGCCTTGGACCAGGCTGCCCAGGGAAGTGGTGGAGTCACCATCCCTGGAAGTATTTAAAAGACGTGTAGATGAGGCGCTTAGGGACATGGTTTAGTGGGCATGGGGGTGTTGGGTTGACGGTTGGACTCGATGATCTTAGAGGTCTTTTCCAACCTTAATGATTCTATGATATACATGCAGGGTTGGGTTGGTTTTTTTTTTTTGGTTGAGTTTGGGGCAGTAGGTGTTTTCTGCACCCTTTTTCCTCTCACCTGCTGCTCTCTGAGAGAGATGCTCTCTGGAGGAACTGTGCCTGGGAGGAGTACAGTTGTTTCTGTGTATCCAGGTTTACAGAATTTTTAAGCTGTATGCCTGAAAGTATAGGAAGCTAGTTTTTGGTGACAAATTAATTTTGAGATATTCTGAGGATATGCTCTTGAGAGCATGTTTTGGTTTTCTTATTCTAGAAAGCGATTCCCAATTACAGAGGTAGCAGGTGGCTGTTGCTTCATAGGGAAGATAATGAATAGGGCTTTTCCCAAGTACCACGCGTAACTTTATACGGCCAAAGACTGTATCATGGCGGGGGTGGGAGCATGACAACAAAGGTCACTCTTAGGGAACAGTATTTATCAAAAAATACTCTGTCTTGTGCAGACCAAATAGGAGCATATTGTACACTTTGTGCCAGTCTGCTGGTTTTAAATTAGGTGCTATACATCTCTGAAGGAGACTGAGATCTCTTTGGGGTGAGGGCACACTCATAAGCAAACACACATGCAGAGTATAAGGGGTTTTGGGTGGCAGAGGCTCATGCCTTCAGCTGGCGTTTCTTTGTGCCCTTCTTGGTACTGAGACAGCCTGTTAGCATCCTGCGCCTTTCCTGTAAGTAAGCCTGAAGACGTCTGCTTGGAGTTAAAAAGCCAGCGGTGCAGTCCTTTGACACTTGCTGCTGCTGTTTTTGTGACGGCGCTGGTTCCTCAGCTATGTCGCAGTCACAGCTCTCCAGCGGTCTCTCAAGCCAACGCGCAGGGCTGCAGCTCTGCTGGGAAGGGCTGTCCCCCCGCTGTGCCCGCCTGACCCTAACCCCGAACGAGCTTCGTCGGGTGGGGAGGGATGGCCATGCCCCGGCTCCAGTGGCACGATGAAGCAGGTGCTTGCTTGCCTGCTGTGCAGTCATGTCTGGCTTCCAGTGCAGTGACACACGCCGTAGCTGGATACCGGCGTGCCAGGACACCTTGTTTCTGCGTGAGGCACGTTGGCTCCCGTGTGTAATTACCCACTGCTGCAAAGTGTCCCTTTGCAGTCTGCCAAGCCTCAGGAGCGTCCCTGTCTCCGGAGAGCAGTAAAAGGCGCAGCGATCCCTCGGAGTGGTTGTGTTTACTTCTGGTGTGATGGGCTCTTTCTGAGCAGAAGTAGGTTTCACGTAGCTGCTCAAATTGCCCAGCGTTTTCAATTTTTTTCCTCCCCAGGGGGTTCAGAAGAAGTTTGTAGGAGATAAAGCTCAGCTGTATCAGAGTTTTAAAACATGGTGGAGTTAGTGATGGATATATGTGCAAAGGGACCTTTTCTTCCCAAGCCCTCTGTGTGAATCTCCGTTTCCAGTGAGTAAAGAAAGGTGTGGGAAAGACCAAGGAAAGGAGGTGAATTTGTATCAAGCATGATGTTGTGTCACAGGTAGTGTGCTGCAGAGCAAGCGAGGGAGATGCTGCTGGCTGCTGCCTGGGTGCTGGAGATGCTCCGTCTCTTATCTCCTGGGATGGAGAGCTGCACGCTGACCCCCAGCCCATGGGGTGGTGTTCGGGATGTTGCTAGAAACAAAATGTAGGAGCTTTCTTGAGCTTTGGTGGAAGGAGCAGGATCTGCCTTTTTTGGCCAGACCTCAGGGGAGAGAGGTTTCTCCCCTCTCATCCCAGCGGAGGTTCGCCATAAATTGGCCTGATCCAAAAGAAAGCTTAATGTGGCCACTCAGCACTAATTTATTTTGTGGTCAAGCAATTAATGAAAATTTATCTGGCGCCTTCCAAATTCTCTCTTCATAAGAATTGAATTAAGGGGGCAGGGCAGGCCAGGAGTCAGTAGAAAAGAGCTGTAAAGGGAACATCAGGCGTGCAAGGATGAGGTCTCAGGCCAAAATACACCTATTCTCAGTAAGACTGAGCCTCTTGGAACAGTAGTTCAGTGCCAGTTCCTGCTCCCCAACCTTGCTCACTGGGCTGTTTTGGGTAGCGTGCTGGGGGGTTCACCTCCTCAGGGTCACTGTACCCCCATCGCCCTCCCATGCCAAGCATTGATTTTGCGTGGTGAGGGGCTTGGTGCTGCCTCTGTGCTCCGGAGCTTGTGGCCGCTGCTTTGCTCGAGTAGCAAGTGGGGTGGTTTGACCTCAATGTAGAGGTATCTGCAAACCGTCGTGGCCTTCTTGTCCTATCTTATCTCCTCTGGTCTATATAGACAGTTGCTCACATCAGTGTCTTTGCAAACAAGTTCAGTTACGCTACTCTTGGCGTACTGGCTAGGTAGGTGGGTAGTCGATGTGTATCTTTGGCTTTTCCTTCCCTTCTGTCACCCTTTTACATCAGTGAGTCTTAAATAGGTAAAAAAACCCTAGCAGCGTTGCACATAGAAAATAAGTGTGTCTCACTGCATCTCTTGACCTTCCATGCTGGCTCTCAAGCTGTTAAAGCTATGGCCCTTCTTGTTCTAAGTGATGTTTCAGTGCAGGTTGATTCAAGAGCAGCTGCCCTGGCTTTTCCTGCTAGGTAAATGCCAGGCTGTGGGGTTGCTCTGCTTCCCAGAGCATGGCATAGGTAAACTTCCAACCAAGCATTCTTGGACTTGGGCTGAGTGCTTACAGCCATGGGTAAGATAGCTATGGGCAAGCATTTTGCCATGCCCCAAAAATTATTTGCTGGGGCATTTTCCTTTCAAGCCTGCTTCTGAGTTGTTTCAGATACAGGGGGGAAAAGATGATCAGAATTTCTTGGTGGGATGGTGGGACATCCTCTTGGTGCTATCCTACTGCAGACCTGATGGTTGAAAGATTTCCGTGTTAGTCATGGGTCAGGGTCAGAAGAAGTAAAGAGTCCCTTTCTGCAAAGGGAAGCTGCTGAACTCTCTTTAGAAAGCCGTGCTTAAATTTTTATAAAAATGACTGATGCCATGGTATGCGTTTTATTAAATCTGCTGCTGTTTTCTAGGGACTTGTGCTCCTTAGTGATGTGCTTGCCCTGAAGTCGTGTTTTTCAAAGAAAACTGCTAGAGCGTGTCCACGTGCACCTATATGTGATTTATGTGTATTAAGTACACTTTAATGGTCTCTTCTTTTTGTACACTATTTCTAGAAGATTGCTGTTAGAAGATAAGTTCAGTTGTCTTATTTATGATTTGGTAAAAAAGAGATTGACTGAATCTTCCTTCCTCAGAGTCTTGGGAACACTTTCCAGTTTACAGTAGTAAAGAAGTAAGTATTTGATGTTGTATCAGGTTTTTTGTTTTGTTTTTTTTTTTTAAAAAAAGCCATGGTAGACAGCTGTCATGACTCCTGGAACAGCAAATGGTTCAGTCATTTTAATAATTTATCAGAAGAATATTTAATTTTGTAGCTCCTAAAGGAAAGTGTGACTTGTAAGTGAAGAATGAGAGATAGTCTCCCTGAAATTATATGCTACAAAAAATAGTAGATGCTTGCTGCTTAGGGGATTTGTGCTAAAAAAGGAACTTTCCCATCCCTCTGTAAAAGCGCCTCTTGGAATCTGCTTGCAGCATGTCTCCAAAACCTGTTTGTTCTGTTTTACAGGGGCAGAAAAATGTGTAAAAGTAGGAGTCAAGGTTACCTAGAGACTGTTGCGGTAGTCTGAGTGTTATTTTTAAACTTAATAACACTGTCCATCAGCCTGCCCTCCCCCCTTTTTTTCCTGAGGTAGTGCTTGAAAAATAGTAGTAAATACTTCATATATGACACCGCTGGCAACGTGTCAAGTACTCATATTACTGTTAAGGAGCTAGTATTACTCCTGATTTGTAAAGAGCTTGTGGTTGAAAGCTCAGATCCTATAGTTGGATCTCTGGAAGTTTTGCCTACTTGCAGAGGGTCTGCTGAAGGCAGAGGCTTTGCAGGGCTACAAGACTAGGGCCATGGTGGACAGGAGGCTTATCCATCACGGGCACGAAGGGGAAGACGCATCATGCTATCAGTAGACAGTCCTTGGGTGTGTTTTTTTAAGTAGTTAACGTTGCTCATGTAACTTAGTTATGTACCATTTCAGATCGAGTGAGTATTCCCCCCTTCCCGCCATGTATGTAACCCAAATGTAATTTCCTATAAATAATTGAACTACTTCAGCAATCCTAGAGAGTGAACTATACCTACGTATTGGAAAGTCTGAAGAATTTTTGAAGTATCTTCAAACAGCATATTCTTTTTCTTCTGCTGTGATGAAGTATAACAGGTTGTCTTTTGCTTTTGGAAGAAGACATTTATAGAGCTGACTTGCGCTTCCTAATCTTAAAATTAGTAGGACACTGCACCACTCCTTTTCTCTCTTGCAAATGTATTGAGTCATTGGCTCTATTTGAGGACAGAAGCAGTGAGGTAATAACTGAGAAATTAGAAGGCCCTTTTTGCAACTTGCAGAAAGTCAGAAATTCTGGGCTGAAATAAGCTTTAACTGGAAAAAGAGAAGGTTATAGAGACGTGAAGAGTAACTGGTAGAAATGTAGCTTATGTACTGATTGTGACAGAGGGCAACTAGGTTTCACCGGTAAAGTCACGTTATATTAGAATATCTGGCTGTAAATTGATCTTGTTAACTATGATCGTGGAAGACCTACCTGGTTGTGAAGTGTGTGTCTCTGGAGTCTCCTTGCAATCACAGGTTCATGTGCACCTAGCACAGCTCCACGTATCTGTGGGGGGCCAGGACTTTCCTTGGGTGCCTTGGAGGTCAGGCAGGGGTTGACCTCTTGGGGTGTTTTGGTTTGGTTTTGAAGCTTACTTGTTATGTCTTCATACTTCAATCTGTAGGCATGTTGCTTTGGGACAGTCTCTGTACCTGCTGTTTGAAAGGATACTTCAGTTCTGACTGAGGTTTTGGTAGGAAACCTTATGCGAACCCTGAACTAAATGCTGGGAGAGCTAGTAAGCATTGAGAGTCACATTTGTGTACTTACTGGTTTTATTATACTAGTGCCAACCAGCCACAGATGGACTTGGGGTACATCACCTGAAGCAGTGCCCAAATGTCCGAAGGGTAGAGTGGGAACTGAAAATACAGGGAAGAGGTGTTGATTCATACTATTTTATCTGGAAAGAGTAGCATGCATCTAGCAGAGTGTTGCAAGATTAGGATTGGGATAGGAGGGAGCAATAATCTAATACATTACACACAGCTCTACGCTGGGACATTCTTGAATTGAGGACTTCTGCCATACCATGCAATTTATCAATTAATGGGTTTGTAAGGAAGGTTATCACTGGCTTTGCAGTTGTGGAAATGCAAACTAAACCGTAGGTTAATGTAATTGGTCTGGCACGCTTCTGCCTCATGAGGCTAGAGGTACAACACGAAAGCAAGGGCGCAAAGTTAGCTGCACCTTCTTTGTAGCAGCTTTTCTTCCAGATAGCATGTAACTTCCCTTACGGTGTTTCTCCTGGGTAATGATGGGAACAGTGATTAGCTGTGCTTAGCAGTGATGACAGTCCAGCTTTAAATAATGTACGGAGCTTCCTAGCTGAGGATTTACTCACTGAGCCTGAAATAAAACCATTGGGAATCCAAAGCATTTTGTCCAGCACACAGAAAAATCTGTGATCTTAAGTCTGGACTTCTGAACAGCAAAATACAGAGGTCTGGAAAGAAGTTAATTCAGTCTTAAATTGTACGTTCTCAAGAATAACCCAGCTCATCTGTCACCAGATTTTCCCTCAGTCAAAGCGATAATATGAGGGAGTTTCTTCATATCTCCCTGTCCCCCAGATCAGAGAGCACCTAGGTAAGCACGCTGCGGGGCAAAGAAGTGAGTGGGTGGATGTCCTGTATTTTTGGGTTGGACAGCAAGGGGAGAGGGTTGCAGCTTCAATTCTACCAGTGAAGTGCTGGCTGTAAATTGTCCACCCTGGTTTAAATAGGTCTCTGCTTTTTCACCTCAATGTGCTTAGGTTGTGTATAGAGATGGAATCCCAGTTAGGCATGGACCAGCTCTGTAGCTGGGTAGTGCAAAGGAGCCACACTAGAGCTCTCTGGTGGCATCTGAATCGGCTTCCCTGTGGAGGTGAGGGGAGAGAAAACTTTGGCTTGGGGTGGCTTTTTGAAATTTGTAATGGGCACTTCTGAAGGAAGAAAAGCATGAAGAAAAATACTTCATACCTGCGTGAAGATAAAAGAAAATAAACGGGCTTGATGGGAGACAGACTCCATCGGAGGAGGAGAGGTGTTTTATTACGCTGGCTGTGGGCAGCGTGAGCGTGGATGAGGAAAGAGGCCTTTGCGTGTGCAAACCTGGTGGCGCAGGCTCCGAGCGGAGGGTGGTGGTGCCCCGCGCTCCTCCTCCTCCTCGCCGCAGCCTATTTCGAGAGCTCCTAAACTCCTACACTGCTGTGTCTGCTGGCGTTGGTCACCCGGTGGAAATAGGCTTTATGTTTGCCTGCAGAGAGTACTGCTTGCAAGCGTCCGCTTCCTAATCACAGTTGAAGTGTGCTTGGTTGCAAGAGCGGGCTTATGGAGGAAGAGGCTTCCTTCTGTGCATCCTCCGTGCGCTAAAACCTCTTGCACGCTTCCTCTGGGGTCTTTGGTTACTTCACCTCCTGAAGACTGCCAGCAATGTAAATGCAGGGAGGAAAAGCCATGATATTCAGAAAATACTAGTTTTTTTTAAAAAAACTAATTATTAATCCAGTTAACGCGGACTGATAAGTGAGAAAATGTGGGCTTGCTGATTGCAAGTATGCATCATGTTCGTTGTCCCTCTTAATCAGGTTTGGGAAGCTGACCTTGTTTTTCATCTTTGCTGCAGAATGAAGTTTTACTTCAATGTCTTGAATGTCTTACTGCTGTTAATTATTTTATCAAGCGTGCTCCTTCCCCTGCCCCCCAACCAAATAACCCCTGGGCATCCATTTTTTGTGCATGGACTTGTCATGCTTGCATGAAGTCTGGAGGAGAAAAACTAGCTTGCTATTCAGTTAATTACTAAATCTTCCTAATTTCTCACTGAAATTAAAATAAATGTTTCATATTATTTTTCAAGCTTATGAAAAGGCTTTCAATACTGAATTGTTCAGAATTGAATGCATAATGTAACAAAGCAAGCCAAACTTCTTCCTCTCTCCAGGGGCAGAAGTTTCTTTAAAATGTGGGAAGAATTTCTCCTGAAGCCCTGTGCAGGCTGACTCTTGCTAGCAAGGCTGAAAGGTGTTTTTGTAATGACACTATTTCTGCTCATGCATTTAGGAAATATGCTTAGGATCGAAATAGATTTGAATAAAACATGCTTTTCTAGGAAGAAATGTCAGATAAGGAGGATGAGGGAATTCTAGCAACTTTAAGCTTGTTCTTTCTGTGCTGAGCTCCCGGAAGAAATCTCAGCGGTGGTTTATTACAGTAAAACTTTTATCGTCATCTACGGTCAGTTTTGGCGAATTCTCTAATTGTTCTAATTGCTTTCCTGGCACAAGCAGATTTTTGGGAGTCTTGTTCTCCTGTCAGCCTCCTGAACTCAAGCAGTATAGGTTGTGTTGTTTTTTCTTAAATACTTGAACGCTTGGGTGTATCTGGAAAAGTAATTTGGGGTGTTAGCTTCTGCATAAGTAAAAGCACAATCTAACAAACATCTGCAAATGAGTGCAAAGGTGGTGTGAGCGGAAAGTTAACCATTTTGGAAAATCCGAGCTGGCAACCACAGTCGGGGTAGGCAGTACTTGGTAGTCCCAAGGAGGGTCCAGGATGCAGAAGAGCCACCAAGTCCCTTGGCTCTGGGTGCTCCTCAGGCCGGGGTTTGTCTGGTGCCACGGGATTACGGCTGGGAGGGAGGGAGGGAGCCACGTGGGAAAGCTCCCAGGACCTGCGGCTCTGAGGAAGTCTCTGTGTCCGGGCTGCCCGGAGCCGCAGATCCTGAGAGCCTCAGCGGTGGATCCGTGATGCTGACAAGGACATAAATTTTGCTGTGCAGCTGCAGGCTCCCAGAAGAGTTTGCTTCAGGAAATGCCATCTGCTGGTATTGTGGAAACAGCATCATTTTTCTACGCTTTTCTTTTTTAATTTGGCTGAAATAGTAAGTCATTTAATAAAAGAAATCTTTAACCTCCAGAAGAAAGAATGGGTGCATTATTTTAAAACAAACTTTTGGCTATTGTGTGACTTTCCCCACTCCCCCCCTGCCCCAACTTGACAGTTACTATAGTATACCGGCATCTAGCAGGGTTCACAAATTCTGTAGGTCATCAAGCCCTCTCCATCCACCTTCTGTGACTAATTTTTTTTCACCATGGCATGTGCAGTGGCATGGAACAACTCGATATCATGGTGATTATGGAAACCCTGTAGTTACTTAGGCTGTAGCTGGATATTCACTATTTCTTCCCACTTCCACACATACTTTAAGTTGGAGTCAGTCAGCTGATGCCACAGTTCTGCTGACAGAATATGATAATTCAGGCCATCTAGCCTTGCCCTGGGACTGGCCGTGGACCCTCCCAGGACAGCCTCACCGGCAGCAGGGGGCTGGGGACGAGGGGATGTGCGGGTCGGGCGCGGAGCCGGAGAGCTTTTGGGCTGCGCTGCCGTGTCTCCGAGTGGGGTGAGCTTGAATGAAAGAGGCTGGGCATCGCTCCAGCTACGGCATCTTGTCTAGCTGCTTCGTCTCCCTATGGAAAACCTGTTACGCTGTAGTCTCTTAAACACTTCTCTCTTTAGCAAAGCTGGGGGGTTTTACCCCTTCTTTCTCAGTTAACTAAACATTCTTTGCCAGTTAGTCATTAAGATGGGTCATGCCTCACGCTTTCTGATTGAGACTCGGTGAACAAGAGGTACATGTAGCTTCTTCTTGTTTGCCTTGGTTTTTTTCAGTAGCTTGTTATTTCCCTTCATGTTGCGAGAGCCTTTGGACTCTGCTTTGGGAGGACTTGCAGCCTTTGCCACACCATTGTGGCTTTTTTGGTTAAAACTTTTGCAGTGGGGACAAGATCCCAACAAAGAGCCAGCTGCTCTCCCTACAAGTCTGCTGAATGTGTGATCCGTGCTGAATGGTGTGCTGAAAAGCGCTAGGAAGCCTCAGCGTGGCCGAAATGTGCAGTAGTGAACAGAAGCAGGAAGCTGGCTTGCCTGCCCCCTGATCTCACGCTGCTTCCTTTCCCCTGTGGTGCCAAAAACTCCCCCACCCAGCGCTCTGCCTGGCTGCTGAGGCACCTGCCTGGGCTTACTGCACCTACCGCCCTCGGCACGCTCGGCACAAATGCCCTGCAGCAGAGACGATGATGGGAATACGGAGTATGCATTTGTATTTAATACATACGGAAGACACAGATTGGTTAAATGGTAGCTAAATTAAATAATTTGAACGTCTACTAAGAGGAAAAAAAAAAGCTTGCTTCTGAAGATGTTAGGTTAATTGTTTTCAATTTCATGTAACTTGCAGTCTTTTTAAGAATTATCAGCTAAAAGTGTGGATCACTGCAGCAGGCTGCATGTGTAATACTTAAAAAAACCCAACCCAACAAACAAAACACCAAAACAAAACAAAACAAACCCCACAGTGTGAACTAGCTTTTGCAGAGCTCCTTATTTTAGGTGTAGTCTCTAGTCGTCACTGTCTGGGACTGTTGTGGCAGCATCAACCCTGGTATGTCATTCTGCAATTAGTATATCTGGCGTCAGTCCACACTACAGCCAAAAAAGGCAGCAGTTCTTGCTGCTGCTTTCTTTCTCATCCCTTGTCCTGGCACTCATGTTTGCGTGGCTGTACAGTGAACCAGTTGAGGGGAAACTGATCCTCTTAAACCTTTTTATTTATTTGTTTTTATTGGATTAGCTTTCAGTCAATTGATTCCTTGCTCTGGTTCTCTGTGCAACCACGCGAACCTGGTTAGCTGCACGAGCGCTGGCATCAGCTCGAGGAGGGGAGGAGGTGGAAGGGGGAGGTAGTCTTGGGCCATTCCTCCTGGTAGGTGCTTGAACTCAATGAGCAGTGGCACCTGCAGCAGTTAGGAGCTTATTCTGTGTGTCTGTGCACTTGGGGGTGTCCCCAAGCTTTGTATGGGCAATGTGCACTTACTGAGGACGTGTTTCGGATGCTCATGCCAAAGTGAGATGCAAACAGTGAAGCCAAAGCAGGCTGGAGAGAGCAGGAGGGGTACAGAGACAAGAGCCCTGCGTAGGGACGTGCAGGAGGTCGCACTTGCAGGAAAAGTCTTGAGAGAGCTAGCTTGGAGGTGAAGTTTAAAATTTGCAGAAATGAGGCAGTACTGTCTCTCAGTACACCTTGGAACCTTGTTAAAGTTTAGTGCCAGTTATGACATTTTTAACCAGCTCACGTTTGGGTAAGGGTTACTGCATTGATCTCCTACCATCTGGCAGCCAGCTTCCAGCCCTCCGAAGGTCTTTCCTGGCATGCAAAGGACAAGAGTGACCAAGAGCAAATCGCACCTCAATCTCATCTCTTAAGATGAGATAACGGCTTTGGTGGACAAAGGGAAGAGCGTTGTTTGGGGCTTAGCTTTTTTTTGCAAGGCTGCTGACGCAGCCTGCCACAGCATCCTCCTGGCCAAGCTGGGGAGGTGGAGGTGGGATGGGTGGAGAATTGGCTGGACCTTCAGGGGCACAGAGTGGTGGTTAATGGCTTGAGGGCTGCTGGGCGGACGGTTACCAGTGGCATTGCTCAGGTGTTGGTAATGGGGCTGACGCAGTTCAACACCTTACTAACAACCTCCATGAGCGGGCGGAGCGCGCTGTCAGCAAGTTGGTCCCTGACACCAAACTGGGGGAGAAAGAAGCAGTTGATGTGCTGGAGGGCAGGGCTGCCATTCTGACCAACAACCTGGGGCATAGGCTGACCAGTCTTGCCTATTTCAGCAAAGGCAAGTGCGCCTGGGACAGAACAACCCTGTGCAACTGGACGGGCTGGGCTAGAGAGCAGCACTGCAGAAAAGAATTGGAGGTCGTGGTGGACAAGCTGGACGTGGATCAGCCAAAGTTTTTCTGTGGTTCTATGAAATTTTATGTTGGAGCTAGATTTCCATTTTAAAATGTGTTTTAGAGACATTAGGAGAGGACAGAAGAATAATGTTTGAGATGTCCATAATCCACACAAACCGAACGGTTCATGAATGTGTGGGTACTGAGGCGATGTGTGTGATCATGAGAGGTTTGCCTGCCCTGAGGAGGGCAAGGTACACAGGTGGCAAGTGGATATGAAATGTGAAGGCTGCATGCATTTTTCTTAATGAGTGGCTTACAGGAACGTTGTAGCCGCAGTCCTGTGTTGGTGATTTCTTTCAAGCAAAGCCACACTGGGGAGAGGAACACTTGGGGCTTTTTTTCTTTTTTGCTTTCTTCAGTGTCCTGTAAGCAAGGTGAGGGAAAGAGCAGGTGGCATCCTGTATGTGAATATGAAATTTGTCCTGCTAGATAAAATGCAGAGGTTGCTTCCAGGCTGAGAGGAATATATTTTGGGAAGGAAAGAAGGAAGGAATGGATCGCCTTTTTTCCATTACAGGAGAGTATAAATGTAACCATTGTGCAGTAGTGCTTTTTAGGTTGCTCTTGCTGGAAATTAGGTTACTGTATTTAACACGTACTAGTGCTTCTTTTAATGGAGTTCCATGTAACCTTTTTTGTTTTCCAGCTCCTTGCAAGTGTTCACTAATAGCACAGCGAGCAGAGCTCTGTACGTCAATGAAAAACTACCAGCAAGCTCTTCACGACGCGGATGTCCTCTGCCGAAACAAACCCCACTGGCCTGCGGTACGGTCCTTGCATGTTGTAAAGAGCAAAATGAAAACTGCTTGTTCTCTGGGCTTCTCTGTGGTGGGGACAGCGCTGCTGGGGGCATTGTTGGAAGAACATCATGGCATTATCAGGGCTGGGAATGTCTACCAAAAGCTAAGTTCTTCAGAGGATGAGTCTTGGAAGGTCCTTAGCATGTCTCCAGCCAGCGGGATTTCCTTAGCATGTCTCCAGCCAGTGGTGGGCAGTCGGTGATGTGGTTTTGTTTGTGCTGGTGGCCTTTGATCTCTTGGGGTTAGTGCTGCAGCTTGGCAGCAGAATCGGGTCTGTAAGGCTCTGGCAGCCCGGGATTGCCCTGCCGTTCCCTCTGGGATGGTGTGTCCCAGGCAGTGGGTGGTTTTGATGGCCTGCTGGCCACTGTGTCTGAGGAGCGCCCCAGACTGTGTTTCAGGATTTTTTTTTTTTCTCCCCTTTAATACTAAGATCTCATATCTCCGATTCCTAGCTGCGTCATGGTGATTCATAGAGGGGGTTGTGATTTTTTTTTCATACCAAGAGGAGGTGCTACAAGGAACACTGGTTCGTGGGCAGTCTGAAGCAAGCATCAGAAATAATGTGAGAGAGTAATGGAAAAAGCACGTGGTGCCTGTTGTTACCACTGGTTGCCTGAGGCTAAACTGGGTGTCCAACAACTTGCCCCACCTAGGATTACACCTCCAGTCAGTCCCTCACCCATCAGTAGCAAAACTGCAGCACAGGTTTGACCAGATAAAGCCCCTGGGTGCTATCTGGAGAGAGGGTAGCACGGGGAATTGGGGAAGGATTTTAGGCAGGCCTTGGCTTCCCTGCGAAGACTATGGAGGTGTTGCATGAACCCCTTGGCTGCCTGCCTCAGCACGGGGGGCTGCAGCTAGCTCTCTGTTTCCAGCTGGGGAAGATGTGGGGCAAGCAGAGAGGTGCTGTCTGAAGCATCTAGTTTCTGACAAGTTAGATACTTGTCTCTGAAGGCTATCTGTCTTGTCACCCATTAAAACCTTCCTTATTTGACGGCAGTTCGTAATCTTCCCCTCGCCTCCAATTTGCCTTTCTGTCTAGGATCATTTCTCATCAAGTCAGGAATCCATCTCGGGTGGCATTGGCTGGGTTTCTGCGCAGAGGGAGAAATATGAATTACGCACGTTCAAATGTTTTCTTGAAGTGTCTTCTCTGTTTGCATTGAATCCATGGAAATGTGATGCGTGTTAGTCGTAGGCGGATAAAGATTTCATTAATCACATCTCTGAAGAATGCTAACTGAAAATGAAATTTGTCATCATGGCATAACCAGCAGTGTCACAGACACATTTCACTTGTGCTTGCATGTGTGTGTGTGAGAACTTGCATGTGTGTGTAAGCTGTGCTGATCCCAAATCCATGTTCTTCAGGAATTCTGGGCATCTGCTTTTTTTTGTATCTTGTGGCATCTCATCCAGTGGCAGAGGTTAGCTCAAACATGCACTGTGTAGTTAAAAAAAAAAAAATTGACCAAAAAATTAAACTCATTCTGGGAGTAGCTCCTGGGAGCCAGGTGTTCACCTACCAGTACCTTTTGGCTTATTGAGAAATGTAATGGCTCGCTGAGTTACTGGTGAAGCTCTTGGGTCCACTGTAGTCATTAGAGCAATAGACAAGTTGGTTTCTTTTCAGTTGCTATGAAAACCAGGTCCTTGGACTCTCTGAAGCAAGGAGAAGTTTCCAGTTGTACTTTTATGTGGCGGATAGAAATGGATGCCCTCTTGCCTGGATCCTGTCTGCTGCACAAGGTCCTGCCTGGACTTTACCCTTCAGTGCGATGCTTGTCAGGGCCATGTGAAAACAGGCAAGGGAAGGTGGCAGCAGTAGTCTCTGCAGCGTAGGGGCCTCTAGTCCCTGGGCCTAACTTCCGGTGTTGGATCTTCAGGTATTTTGTCCATAGGCAGCCCAGCTCAGTCCTCCCTTGCAGCTTGGATAAGGAAATTGTTCTTGTGGCCCTGAAGGACAAGGCCAAACAACCTTGTAGCCTCCCCAGTGCAGTGGACTAATCTTGGCAGCGATGTCAGGTATGTTAGGACCTCTCTAAAAAGGTTTTACAGAGGCTGTGCAAGCGTCAAGATAAGACGGTCGGGGTCAGGCCTCACAGTACCTCTCTTACTGCATTCAGGAAAAGAAAAATGTATCTCACCTTGAGAGATTGGTGTGTACTGAGACTTCTTTTTCAGGTCACCAAATGATATACATTCATTAACCTGTCCTACACAGTGCCCGTTACTTGCTTTTGGTACAGGCCTCCTTCTTCCCAACAGTAGAAAGGTAAAGATCTTAATGGGCCTCAGCTTGAAGGGCTATGTTGAAAGAATGAGGGAGGTACCTGCGCAGGAGGATTATGTGATACCGGCCCTTTTGGCATTGGTATGAAGAACAGAAAAGTGTATCTGCTTATCTAACTAGTCTCTTGGACTAGTGAAACTGTACTTTTAGCACACCCTAGAGATATTCATGTGTATCAGAGGAGGCCTTGCAGAGCACACTTCTGTCTAATAAGCAAGAGGCAAATGTTTAAATGCACACTTAGGTTTTTTTCATCATTAAGGAAGTAACAGTCAGGTTTGAACTGCAAATTGATATCCATGGGGAAATTCAGAGGTGAGGCATTCCTCTCTTGCTACTAGCAACAAGTAAAGCAGGACTTGTCTCCAAGCTGACTACCCTACCTGTTGGCCAGGGATGTGGCCACTCTAGGACATGGGAGAGGTAGGAGAGGCTAAAAGGTTTCAGGTTAAGAATTGGTAAGTTGCCCTAAATTCGTAATGTTGTTGGTCTTCTCTAGCCAAATAAAATAGGTGAAAAATCGTGTCTGTCCTGGTAAGACACCCAGGAGAAGTGAGAGTGTCCTGAACCTAAAATCTTTTGCTCCCTCAGCTGTCACCTCCAGCCTGTCCGTGCCACTGCCTTTCCCATGCAGCCTCATTACTGTTAAGTTTGCCAACTGTTGCGAAACCGTTCCCGGTTCCCGGGGGTATCAAGGCCTGTGGGATATGTAGTAGTCTCGGTCCCTGGGGAGACAAGTACCCCTCTTCGTTCTGCAGCAGGTGCCCCCTGAGGAAAGGAGCGGTGTCTTTAGCAGGGAGTGACGCAGCAGCGGGTTCCTGGGGGATCTTCTTTCAGCAAAAGGGAATGACTTTCCTTCAGTTGTGTGGGTCAAAGAGGTTGTTACCCAAAAAGCATCTTATTCTTCACTTGCAGAATGGTGTGAACTTCCAAGTTTGTTTTCTGGATTCTTGCTGCCACTTCAGAAGTGATCTCTAGATTTGTACGTTTCCTTTGTGTGAACAGGGCCATTATGTGAAAGCAAAAGCTCTTTCTGGATTGGAAAGGACTGAGGAAGCATTGAAGGAGTTTCTCTATTGTGTTGCCTTAAATCCTGAATGGAGCTCAATGAAGAAAGAAGCCCAAAAGGTATAAAATGTATTTACTGGCCACTTCTTGGCCATCACGCTGCTCTTAACTCTTGCAGCTAAGGTAAAATTCTTGTTATTTCAGGTGATAGTAAACAGCCAAAGGATAATTTGATTCAGTAGTTTCTCCAATAAACCTTATTAGCATTATGCTGTGCGAGGTGCCTCTTGGGTTTGGTTGATGCCTCAGCCAGAGGGATTATATATTTGTGGATTCCACTGCAAATCTGTAGGTCTGGCTGCTGCTGTTTGCAGATTACACTTGCAGTACATCGGTCGGATTTGAGTATGTCTGGATTTCCTAGGCTTGAGGCTGCTAATTTTAGTGCCCATCAGAAAACCACTTTTAAGTGGGAAGTGGCAGAGGGTTGAGAAGGGGGAGCTGTGTGCTGCCCTGTCCTGGAAAAATCCTGCAGTCTCTGTAGCAGTTCATAACTTCCCATAAGAGACACATTTACTGCTAACCAACGATTGTCAGGTTCTCCATGACCATCCATACAGGCAGCTTTTTATAAAAAGAAATGGGGATTTGGCAAGGCGCTTGGTGGGGAATGGTGAGAGGGGGAACAGGCTCTAGACAGCTTTTAGCTGGAGGTGAAATCTGCTTGAGGATAGAGGAGATGGATGCAGAGTTTGAGGAGAACTGAAACACATCCCTGTTAACCAGTTTTGGTAGGAGAGCAGGTCTGAAGACTTCTGCAGGCAGGGGTCTGAGGGTCAGAGTGGAGAGGGGTGGAGGCAGGAGAAGGACGCAACAGGCTGCTGCCCCGGGGTGCTCCTGAGGAGCAGAGGCCTTTGGGGAGGGAGGTGGACACCAGAAGAACACCTTGGGATGTGTCTGTGGTTGTGGAGACTGCCATTGAAGTTTCCTGTGGGCATTGGGAATGCAGGATGTCCTGGTTGTTGCAAGCTTCTTGGCATCCAGAGGCTGTGAAGTTTGTGTATCTGTGTTCGTACAAACATAAAAATCTGTGTTGTAATTATTTTTTTTTTCTTCTTTTTGTTTCCTCTCTAATTGACTAGATAATGTGTGAGATGTTTTTCCCAGCCTTTGAAAATGTGCATGATAGTCTAACAGCACCTTTCTCTAGTCGAACGTCCCATACAAGATTGAAACCTGCATTTCTGAGTAGCATAAACACACAGTCAGCTGCAGAAGATAGCTCTATTGCTGGGTCCTCAAAGGTAAAGTAAAAAGCATTCAACATAAAAATACCGAAAGTAACACAAGGATCTGTCTGATCTGTGTGACATTGTCTTTGTCTGCACTTGCTTTCATGGTAAGCCTGTTTTCTCCATTGCTGTTGGATCTCTTGTTGGAATGTACTTCCTTAGAAAAATAAGAGAATGAAACTCTTTCTTCAGAAAATGATGTGGTGCCTTCACATGGGAGTTGATTATGTTTATGGGTTTTTCCCCCTCTGTGCTTTTTATGCACTCAGGGACATAATTTCTAGAGACGGGAGCTGTAGGGAGAGAAGTGTCCCTATTTCATGCAACTGGAGAGTGGCCTTCTTTGATATGGACCTTTCTCCCTTGCTAAACTCATTGTAGGGACATTGATCTATTGCTGATGTATACAACTAATAGGGGAAAAACAAAGCGATATTGTCTCATGGTGTATATAACTGTTCTTAATTTTTTTAGGATACTGTGTTCAGGTTAACAAAAACCCCGTCCCAAGAATCTGATGTATTTAGAAGTACTGATTCTCCTGTTTCCCATCATGTTCTGGATCTCTATTTTGAAGACAACAAGAAGTCTTTGGGAGCTATTCTCTCCAGTTTACCTGGGGTTGGCTTAAAAAGAAAGCTGTCCAGTGATATGAGGGATTTACAAAGCTTGGATGTCCCCAATAAGATTCCTAAAAAAGGTTTGTGTTGTGGCTTAGAAAGGGGATTTCTTTTGCACATGCTTAAAAATGATAACCTACTTTTTTCCTCCTCCCTTTTTATAGGTGTTGATGAAACATTCCCTACAGGGACTGGAATAATATTTTGTTGTCTGGTGTGTCTGTTTCTGCTGTAACAACCTATTTACCTTATTCCAGAGCAGTTTCAATTCATTCAATGAACACTCTATTTTTCTTTCTCAAATGGGCCATTTCCAGTGTGTAATCCACTAACAGTTTAGTCTTTGTGTTGCTGGTGCCATTTCCATTTTCTAGGTCTCAGAGGTATAGCTGAACTTCATTGTCTTTCTATATGAAGGAAAGATGCAGTAAGCCTGGAAACTAATCTTTAACTGGCACCAGAAACAGTCACATGCAACTTTACATGAAATTTTCCAGGCAAACAAAGAAGCCTTTTGAAGGGCAATAAGCCCCCCCAGTTTTCTGTCACTTGATAGCTGTTCTTACAATTGGTATGCTTCTCAAGCTTCTAACAAAGACCTCCAAAGTGTTTTTAGTACCCTGGGATAAAAATGCTGAAGGCAATATATCGGGCTAGGTAGTGAAACAATTGGTTAAAAGGGGCTTTTAAAATGCTGCTCTATTAGTGTGCATTTTTTTCCCTTAAAAGAAAAAAAAAACCACCTTCTTGACAAATCTGACTTCTGCCTTGAAGTATTAAAGTCTTCAAGTGCTGTTGTCTGTCTGCCACCTCTGCAAATGATCAATGTATGGCCAGTTTCTGATCACGTTGTTGTGAAGGGCAAAACCCTGTACTTGCCTGTGAACTGCAGACTCAGTAAATAGATTGTGAAATCTGACCCGCCTGTATCTTCACAGCAAAGACCAGAGACCACGTTTTACCCATAACCATTAATTTCTGGTCTGTGCTAGATCCCGATGCCATATTACTATGTGCAGAATTAACACAGTTAGGTTCTGGCTATTACTAAATGCTAACATGCGAGATGTAGGTTAAAGATAATGCTGTTTTTCTTTGTAGGCCACACAACACCGGTGCCCTCTCCCCTATCCTGTCTGTGCTCAAGATAAACCAGATGCTGAACATAAGTTATCCTTTAACAAAACATCCCAGTGTTTTAACCTAACATAAAAAGCTGAGCTTTTTTTTTTTTTTTAAAAAACGGTTGAGAATTTAGGACGTGGAGGCAGCATTCATGGCTCTGTTGCAATTCATCACTGAGCAACAAAGGTGCAGATTGTAAAAGAAGTTGCAGAATCTGCTTGTATAAATGTCATGAGAAGCTTGAGCTGATAGCTCATGAGCTTAAATGCTGCTGCTGTGAAGTTTGAAGCCCATACCCTTTAAGTGTGTTAACTACAGGGTTACGTACCACCCCAAAAAAACCAGGGTGGGCAGAATTTAAGTGAATTGTTCTGTCTCACTGTTTGCAGAGTGCTGAGCTAGTGAAATCAGTATTAGCTAATGGCAGCTCCAGTAGTCCTTAAACATTAAGCTGTCTGAAACATGGGATTTCCACAGCAGCCTAGTCTAGAAGAACATAGGCTTTTTTATACTTGTAAGAAAAATTACCCCTGCTGAGAAATCTATAATAAACACTGATGAAATAGTTTGACTGTGTGTAAACAAATTAAATTCTGGACTTAATGTACTTTAAAACATCTGGCCTGGCTGATGTGGGAGTGGTAGTGGTGGTGGGAAAGCAATAGCAGAGTATTTTAAAAATTAGACTTTAAAAAAAAACAAAACCAACCATTTTTGGAGAAACAAATCATGGGTATTCAGCTCTAAAGTGCTTTCTCTGGCCATAGACATCATCCTCTGCTCTCCAAAAGATTTCCTGCCAGAAAGTCTAAAACTTAGATGGAAAATATGTTTGTTTGGAACAAAACTTCAAAAAAGAAAAGAGATGAATTAGGTTCTTTATGGAAAAACAACTTAAACAGCATCTGAAATTGCAGTAATACTTAAATATTTACTATAATCATCTTCTTACATACTTAGATGCAGATGTTTTACCTGAAAACACCGCCGTCACTTCAAGTGAAATACCAACAACTCTGGTGGATGCATCAGACTTTGAGTGTTCCCTCTGCATGAGGTACGACTGCATTGACCTGGGATTAAGATTGGAAAGGCTTTCTAGCTTTTGAAAAAAGTTTTCATGGTGTCAGAAGGGAAACCTGCCAGAGAATGTCTAAATCATTACTCTGTTCCTTTTTCCTGAACCTTGCATCTGGTGAATCTTTACAGATGCGGTTTTCTCCATTATGCATGGTTTTCTCCATTGTTTACCACTTCTAAAAATGAAAACCTTTTTTACATTCTTAGATAAAACTGTCACCTGTGATTTATACAAAAGCAGGAAAGGAAGAGGTAGCTGGATCTAGTCACTCCTTTCCACAGGTTGGGAATCTGCATTGTTTATGTTGGCAGCTTAGCTTTTTTGTTCCGTGTTTTCGTGTTCAGGTTGTTCTACGAACCTGTTACCACTCCCTGTGGTCACACCTTTTGCCTCAAATGCCTTGAGCGTTGCCTTGACCATAATCCGCATTGCCCACTCTGCAAAGAAAAACTGTCAGAAGTAAGTATGTCTTTGCCCTAATTAACAGAAAAATACAAAGCTGTGTTCTTCTGAAAGTATGTATGTGGGGATTTTCTGTGCTCTACTCGCAGACCAGAACAACACAGTAGTACCCACAGCATCAAGCTGTGCACAGACCTCATTTGCTCCAGAGTATATTTTGTCATTCCTTGGAAGACACGCGTGGTTTGCTGGTGCTGAAAGGAATTGAGGATTCCAATGTCACGTCAGGCTCTGGGAGTGTCTGGGGAGTCCCAACCATAGCCCTATTCCTACCACCTCTCCAGTCTGTAGCTGTATCTGCGGTGAACAAGGAATGGTCGCTCCTCGGCCAAAACTGCTGCTCCAGCAGACATAATGTGTCTCATACATGGTGTACTTCTCAGGGAGCAGTAACCTGGCAGCTCTAGGTGAAAATAATACACGTATCTTCCGCAAAAGCGAGGAGGGATTGCCTTTTCTTGGTGGTAGTACAACTTCTGCCAAAAAAAGGGCACGGAATTATAGTTAAATGGGCACTGGAGCGAACCTCGTATCCTAAAGTGGAAGTTTGGATACCTGAAGGCTGGAAAGGAGGAGGAATCAGTACAATCCTGAACTAACATGCTGTTTGGCCTTAGGAAAGGGGATGGGTTGGGAGGAAGAGATGTTACCTGACTTCTCGTTGTCAGACTTAGGAGTTGACTCTTCCTTGCAGTTTCTGGCAAGCAGAACTTACAAGAAGACCGTCCTTACAGAAGAACTGATAGTCCGTTACTTGCCAGAGGAATTATCTGAAAGGAAGAAAGTTTATGAGGAAGAAATGAAGGAATTGTCAAAGTAGGCTTTCATTTCACTACTGACAGCTGTTACATAAATGTATTTTTAATCTAAATTACTTGAAGAAGTTTCATTTGCTTATGAAAATGCACAAAATGAATGAATTTGTAAATGAACCTGCCAGATGCTTTGTATTTTTTGACATGTTTCTTGCAGATAAACAAGAAACAATATGCTTGAATGGTAGAGAGACACAACAATATTCTTAAAATAAAGATAATTGCTTTTTCCTCTGGAACAGTATAATAGCTTTAAAAGTTATAATGGGGGTCTTCTGGGAGTAGAATTCCAATTATAAATGGGTTATCGTTCAGGTCGGGAGAAGTTCAGTGTTGTCAGTGACGTGTGGATTTTACGCTACAACTCAGCTAAAAAGAAAACTAAAACATGCAATTAAGCCTGAAAAAACAATATAAGGATTAGTGGGCTTCTTCAAAATTGAAGGGCTTTACTGAGTTTGGGAATCCTCTACCACCTTGCTTTGAACGTGGTTAGGTCTTAGGTACTATATTACTATAAAAAGTTATCATCAAAATCTTGCTACTTGTATTTAAGTATTGATACACACACATTTGAGAAATTGGTTATTATTTCCTGACTTTTCTTCCATGAAAGTAGATTAGAGGGATTGTTTCTTTAATGTAGTAACAGAGAGAGTCCTGAAATATGTTTATCGTGAAAAAATGACAAACTTCAACCTGATACACATTTACAAAGAATGAGTCTAAAGAAACCACTGGACTCGTGTCATATTAAGGGTTCATGCTGATTATAGCAGTACCCAGAAAAAAGCTGATTTTTTTTTTTTAACAATTATATTACAGTTTGAATAAAGATGTTCCCATCTTCGTATGTACCATGGCCTTCCCTACCATCCCTTGCCCACTCCATGTCTTTGAACCTCGTTACCGTCTAATGATAAGAAGATGCATGGAAACTGGTACCAAGCAGTTTGGCATGTGCTTAGCTGACGAATTAAAAGGGTAAGGAGATGAGCTGAGAATGTCCTGTTGTTGCAGAGGCTGTTGTGACGCTAATGGAGTACTACAGCACAGTATACTTGTCTCCCCAAACCACTGTGGTTCCTTCCAGTCCTGTATGAACCAATACTGAAGTGGCTGGCTTTTTAGTTTCATATATTAAACATTCCTTTTGACACAAATATGTAATTTTTATTGCTCCCCTGTTGGACAGATAGCAAGAATACAACTCATCCTGCTACTGCAGGCTACAAAAATAGCACTTAATTGTCTGTGTGGTTGGAAAGCTTTCTAGCCTGTTTGTTCTAGTGAAACTGTCAGGATGAGGTTGCTCTTCTGCCTGCTCAGTTTAAAAAAAAAAAATCCAAACCTTGCATAGTTTTCCTGCATAGGTGGTATCATTTGAATGAGACAAAGTATACTCTTGGCTGAGAAGCCTGTTCTGCTACTGAACGTTGAATTTTGATGTTTGTCTTTACTGCTGTGTTGCAATGTCTAAACTATCTGCAGTGAGTAGGTTACGTTGTCTTTCTGTAGGATCTTACCTTTAATTCATTTTTGTGAATTCTGACTCTGGTGTGTTTCCAGCTCCCTGTGTGGAGACTGAATACTAATCATTAGATGAAAACCTTCAGGTTTTTAAGTCCTTCATAGGTAATAATTTTTTGGGTGAAGGGGATAAGAAGGTGCTTGTGGAAAAAAATGAGGTGGTCTTAAGGAAGGTCTACCTTACAAGATGTAATAGATAGATTCTGACTTTAGAAGATGCGTTGGAGTGATGCAGACTGTAGAATGGATGACCAGTGTGGGAATATTTAAGAACACATAGGAGCAGCATTTTTGTAGGTGATCATCACTGGAGCTGAGAGGAGGGCACTCATACCGGGACTTGGCAGCCTTTCCTTGTCCAGTTCAGGGTTGTTTTTTTTTCTCCCGGACTGGACGGTAAGAACACAGGAGATGCTACAGCTTCCAGTCGGCTCTGGTTGTGCTTCGTGCCATTTGGCATGCTCTCAGTGCTGCAATCAGTGGAGTTCGGGCTCCATCAGCAGCCGATACTCCACAGTCCTACCAGGCCTGTTACCAATTTTCTGGAAACAAATACTTGTGAGAGTGAGGATGAAATGGCCCTAGGAGATAACTCCCTACATCTGTGAAGGCTTGTGGAAGAGCCAAACTTATTTGTAGTCAGGTCTAATACAGAGGGCCAAGGGGTTACAATCCCAAAACCACAAGAATTGATTTATTAAATAGTGTCATAAAGGGTGTTTTAAAATGCAACCAGTACGGTTAGATTTTATATCCTGTCTGTTTTGAGTTACTGAAATAATTAAACTTTTTAAGCACGGTAACTTCTACTTAAATCAAACACTGACGTGCAGGAAGCCTTTATCTGTAGATACCTGGCAGGCTGTTGTAGCTTCTTACACAAGTAAAGAAGTTCTTCTGTTTATTCAGAATTGTGAAATCATCTGGGAATAGAAAAAGTGGGGAAACTTGTTTTGCCTCATCTACTAAGACATGGATATGGAAGGCTGAGATTCATACCTCCCTTGAAAAACACAGTGACAAGACAGGTTCAGTTCATCACCTTGCTCTGTTTTATTTCTCCACTTTAAATTAAAACTGGCAGAAGAATTGTTTATAAACTTCTAATGTGTCAGTACATTTTATACCCTTCTCTAGGTGCTTTCTTGTCTCTCTTTGATTAAAGTCACTTTCTATCCAAAAGTAACTTCCCAAAGAATGACCAAAAAAACCCCATCACTTATACATTAATTTCTAAACTTGGTATGAATGTCACTAAAATCCTTAATTAAAAAATCGTTATGTAGCTGTTTAGGTAGTGTTTAGTCTATGCTATGTTTAGTTGCTATGATAAACTCGCTTGTAATCCCATTGTAGAGCACCAGGGTTTAGCTGTGTGCAGTGGCGCTCTTCTTGCTGCACCGCAGGAGAGAACGATTGTTCACCTTTTTTTTCCTCTCCCAAAACCATGATTTCTGGTAGAGTAGAAAGAAGGCTCATTTCCCCAGTGTTGCTGTTTCTTCATCACGCTGATGTAAGAAATGGCCAAGCCCTGGTAAAACAAGCATTTCCCTGATGAAACATTTATCAGACCCTGCAGGGATTTGATACCTTGAGATGAGACCAGATACAGTGCATTCTCCTGGTTAGCAGTAGGCCGAGGTACAGAGCTGCAAATGCTGGCAGATGAGCACATCATGGTGAAGAGGCATTGTGCAGTCAGCCTCCCTAGGGAACTCGCTGCTGCACAACTGTAGAGTAGGTAAGCCCGATAATGTTCAGTAAAAATTTATTGCATGCTTGTTTCCAGGATGTGATTAAACCCTGTGCCTACTTTAAATATAACAGATACAAATGTGCTTTTGTAAAGGTTTTTTTGGTTTGTTTTTGTTTTTGTTTTGTTTTTAAACTTAAAGGATACAAGTGCAAGAAAAATCTTGCTATATAGAAAACTTTTCCTTCTAAAGCCTGTAATCAGCTGCTTACACCTCAGAGCAGGGCGATATCCCTCCCAGCCCTGCATTTGTTCCTCAGTTTCTGGACTTCCTCATGGTATCTTTACCCATCTTGTTTTCTTTGCAAGTCAGGTGTATTTGCCATCAGCAGCTGGCAGGCTCCCAGCATGAAACATGCTCCATTTAGTTTCCTGTCCCTTTCCACCCCCCCCAAATATTTACACTCTGAAAATGCTGCTGCCCTGGACCTCTGAGGGAAGGCAGAAAGGGTGGGGGTTGTGTGGCTTATGTGAATAAGCAGAAATGTATTGTCACCAAAGCAGAATCCTCTTTCAAATAAGAAGTAGTGAATTAGGCCCAGTATTTGTCCTGATGTGTATAAACACTTGTTGATGACTTCCACTTTTATGCCCTTCTGTCATTTCAGATTTGCAGATCATGGCTGTATATTAGAGATCAGGGACGTAAAGTTTTTTCCTGATGGGCGCTCAGTTGTTGATACAGTTGGTGTCCGTCGTTTTAGGGTCTTAAGCCATGGCCAGCGAGATGGATATAACACAGCAAACATCGAGTATCTTGAAGATAAAAAGGTGATCTATGGTGCAAAGTTATTCATACCCATGTATTGCTGGATTCACTTAAATAGCCTTTCCTTGTTGCATTTCAAGCTAGCTGTGCCTTATTTTTAAACAATATAATTATAAATACTAAAGCTCTATTTGGAAAACCATGGAACAAACTTTGTCTCTTCCTTCCCTTTCTTCCTTTCTGCCCTTATAATTATCTCTGCTTGAAGTGTTGCACTCCCTTCATGGATCTCAAAGTAGCTTCTGAGACTCAGGTGCTGAGGTCTGTCATGATGTATACATGAGGTCAGTTTTAAAACTGGTACGGACTTGAAACCCTTCTAAGAACACATGCCCCTGTTGTTAGAGAACCGACTATTCTCTTCTTACACTGAACAGACAGTTGGCAGACTTCCTATGACCTCCAAGCTCTGGTTTGCAGAACAGGTCCTCAGACAAATGTGGGTGTCCGCTCTTAAAATGAGGTCTTAGTGACACGTAGTTAACCGTGCCTGTACAAGCATCCATCAGAGCTGGCTGAGAGCAGAGAAATGCAGAGAGGGGAGTAGTTTTTAAAAACAAGTCCTCTTATAAAACCTGTGTCAAGTGAGGTGCTTGTGATGGGTGTTGGCCAAAGGGTGGATTTTTGGTCATGCTTAGTGATGACTTCCTGGATCAGCTCTAGAGCATGTCTATAAAACCCTGATCCCTCTTAACACTGAGTTTAGTAGTAATCTCATGCCAATTGATGAAGTCCAGTCCAGTCATGTAGCTCTTCAGCACGCTCTCATAGTTGAAGTGTAAGTCTGTAAAGTCTTAGTAGGGCTTTTCTAACCTTTGCAGGGTGATGCAGTTGTTCGCCAGGACAGGAAGGGCAGATCACATGGAGGTGCCTCCCCCTGCGAAAGGTCGGAGTAGGTAGTCTGCTCAGAGTGAGGGCTCTGCCGTGTTTAAATCCCCAGTGAGGGCGGTGGAACACAGGTGTCCAGGCATTGTTTGTAGATGGTGCTAGAGACCCACCTCTTCATAATTAGGGTGAGATTTACCTTGTCTCACTTGAGAGGCTGACGTCTGTGTTCACCACCCTACATTCATGTTATATCTGATGGTGAGAAATCTCAGTCCAAAGCTGTCTAATTTATCTGCTCTGTCTTAGATACCTACCTTAAGCTGAGATTAGTTGCCCTCTAGAGCTGTTCCTCCTTGACTGTGAAGGGCATCCAGAGCAGCTAGTTCAGATATGCATCTGAGTAGCACAGGTGAATCACACCATTGGCTTGTGTACAGATGACAGGAAAAAAAACCAACCACCCCAAACCAAAAAAAAAAAAACCCAAACAAAAAACCAAATCACCAGTTTGTAGTGGGTTTTGCTTATGCTTTTTTCTTTTCCCTAATGGCTAATAGTCAGGCCTGTGCAACTAAAGCACTCTTTGCCTCAGCGAGGGTCTTTTTATATGGCCGTTCCTGGTATTGGGAAAGCATCCGCTTTCCCTGCTTCCTGCCTGCTCAGGTGTCTGCCCTCCTCCTCCTCCTCCTCCTCCCTGGCTGTCCTACCATGGCCTTAACACTTCTATAAAATACTGCTGATCTCTAAATGCTGTAGACCCCCTGTCTCTGTGCTCAGTGGCAGTAACGTTTCTTTTGTTTTGCCAGACAATGTAAGAATGTTCAGAGGTCCTTCTGTGACAGGGAGTCTAGCTTGTGAGTTTGAGATGTTTAATACGGTGTCCCAGGATTAGAGGGCAGATTCTTCTGTTGTGCCATAGGAATGGCTATTAACAAGGCAGTAACTGCTCCAAGAAATGTCACTTCAGAACACCTAGGGGAGGGTAAAAAGACTCCAGCATCACAGGTTTGAAATCTGAGACTTGGGTACAGTTTGCTTAGATAAGGACATTCGAACAGCTGTAGTCGCTGCATTATTTTGCTTCGCTTGCTTGTGGGGAAGCGTATGGACTCCACGGTATCAAACCTGTTCCCTTCTTTTAACAATAAGGTTGAAGGACCAGAATATGAAGAACTTGTCCGCCTTCATGACTCGGTTTATGATCAAGCCGTTGCCTGGTTTACTTCTCTTAAAGACAATATGAAAGTGCAAATTCTCAATCATTTTGGGTCCATGCCAGGAAAAGAGCCAGAGCCACAGGTAATAAAACCTTCCTACTTATGCATCCTTGTTCCACATGTAATTTTTACACGACTGTTTTCTGACTGGTTTTTGCTGTGTTTTTGTGCATTCTGAGCTCTTCTTATTTACCCAATTTTGGCCTATTAGCGTGAAACATGGAAAAAAATTAATAAATGGAAAACAATATATGAGTGTAAACTGATACCTGAAGACATCAGTCTTAATGGCGCATACAGACAAGGAGAGCATGTGAAATTAAGTGTTTAGTCGCTGCTTGAACTGTTTGTTTTATGGTGTCATTCTTAGCAAATAGAAGTAAAAGGTGGGAAGGAAGGTGGTGTTCTTCGTGGGGCAGTACTGGTGAATACATGATTCCATGTCTTTCCATCCTTTTGCAGAGCAACCCCAGTGGTCCTGCCTGGTACTGGTGGCTCTTGGCAGTGTTGCCTCTGGAAAACAGAGCTCAGCTGGCTATATTGGCTATGACCTCCCTTAAAGATCGTCTTATCGCCATCAGACGCGTACTGATATTTGTGACTCGCAAAAGACCCAGATAACATGGACTTCATTTGTGAGTGGGCACTGAAAACATCTCACGACAGTTTGTTCTGGGGGAGGGCAAAGGGGGAGGGCTTGGTTTTTGTTTTTTTAAAGATTCCTTCAAAAAGGAACAGCCCTTTCTGACTGTGTCCAGCATTCATCGATTGCATCGGTTTGTTATCCTGGGTATTCACCAAACCTTGCACTCTCTCCTGTTGTCCTGGTGAAATCTGAGCCTCTACAAAGCTGTGCTACAGTTAGAGCATAGCTGATAGATGTGGATAATTGCTTCAAAGTACTATGATAGAGTTGATGTTTCTAGCCTGCAAGAGAGTTAAGTACTAGAATAGCACCATTGGCCTGCATGTGATTTGGATTTCCACTTGGTAGGAAAAGGAAACTGGACAGTGGATTGAAGAGGTGTTTCCTAGACTTTCTTGAAGGTAGTGAACAGAAGAGGACTTATGCTCCCCGGCAGAAGTATGCATGAAGACTATAAACAACAGTACACTCTGTTAGTGAATTGGTAGGCAGTCTGTCATACACCCACATCTCTCTTTTCAGAAAATAGCGGTCTGTGAGGAAAAAAAAAATTAAGCCGTTTGTGGTCAAGGCATCTGAGGATGTTTATCTGAAAGAATAATAGCTACTGAGTAAGTACACTATTTAGTAGCCTTAGGTAATCCCTCACATTGTGATTTATGCATTGGAGCGGATTGAGTATGTACAAAATGTTTGGAAAGGTGTACTTTGGTTTATTTGAAAAGAAAAATCAAAGTAATCCTAGCTGGTCTTATCGCTAAATTCAAATCAAACTGGCTCCCTAAAGTATGATAAACTCTGCTGTGAAATAATGATTTCACCCCAAGTATGAGGAAAGCATGCTGCAGTTTGCTCTGAATGCCTGTTCTGCACCTGGGACCGGCGAGGATGAAACACGGGGAGGTTTCCATCTCCCTCCTGCCTGCACTGGCATGCCAACCTCCCGTTACGTTGGAGTGATCTCTACTGAACATGTTTCAAACCGAAAGTATTGTAGTTTAGTACCAGTTGCTGTATGTGATGGAAATCAGTCCACAATAACACCGTGAAAGGAGGCACAAACTGAACCTATGAAGGCAAGTCTCAATGCAAGCTTAAGTCAGGTGTTAACCTTCATTTGTCTTTTTGATTTTTTTTTTTTATGTATTGTTTTGTTAATATCTAACTTTGATAGCTATTAAATTGATCGCTTGTCAGTCAAATGATCAACATTTGCTCAACTGCCAATGAAAAAAATAACAGTGTTACCAATTCGATTGGCATAGTTTCCTATAAGTAGAACTGATACTACCAACAGGAAAAAAAGTTGACTTGAATCTCTATGTGCTGCAAGCATAGCAAGACCAATGTAAAGACTTGTTCATGTGAAGAAGTCTGGTAAGAAGAAATGGCTGTTTACCTAAATGGTCAAAGTGCCTGGTTTCTTTTTTAGTTCTTTTGTCCTTATTTGTCAATGAAGATGTATTTAAACTTTTTTTTTTTTCAATTTGCACATGAGTTCTGGAAGAAGACTGCATTAAAATGCAGTGATTAAGATATATTACCTGCTCTCTTTGGGTATTGTAGTCATAACCTGTGTGGTCTGGGAAACAAAAATACAGAGTTTTTTTCCTTTCAGCAAATGGCTACCACAAATGGTTTCTGTAACATACCCTGAATGTACTGTAACTGCCTCTACCTTGAACACGCCTTTTCTATTTAAATTGTTTGTAAGTATATTCTCTGAATTGTGAAGTGCATAACTTACAACCAATGATGTCATAACCTCTACAGTAGCCTTCTGCAAGTTCTGCTACCATCACCAAAATACTAAAAATTCAAGTTGAATGCATTTCCTCCAGGATTTGAAGATGATGAAGTCACTGAAGTATAAAGGAATTGTTCTATACGTGGGGGAGGAAATGTCAGAAGCCAGTAGGTCTTCAGCCCACTGTCAGCTGAGCTACCGCAGGGTGGTTTCGCAAACTTAATTCTCAGACCAGAAGATGGACTGTATTTGATCTCGCAATCCTTTCTGTTCAGCTTCCTGTTCTTCCCAGCCCTTTCCATGCTGTGTATTTCTTCTAGCCTCACTCATCTTGCTCCTTCGTGTGTCTGGCCTAGTTTTGAGTATTACTAGCTTAGCTGCAAGGGGACGCGGATGGTATTTGTGTATTGCTGGTCCCTGATCTTACATGTGCTTAATTTTACATATAGGAGTGCGTTTAAGGAAAAAAAAAAAATCAAGGTGCTAGTTAGTGTCTTCTTGGCTTTGCCTCAGTAACTAATGTGAATATTCTTCTTTGCAAAAGTGATTTTTCAAGATATCTACTTTTGAGGTACTTCTGAGAGGAAACCCTACGGAACAAGAGAGGTTGTTTACTGCTGTTCTGTAATGTGTAAAGACACATTTTACATGGAAAGTGACATTACTGTGTTCATGAAGGCCTGCATAATTAATGGAATGATAGTTACCGAAGAGAAAGCTGAACTGTAGAGGGATTTTTTTTTGGTCAAGGTTTAAAGCGGTTTGTGAATATTTCAGTGGCTGATGTTTTGGATAAATGATAACAACATAGGAATTGTCTGTGTATGGATGCAAATAATCATCTTAGCAGCCCAAAGCTGACATTTCTTCCAAAACATTGAATGCTGATCAAATAGCAAAGCTTTAATAAATAAAAAAGAAATAAAAAATCACCACTGCCCTGTGGTACTTGCTTTCTAAGGGAAAGTACCAATTTCATTGTTACCAAATTATCTCTGCCATATAATCTCTACAGCATCCAGTAGTACCTCATGGGAAAAGCTAGCTATCTCATTTCTCTCTAGAGGAAATGTCCACGTAACGGCTGATCTACGCTTCGGTGTAACTTGTCGCCAAGGTACATGTAGAAGCATTGGAGCTGAGCTCCTGGAAGAGATAGACAGGATTCGTTGCCTTTCTAGCTCATTACACTTTTCTTGCTTGCTGTCCAAGCAAGGATGCTGGGATATATGATGAGTCTTTTCACTGTGGTGAATGTGGCCCTTCTTTATACATCGTAAAGAGGCCAAAAAAAAAAATCCCTCTACCTCTACACCTGTTGTTCACCTGTAAAGCTTCAAGCTACAAAACGATATATATATTTTAACCTTTTTTTGTCTTTCAGAAGCATACTAATTGTTTGCCACTGAGGCCTTTTATCTACTGTATTTTAATATGTTCATTTGATAGTCATCGAGATCTCTTTGTACTTCTAACCTGTAGATCTTGTCATGTTTCTTACTACTCCTTTTTCCTCGTTCTCCAGTCCACTTTTAAATTGATAAAGAGAAAGCTGTACACTCTCTATTCCTATTGCATTTTACACTAGTGGAACTGGTATTTTGGTAGCGCCTTAATTTTGCAGTTGTGAAATGATTGTATCAACTCTTATCTGGGGCTTCTGACCAGATTTAAATGAGTATGTTTAATGTAGATAAACTTGAAACCATTTTTTACTGTTTTAAAGCTAGTTATGAAATGGAGTGTGTACATATGTATAAATATAAATTATTAATCTGCACCTTTTTGTATCTAGTAAATACAGGAGAAGTTCATGTTCTAACCACATTTGGCACTTCTTGTTGCATAAGCAAAGCCAAAACTTTTTTTAAAAATTGCAATGTTCATTTCATGTATATTTGCAATATTCATGGGAAATGTATTTAATTTATGTGATATTTGGAATAAAACAGACTGAATTTATAAGAGTGTGAGTTTATGGGAAAGCTTTATCGCTCTGTGAGGGCTAAGAGCTAGAGCTGTGGTAAATACGGTCTGAACGGTAACAAGCCGCTGATGTGCTGCTGTCGGAAGGGGGATGATAGTTTGATTTCCCCGAGAGGAGCCCAAGGGATGAGAATGGGCCCCGTGAGGTTTTAGGAAGCAAATGGTGTCCCAGAAGCAGTGGTTAGATGTTGCATGGCAAAGATTTTAGCCCCGGTGAGGGAGAAGTGGGGGAGAGGACGCAGCATGGTGGGGTTTGCTGGGGCCCCGGGGCAGCCTGAGGAGCTGCATGTGCATGGGAGGGGCGGATTTGAAGGGTAGCAGGAGGTCTACAAAATGGGAGGGAGGTAAAGAGCCCTCAGCAGAGGTGGGACAAGGGAGATGAACCCTTAACTCCCCTGGGGTGGGATGTGACAAAGGTGGGAGAGGGGTCATGCACTTGGCTCTTCCTTTCGTAGCTTCTTGGATTGAGTATTTTTTACCCCAAGTGTGACCTGACTGGCCCTGCAGAATAAATTCTGAAAAATACGGTTACAGTTAAGGACGCAAAATGCTTTATTGACTAAGCCCAGTGAAAGAAAATGCCTCCAGGGTGCTGCAGGGTGGAGGTGACGTTGCACGCCGAGCTGCTGGGCACGGCTGACCCCTGTGCGGGGGGCGGTGGGACACTGGCCAGGCTGCTGCAGCAGCGGTGGCACGATGCAGTTGTGGGAGGGCAAAGCCGAGCCAGCTTGTGGAGAGCACATCCCATCCCTCAGCTACGTCTTGCTGCCAGCAAAGCAAAACCACTCCGGAGGCATTTTTTGTAAATATTAGCCTTCTTTTTTGTTTCTTTTGGTGTTGGATTGACTTTGGCCTTATTTATGCTGCATTTGTGCCTGTATTCACTGAATGTTTGAGCAAACATCAGTTATAGGACTGCTCTTTTAAAAGAAGTTGCAAGTATGTGTTGGAGTACGCATATAAACGATGCTTGAGCTGTTTTGATACGCTCAGACAACAGCATTCTTTAAACATCACTCCTTTCACCAAAGGAAGGAGGTGGGGAAAGATGACTGATCTACCTTTCCTTTTTATTATCCAGATCCTTGCGTGCCTCGAGACTTTGAGAGCAATAGAAGCAAAATAACTGCATGAAGTTAATGAATATTAATAGGATTTTTTTTCTCACGCTGCCTATCCTTTGCTAGCTGATGTCGAGCCCTGGAAAGGCAGTGTATCAGATTGTGCTCTTTTCCCTGAGCCTTGGAGTGATGCCATTCCTAGAGCACAGAAATCTTAGTGGGCTGTTGTCCTCTTTGCATTACTTTCTGCTTCATCAAACTGGGAACCTGGAATAATGCCTCTTAATTCTGTCCAGCAGCATTTAGATTTGGAAGGTCTGAGCACTTGCTGGAAGCTGTTGGCTATTGAGCCATAGCATAAGAAAAATGTGTAATCTGGACCAAAAAAACTGGGACTGTGTATCGGGGAGGTGGGGGGGGGAAGGGGGAGGAAATGTGAATCCATGCCAGCACTTTCCTTAGTTCCTTTAATGAATGTGTATACTACACTTGCAGCTAAAAGACAGGCATGTTTTTAATCGCATTTACGGTACATGGTAGGAACAAGTTGTTTCTAAATTGAGATGAATATCACTTGCTGTCAACTTTTATAGCTCTGCTTTGCCTTATGTGGGGTTCGGCTTTGTCTGCTAAATTTGGGACTCCATGCATCCATGGAAGAAATGTCTTCACTTTTAGATGTCGCTTACATTTTATTCTCATAAACATCTGCTGCTCTTTTTGTGCAACAGCCACATTGGAGCCCTGCCCCTGGGAGGACCTGGATTTTGAACACAGAAGCTGGACCAGAACTGGGTCGTGTGGCCTAGGCTAGTTAACCTCACCATAAAGCAAGTTAGAGAAGCAGCTCTGGTCCTCTTTCCTCTGCTCAGTGTATTCCAGAGGCAGAGCTGAAGCTTCTCAAGTTATACTCCCGGTGTCCATGCAGGCTTGAGGATGGTATACTGCAAGTGCCCAAGAGCATAATTTTCTTTAACCATAACAACAGCCAAAGGGAAACACCTCCGCACAGCCCCTCAGTCCATCAACCCCTTCATGTTCACCGCGGCATGAAATCCTCCCACCCTCAGTTCAGCTCATGGAGCCTGCGGGTGGGAGACCCACCGCTCATCGTGGCTGTGGTCTTTCCTGTCATTCCCAGCCCCTTCTTGTCGCAAGTCCTTGCTCTTCCCTTGCCGATCTGCTGGTTTTCTTTTCAAGCGAGAAAAGAGAGAAAAGGTAAGAAATGAACCAAACAGCCAGGAAAGTTTCGCTGGCTGGTGGCTCCAGTTGCCAGTTTTTTGGCCAAAGCTGCAGTGGGAGAGCAGGTTCAGGCAGCAGGACCCCTCATGTCCTGTCAGAGCAGATCTGACAGGGAAAGGGAGGCGCTTTTAAAGCAGAAGGAGGGAGGAATATGTAATGTGATGTCCTTCATCATAAGAGGAAAGATACCCAACTTCAAGCCTACGCTCAGCCCTGCCCTGGAGCAAATACCTGTTTTCTGCTGGTGGCTGAGGCATCTCACAGTGCTTGCTGGCTGCCCTTGTTGGCCAACAGAAGATGGTTTGTAGCAGATGGACTTGCTGTGGCTAAGTAGTCACGGTATCAGAAAATGCCTAAGTTCTCTCTCTTTTTATCTGAAATTATTTGGCTTGGACAGAAGGAGGCAAGACCATCCATTACCTGAATGGAAGTCCACCTAGCAAGGGCCCTTGCCCAGCACCAATGTGACTTCTCCATTCCCTCTCTGAATGTTCTGTGGTGTTCAGGTAAGACCTATCCCCATGAGGCTGCATGTCTTTTAGCAGTTCCAGTTAAACCACTAGTGATGTTCTGTGTTACAGAGAACAGGTCCTATATCAAGATGTGTAACAAGGCTGTGAAGGTAAAGTTGGTTTCTGCAACTGAAGTACATGCCACCAGAGCCCAAGCTGCATCAGGGGCTTCGCTAAAGGGTGACTCCATTCCTGACACCTTCAGACAGCTGCCCGGAGCCCTGCCTGCACTTTCAGCCAACACTGTGCTGGAGCATCTGGAAATGATGCTGTTCTCTACAGGAGCATCAACAAGTGCTTCTTCATGTGGACCACTCTGAGATCAACTTCCGTTTAAGTAAATCTGTGAGGTCCTGCATGGAAGGACACAAAGGGTGTAGACCCAAAGCTTAATTGCCAATGGAGACTGAGGTTCAGATAGAGGTATTCAAAGAAAACAGAAGTTATTTACCCAGAACCAGAAGTCACTGAGTATGTGTGCCACGTGCATTTCCATCCCAGCCTCCTCCCCCTCCTCTTGGTTCTTTGTTTCCTTGGTCTCTGCTGGAAGTGGAGTGCAAGAGGGCACGTGAGGGAGCACACAAACCTCAAGCACTGCTTTGTGGTGGGTCCAGAGTAATTCCAGAGGACTGGCTAATACTGAAGTATCCAGCCTGGTTTGCTCACCTGGTTTCAGCTGGGATAGAGTTACATTTCTTCCTAGTGCTGTGTTTTGGTTTTAGTATGAGAAGAATGTTGATAACACACTGATGTTTTCAGTTGTTGCTAAGTACCCTATAGTCAAGGACTTTTCAGCTTCCTGTGCACAAAAGGCTGGGAGGGAGCATAGCCGGGACAGCTGGCCCAGCTGGCCAATGGGGTATTCCATACCATGTGACGTCGTGTTCAGTATATGAATGGTAGGCGTGTCCAGGAAGTAGTGATCACTGTTTTTTGGGCATTGCTCAGCGGGTTCACTCATTTTGTATATTCTCTTCCTCTTCCTCTTCCTCTTCCTCTTCCTCTTCCTCTTCCTCTTCCTCTTCCTCTTCCTCTTCCTCTTCCTCTTCCTCTTCCTCTTCCTCTTCCTCTTCCTCTTCCTCTTCCTCTTCCTCTTCCTCTTCCTCTTCCTCTTCCTCTTCCTCTTCCTCTTCCTCTTCCTCTTCCTCTTCCTCTTCCTCTTCCTCTTCCTCTTCCTCTTCCTCTTCCTCTTCCTCTTCCTCTTCCTCTTCCTCTTCCTCTTCCTCTTCCTCTTCCTCTTCCTCTTCCTCTTCCTCTTCCTCTTCCTCTTCCTCTTCCTCTTCTTCTTCCTCTTCCTCTTCTTCTTCTTCTTCTTCTTATTATTATTATTAAATTTTCCCTTCCTTTCTGTTCTATTAAACTGTCTTCATCTCAACCCACGAGTTTTCTCACTCTTACCTTTCTGATTCTCTCCCTGTCCTGCTGAAGGGGGGTGGGAGGGGAGTGAGCGAGCAGCTGCGTGGTGTTTGGCTGCCTGCTGGGTTAAAACATGACATTTGCTTAAGATGCACCATCCCCGAAGCTTAAGTGTATGTGTGGAAAAACTGTTTGGAAGAGATGAAGTTACTTTAGAGGAATTTTTTATTCTCTTACTCACTGTTGATATGAATTAGCTCTCTGCCCCCTCTCTCCCGACACCAGGGTTAAGGACGAAGCTCAGGATTAAGCACATTTGGCAGCAGCAGAGTAAATCCTCCATAAGAAGTGGACAATGTTCCAGGTGACCTAATGTCCTTTCTCAACACTGACTAGTACCAGACACTTGAAAAGTACAAGAAATGCTTGAATGAGAAAAATGAAAAGCATCTGGCAAGATATTTCTCCCAAATCCCTCAATTTGAGGCTTCTATAAGTCCTGGAAAGCTTTTTCTTTTCCTTTTCCAAACTTGTGGTATATAGAATTTGAGGGAGGCTCTGACCTTTAGCAAATAATGTGGTATAGTCATGGCATTCATAAAAACCAATCCATTCCTTCTTTAATTCTGCAATATTGTAACCTCATTGCCATGGTATATCAACAAATTCCTCAAATTAATTGTGCACAGAGATCTTTTTTTTTCTCCTCTTTTTTTGTTTTTGTTTTGTTTTGTCCACTCTGAATTTCTATTATTTCTGATATGTTTTCTTTTGCTAGAGAATTTCAAATCGATCACACTTTCCTAAAAGCAGGAATTGTAAAAAAACATGCCTCCCACTCTTCACACATTTGAGTGTTTTGTTTGCTGCATAGATAGTTACGGGATTGCATTCAGAAGCTGTGTGTCTGAATCACAGGCTCCTTGCTTTGCAGAGGTGCCTCCTTACCAGATGGTGCTTTCAGGCAAGTAATTTTCTTGTTTATTTTGCAGCAATCAACTCTGTGCAAGTGTCAGCTTTGGCTGGACCTTCTCAAATATTGTCATTACATGCTAATTCTAGAATGCAGAGGCTTCTTGATTTTATCTTTGTAACTAACAACTGGTAATTCCTCTTGGAGGATGTGTACCAAGACATGGGTAAGAGTTGATGTCCTTCCAGCTGTAAGATAGCCTGGGTGTACCTCTCTTTTTTTAGCGGAGATATCTAGTCCACTTCTGAGAGCCAGCTGCTGATTGCAGTTTGCCTTTTGCTCAGTACTCCGGTACTTCTGCACATAGTGCTAGAAAATCTCTTGGCATGGAGGAGTTAAATATTTCTGAGTTCTCACTTGAGTCATCTGTCCCCGTGTCAGAGTGGGTTTGCTTGCAAGCACGTACGGGATTGGAGCTGGTCCTGGAACAGGAGCGCGTGGCTCACGTCTGACATGCACCCGTTTGGGCAGAAACCAAGGAACAGCCACTGCAAATAAAAACACACTGAGGGGAAGGGACGTGCAGGACTCGGGATTAGTGAAGGACGCTTTGTCGCTTCGCCTCCATTCATTTGAGGTGAGAAAAGGAATACAGGGAAAGTGGGGATATTTTTGGCTCTGCCTCTATTCATAAAGTGCGTGTAAGATTGTTCTGTAGCACAAGCACTGCCTGGCACAGAGCAGCTGTGTGTGTCCACGGTGTTAAACCCTCTTTCCCACCCAAAATGTGCAGCTTCACACAAACCACCTATTGGGAATGATCTCTGTGTTGTGCTAACTCCTGAGCTGTGGCTACAGATTTGAGGGGGCGGGTGGGGGTGGTAATGTTATCTAGCGGGAGCCAAAAGCTTTCCTCAGCTCTTCTTAATTTGCTTGTACAGACATAGCCTTGATGGGGTTTTTTTGGGTAATGAGAAGTTTCACAATGAGGGACTGCGGGTGTGGGAGGGGGTGAGCACAGCTGGGAGCGGGGCTGTGGGGGAGGCAGTTTGGCTCCGGCTGGCTTCGGGTGTGATGCTAGTGACTGGCACAGGGAATCCTAGCAGGCATCTCCTAGACAAGCACATACACAAGGCTTTATAGTGCTCTGGCTTGATCTCCGTAAATGAGGTATAAGGTCTTAGTCTGCTAAGTGTGCAGGAAGGGGGAGAAGTGGAGGATTGGAGGAGCAGTGATAAATTTTGGATGAAATCACGCAAAAGTATCCTAAGGGTTTGTCTGTTTGTCACGTTTCCCATTGAATAAGGACAGGATAGGAGCCCAGGCTTGTGCATACAGAGCTGATGATGACCCAAGAGCCTGGAGTACACTGCACTAAAAAGGAGCATAAGGCCACCAGTCTGGACTGGAATAAAGGCCTGTCTGGCCCAGCGCCCTGTTTCCAGCAGTAGCCAAAAAACGCAGGGGAGAACAGGGCAATACTAATACTTCATCTCCCAGCCTCCAGCACCGTGGAGACATCCTGAGCCAAATGTGATGTCTGTGTGTTTCAGAACCCTTAGTAGATCTCTCGTCCATATTTTTTATGATGCCTTTTTGAACCCATGGGGAGTTTCAGCATCCACAGCCTTGTTTGGCAAGGTTGTCCACAGGCTGCCTGGAGGGTGTGTGAAGGACTACTTTTTGTTTTGGACTAGGGTCTTACTAGCTTCCCTTTGTGCTCCCTAGCCCTTGTATTTGAAGATTAAAGGTAAGCTCTAGGGGCTTGGTCCATTTAGGGCTTGGTTGGGGGAGAATGGGCTAGAGAAAGTAGATCTTTGGAAGGAGTCATGAGCAGGTGGCCTTAACAGCTCACCATTTCTCTCTTCCGATACAGGAACTAAGAGGCACCAACAGGAGGCACCAGGGGCTGAACAAGGGAAGGGATTCTGCCTCCAAGCCCACAATCTGCTTTTTTCCCCACTTTTGTTGGGCTGCTAGCACTGGCATAGAGCTTTATCAGACCAGAGAGTCCAGGCTCAGTCACTCTCTCTCTTAGATCCCTCCTGTAATTCCTCATAATCAGCCTTCACCCGTATAACCCTGAATGACTCAGCATTATCAAGAGAAAAGAGGCATCTCCATGCACAAGGTCTGTAGTGGGTTCGTGGAGGCCCAAGGGAGCCAAGCAGCCAGGCAACCCCAAAGGCGGCTGGATCGATGGTCTTTGCCAGAATAAGTCAGAGATGTTTCTGCTGACAGCAGACTTTGCATGATGTGATAGAAGCATATTTTTAGCCATTTTTTTCTATTCAACAGGCAATTTTGCCATTTCCTCTGCCCACAGCTTTAGAAAGCCAAACAGCTAGCAACACAGAACAGATAGGAGAGAGAAATCTGCCTGCAGCACCTGAATGAAGTAGATGTTTCTGCTATCTCTGAGGGAAGTGGCCACAAAATACAGATGCTAATCCGACTAAAATCATGCACCTCAATCCCCTTCAAGCTGTTGGAAGGTGGCAACTGAGAGGTCACCTCTGAGCCTTAGGAGCATCAGCTGACAGCAAACCAAGCTAGTGTTATCAATTAGGCCCTGTAGGAACACTTGACTGTTACCTAGTATTTGGGAGAGTCAGAGACACTCCCAGGTCTCGCTCTGCGCACCCCGGCTTTGTTCTGGCCCAGAGCTGGGCTCATCTTGCCTGCTCATCTTCTTCTGCCCTTCCTCCAGATCCCACGTTTCTGTCACCGGCCGCAGGCTGACACCTTTCTTCCGCTCTCTCCCAGCCTATCCGAAGTGTGCCAGTGAGAGCGAGCTATTCACAAGACAAGGAAAAGAGAATTAATGCTGGAGACTTCCCAGTGTGATTTGACTGCTATAAGTAGTGCTGATTCTGCTGTGAGCTGGATGCGGCCACAGCTGGGTGGGAGGGCTGGCAGGAGAGACCTGGGTGACCACAGGAGCTTGTGTCTTGCAGCTGGGGCTGCTCCCCTGGTTCTTCCTCCAGTACAGCCATGCCTTTGGGGATGAGAGGGAAAGCTCAGCGGAACAAGGTCTAGTCAAAGTACTCTTTGTTAGCTTGACTAACCTGACAAGGTGACCTGCTTAGTGGATGAGGGAAAGGCTGTGGTTTACCTAGACGTTAGTTAAGCCTTGGACACCGTTTCCCACAGCATTCCCCTGGAGAAACTGGCTGCTCATGGCTTGGATAGGCGTACTCTTTGCTGGGTAAAAAACTGGCTGGATGACCAGGCCCAAAGAGTTGTTGTGAATGTTAAATCCTGTTGGCAGCTGATCACAAGTGGTGCTCCCCCGGGCTCAGTATTGGGGCCAGTTCTGTTTAACATCTTTATCAATGATCTGGATGAGGGGATCGAGTGCTCCCTCAGTAAGTTTGCAGATGACAGCAAATGTCCAGAGAAGGGCAGCAAAGCTGGTGAAGGGCCTGGAGCACAAGTCTTATGAGGAGCGGCTGAGGGAACTGGGGTTGTTTAGCCTGGAGAAGAGGAGGCTGAGGGGAGACCTCATCGCGCTCTACAACTACCTGGAAGGAGGTTGTACCGAGGTGGGGGTTGGTCTCTTCTCCCAAGTAACTAGCGATAGAACGAGAGGAAATGGCCTCAAGTTGCATGAGGGGAGGTTTAGACTAGATATTAGGAAAAAATTCTTCACCAAAGGGTTGTCAAGCATTGGAACAGGCTGCCCAGGGAAGTGGTTGAGTCACCATCCCTGGAGGTATTTAAAAGATGTGTAGGTGTGGCACTTAGGGACATGGGTTAGTAGTGGAGTTGGCAGTGTTAGGTTTATGGTTGGACTCGATGATCTTAAGGGTCTTTTCCAACTTAAATGATTCTATGATTCTACAATTCATCGAAATGCTTTCCTTCTGAAATCTTCTAAATCTAGCAGTCCTTTGCCGAATTTCCCTGCTCTTCTTTCCCTACACCTTTTCTGTCTCTTTTTCTCTCTTCTGTACTGGAAGGCAAAGGAGCTTGAGGGTAAGGAGGGGAGCAGGGGAAGTCTGAAAGGAAGCCAGAATTTGGGTGGTTTTGCTGAGCCACCTCACTGCCATCCCAGCCTGACTTACTGCACACCCCGGCTCACTCCAGTCCCTCCTGAACAACACAGGAGGTCACGGAGCTGTGTGTGGCTGAGCTATGTGTAGCTGTCATTATGGCCAGCACAGTAAACCTTTATTTTGGTTACCACTGATTACTCAGCTCCCCTCGTTGCGTATCATCTAACAGGAACACCAGGCTGACTTGTCACTCTGTCTTCTCTCACCTCCGCTTAGCTCTTGGCTAAAAGCCTGCTGCCTGCACTGCACCGAGCCAACCCAAGGGCCTCACCCTGACCCTACCCTTTAACCACTCCCAGGCACCGAGGGAAAGAGCCCTACACGCTGCGCTGCGTCCCACTGACTATTCCTGCCAATAACTTTATGCCTTCAAGGGCTGTACAGATGCAAGTATTTTTCCTAGGCACATTTGTGCGGACACTGATTGCCCGTATGTTCTGTGGCCCTCTGGGAGTTTTAGGATAATATTTGTACTTTGGTAAAATTCAGTTCTTTTTTCCTCGGGGCCAGGAGTCCCCCACGAGTTCCCAGAAGCAGCTTGGGAACAGCCCTGCAAACCTGTCTGCATCCACGCATCCTGCTCAGCAGCCAACGGAGAAACTCGGTCCCCGATTGCTTCTGGAAAGAGACACCAAGGCTCCTTTTAATGCTTCATTTCTCTTGCTAGATTTTTAGATAGGAAACCATGCCTGGGTGCACGGCTGTGCCTCTGTTTTCAGCCACACCAGTAAGCACCCAGTGCCAGATGACTGAAACCAGCTTCCACTCCCTACAGCTACTGGGAGGTAAATACATTATCCTGCCCTGTGCTGCAGACCTCCAGGACTGAACCGTGACCAGCCGCTGCCAGAGACTCTGTTATGTTGCAATCGCTACTTATTATTGTGGTTAAAATACACCCAGAGCGTGTAAAACATGAAATAATCTGTCCCATCTTTCTAGAGGGCTCCGAGTGTCGCTGCCAGCAATGACAGAAACAGTAGGAATCCATAAGGTCTCGTGGCTGGTGGAACAATCCTTCCCACCATAAAATTTTAAGCTGCTTGGTGATTTCAGCAAGATTTCCCAGTGATACAGAAGTTTCGGTTCTTCTAACTTTGATGAAAATTGGTGGCCAAGCAGGGGAGAGAAATGCTCTTAATTCCAACTCCAGTTCCCGCTAAGGAAAAATCTGCATTTTTAGATACTATTGATCAAGCAGAAGAAACAAATATTGAGAAAACTAGGCTGGGATAGTTCTGAGAGCCGTGGGAACTACTTGTTTTAGTAGTAAATCTGCTGTGTCATCTTGTTCCCTCAGAGCACAACTAATCCCTACCGTACACAGCAAGGGCCTGGCTGTCGCTCGGACCCAGCACCGGTTGTAGCAGGCGGTCCGGCAGCAAGTCCGCACTTTTGGCATTTTTGCCTTGTGCTCAGGCCACTCGGCGAGGCACCCAGAGCTCCCCTCTGACCCTGCGTTGCCCGTGCCTGCTCTCTTTCTTGTTAGCAAAGATTGCACCTCAATTTGAAAGCTAAATAGGAGAGCAACAAAGAGCAGCACAGACCTTGTAACTTCTGGCAGCATCACTTTTTGGCCTCAGTACCTATGAACAAGCCTTCCTTTCTTGATTCTTACAGTCGGACAGACTCTTCTTATCTTCCTCTGCCCTAATTCTGCTGGGGTTTTTCCCTCTTTTCCTCCCACAGCAACCTCTTATAAGCCTGGACCGATTCCTTGAGCACCAGTGGGCGTTCCAGACACGAGAGCAGCAATTACATGTTGTACCGCTGTTTTCTCTCGGCAAACACGTTGTCTTTGGGGAAGGGGGGGTCAGCGTGACCAGAGCAGTATTTGGCCTCTGGACTTGTGAGTGACTCAGCACTGCTTTTATCTTTGTAGGCTCGCAGGCTCTGGTGATCCTGCCATTGCATCCCTCCTGCCTCCTTGCCCAGGCTACGACAGTTTTTCCTTTACCCTTTTGCCAAGCAGCGGGACGGGGCGATGCTGCTCTGACAAATGAGTGTTGCCTGGGGGTGCAGCGCCCTGATGCTGGCCACACGCTGGTGGAGAAATTTAGGCCGGGAATCACAGGGATGCTGTGTCTCAGCCTCTTTTCTCAAGGAGAACTTCATGTCTCAGACATTGTCCAGGAGGACAATTATATTACTGTAAATGACCGGGCATCGCTTTAAAGAAAGGTAATTAAACATCTGAAGGCCAGAGACTTGGATTAATGACAAGAGGGCTCAATCAATCAAAAGCTGTGGGGACAGTGACACTGCCTAGCTGAAATGCTGATCCCCCGTCTGTCCTGCTGCCATGCTGCTGTTTCTGGAATTTGAGAGAGAGTTTGTGAAACCTGTGGAAATTTTGAAATTATATTAAGTGGTGAATGTTAAAAAGTAATTACAGAAAAAGAAAAACAAGCAAAATAAACAGTGGGTTTTTTCCCTTTCCTCCCCCATGTGAAACGGTAATGGAATACGGTCTCCTGGTGTAGTATAATGCTTTAAGTACTGTGTGTCCCAGTTTCACGACGCTCAGTACAATGTGTACAAAACTAAATATGAGTATGTTGTGGTTAGGCTGTTTATCAGTTATCTGCTTTAGTGAATCTATATTTCTATATATGTGCTATTCTCACTGCGAAGTAACTGTGTAAGTAAAGGAAAGGAAAAATCCATTACCAGTAAATTAAATTTCACAGTGTCCTGAAAAAAGCCACAGAGGACAGTCAACATCAGGAAGCTAAACTCATGCATTTTCTTTCTTTTCTTTTTAAAGGATGATATAATTTTTTTTTTTCCCGGTGATGATGTTTGTGTTAATAAGTAGCCGCTGGATAAAGAAAGCAACTACAGTGTCATTTTGCAAAGCTTGCTGTGTCTTCTACCCTCTGCTATAAGCCCTCTGATTATGGGATTATTGTATAGTGTTGGCATCATTCAGCCAGGGCTAACAACTGAAATTGATGGCATGTGCCAAAACTCCATTAACAAACACTGGTTCACATTTCAAATGACTGCTCATTTCAGCCAAGCGTGTGCTCCTTTTTATTTGCTGTTCATGAAACAGATTGCTTTTTTACATAAATGTAAATTGTCGCTTATGTCTACCCCGTGATGTATATGGAAGGGGTATTTATTCTTTCTTCCGCTTCATGGCATTCTGTTTGCTCTCCCTTCAATCTACTCACATTATCGTGGGACTTTGATCCTTCACCTACTGCAGACATTGACTGGTCAAAGCAAAGACTGCAAAAAGCTTCTCAGCTCAGTTGGTATATGGTTTGCAGATTTTCCCTTCCCTGTTGTCCAGCCCAACTGTAATTGTGCAGAGTAACCATAACCTTCTTCAGCCCTCCTTTTGCTGGGAGGAGCAGGACAGCTTCCTCCTCTTCCCTGATGGTCAAAGTAGCCCATCTCTGCATTTGATCCTCTTTTGAGTTCCTGTGTCTTTAATATACATGCCCAGAAATGCACACCATATTATATCCCAGTATTTCCCCACCTGTATGGGACATATCTCCCTCAAGACTGAATCTTCCCCATAATGGATCCCAGTGCCATTGGTGGGTCATTATAAGCTCTTTCTTTCTCTCCTTTCATCATTTCCAGGTTTCAGTTCCTATCTTCCAGATAACTTTTTCTTGCTAGTTCCCAAATGTATTTTGCATGACTGAGTTTCATTTCCATTCAGTTCAGTCCTGTGCGTCTTCTGGCACAATATCCTTGTCCTCATCTGTACTGATGCCTTTCAGCTTTGTAAAACACTCCCATGCTTATGTAAACCTCAGGAGTTACTAAACAGGAAGGACTTCACCCAAGACCAAACTTTGTAAAAAAACAGTAGGTATTTTTTCTCATCTCCAGCCACATAATTCCTTTTCAACTTGCCATTAGTGCATCCCATAAGCCTTATGATTTGCCCATTCATTACCATCTCGTTGAGCTTTATTGCTAGGATCCCATGTTGAACTGTGTCAAAATCAAATGAGACTAATTAATTTCTTAGACCAAGGAGATGCAGCAGCCTTGTTAGTCACTGTTGATTTTATCCCATTTTTCAATTAACTCCAGGTCTTCAGTTATCCTTTCAATTCAGCACTGCTCTAAAGTCTTACACACTGTTAAGGTCAACTTGATAGGCTTGTAGGTACCTGAATAGTTCTCTCTCTTCTTAAATATTGGCATTCCAACGTCTTCAGAAGGTAACATTCCTAACGGGATAGATACATTAAAAAAAAAACATCCGCCATAAAAAAAAAAACAATGTGCATTCACTCCTTCATGAGTAAGGTAATTTGGTATCTCTGTAGTTAAGTGAATAAAGATCCATTACCTTTTTTTCTGTGTTTTAGGTCTCCTTATCCATATCACATTTAACCTCTGGTGAACATCAACATCCTTATTGAAAATTACAACCTTGCCTAGACAGACTCTCTTCCTCCACCATCCATAGCCACTAGTTCCTTTTTCTTCTATTAATTTTATTTATGAGGTTCAAAAAATCTTCTCCTAGCTGTTGGCATACCTTTTGCAAGGGACACAGGTTTTGACAACAGAGGTCTGGCAAATCTTCCAGTGACAATTAGATGTTGGTGCCCTGTCTTTATTCATCCTGTCTTTCTGCAAAAGCTACCAGCCCCTTTAGCAGAGTGTAGATGAGACTCAGCTGCTCTTAGCTAACTGCAGACCTCAGGCTCTTAGCTCACTGCAGACCAGACGTCGGTCTGTGACTTTGAGAAGCCATGGCATGAGGGCTAAACCCATGTCTAAAATGGCACGACATCCAGATGAAAACCAAAAAGAGAGGTATGGTACAAAACATCCTGTGACACTAGTCCAAAGATACCTTTTGTGTCTGAAGTAATGACTGGTCTGAAAAGGCTTTGAAGTCAAAAGACAAATTTGTTAGCCCAGGTGCGGTTATTACTGACTCATTAGAAACTAACTTCATGGTTTGTGGCATTTTTAATTCAGGAAGCACAAACAAGCTGCTTTTGCTCAAACAGATGTAACAGCTTTAATTGGAAATACCAAAATCTGTTTGTGACTTCTGGATACGGTAGGGTGCTTAATTAGTAAACCTAGGGCCCCTCCATTTCTTTGTCAAAAAAACCAACTCTCTTCTTCTAAAATAACAATATATATGTAGTATTTTCCTTTCTAACGTAAAGATCTGGTACACGGAAATTAGGGGCCTAGTCATAAACTTGGCCAAGGGAGAAGGGGCTACCTTAAATTGGCTATTCTTTTATGAACAGTAACAAATGCTTAGTGGATGAGGAAAGCAGATCCAAAACTACAACCAGGTTAAAATAACTTGAGTTAGAAAAGATTCTAGAAATTTCCACAAGAGGTCACTGTTATCATTAGCAATAGATAAATAGACCTTATTTTAGAACTTGAGAGCTGGGCATCATTTCTGCCTTAGAGAAAACCTAAGGTCGTTCAGAATAAATATTCCCCACATAATATCTCCCTCATCTGTCTTACAAAATGAATCTACTGAGATAACAGTTTCTCATTCCTAAATTCATCATAGGAATCCGAGATTTTGAAGATGCTGAGACTATCCTATGTTTGCCTTATCAAAGAATGACCTTCACAAACCAAGACATTTTAAATAGAAGGATTTACAAGGACGTGCTGATGGTTCTGTTAATAGTTTCTCAGGGTACTACAGCAAAAAATATAAATAAATAAGCATCGAAATTTTGTCTTTCTTAGGTTGGCAAAGGATGACAGCCTCACTGTGTTACAGGTTCCTTGTCCTAGCTGGGGCCTTTTCTTAACTTAAAAGACACATGGGAAAATGTGTGAAATTACTACTAGAAGTAAAAGTATCTATTAGAATATTAGATCCATAGATTACCTTAGGGAGAGGTTATATGAAATAGTAACCTGATATCCTGACAGTAAAATCTGGTGGTAAAAAAGCACTGATTTTGAACTGGGACCTCCAGAATGCTGCATTTTCAATCACCCAGAAATATAGGGGCTGCCTGTAAATTCCACCGTGCCAAACACAAGGGGAGAGTGGGATCCGTGTTATTTGAGCATTCTCCTCTTTCAACAAAATTGCTTTCTGTTACCTTGAAAGAATTGCCGAAAAGCAGCATATTTGAATGATTACCATGCACACAAGGGTGCCTTTCCTTTCTAGGTCCTCGTATGAAATGGAAGAGGAAGGTAGGGAGGTCACCGTAATGTGCTGTAGACAGTAATTCGTAGCAGCGGCGCTGCCTGCTTAGCGTGATCGCTTCAAAGTATTCTCCTGTCAAATGGAGGCAGTCATTCCTCAGAAAAACAGCAGTCTGCTGCCTCAGAGGGAAACAGGATGGAAAGAGCAGAGGGATATTACTTTAGGACAGATGCAGATCAAATGAAGCAGTGCTTTGACTCGGGCTTTCTGCCCAAATGACAGTGTAACTGCTGTGTTAATGGAAACCCTGGAGGTGGAATGAATATGGGCCCTTCTCCACTCAGGCAATTGCTGGACCAGAGTAATTCTATACCATGATTGAGGTGCAGACGACAAGAGACAAAAATAGACATCGCTCTTTTTTTTCAGCATCAATTGTGCGCCTACGGAAAGTGCTTAGGTAAAATCTTCTACTCCATACCAAAGAAAATTACTCCTTAACCTCCAGGTAAGTTGGTCCAAGAGCATTTTTAGTCAACACCTCTACTGACCTCTCTACCTGAGCAAATTGGCTATAATAACTGCTGCAGAATACATCATCTCCCAATAGCTGCTTGGGAGTAGTTCCCACTAGGGCACACTATTTGAAGAAAAGCCACTGTTCTTCCAGAGGGCCGTGATTATTCAGGAGAAATAATCTTTTTCAGGAAAGCAAAGCCACCTGGTGAGCTATTCCAGAGCAGCTATTGCAGCTTGTTTGTTTTGGAATAGCTATGCTAGTCTAAAAAGGGCCAGAGGATTACCAGTTAACCTAACGTTCACATCCTCCCCCAGTCTGGCTGGCCGTGTGCAATTGTGTACCTATTTAGGCAATTATGTGGATAAATTACGCGGCCAGGCACTGGGAAGTTTTAGTGGTGCGTGACTCTTCTTGCTCGCAGGGTAAAATACTGGCCAAATTTTGTAGTGCTTTATATGGTTTGGACCATCTCATGGCTAGAACTGGATCCTCCCAACCTAGAATACAACCCTGTCATAAAAAAGGGGAACAACGATATACGTTGTTAACAGGCAATGCATTAAGACCAAAATATCTCTCAGACAAGCTCTTTTCACGTGACTGTCTCAAATAGTTCAGGCAAAATCATTTGTATTACTGGCATGTTTCGACCCATTGTGCTTTGGCCCTTGGCTGTAAAATATGTCTGCTTTTGTTATTGAAGTGGGCAACTTCTATTTCTCCTTATGTATCTTAAAATCTTTAAACCTCCCTTTTGACAAAGATAATTGATATCTGTGACTTTTTCCTGTGAAAAAAAGCGTTAGTACAAATGGTGTCCACCACTATAATTTCTTGACAGTGACTTGAAGTACTGCTTGTTTGTGAGCTTGCTCGTGAACAATTTTTACAGTTGCTGGAAAACACAGCAGGATCTGAGCCCAGGCATCAGAGGGGTAAATTTTGCGAGTGAGAGAGGAGCAGGGATGGCAGCACAGCACAGAGCTGGACATCCTTTTGGTTTTCCTGTGGAAAGTGAAGAAATGTTCTGCTGAAACACAGTTAACTGAAAGACAAATGCTAAAACTGGTGCTTTGAAAAATGAATGTAAACCTTACTAGGCCATCTGTTTCCTAAATCTGGGAGGCAATCCAGTCTGGAAGCGTGTTCCCAAACACCTCTCATGGTCAGTAAGGGGTTTCTTCCACCGAAACTGAAATTTTTCCCAGGACTAGGTGCCCAGTAGTGCTCCTGAGCTAATCATGTTACCTCAGATAATACCTAAAGGACAGGAACTTGAGTGATTTTTTTTCTGATTCTGCTCTAGTTACTATAAGGAAGGGAAATCTGTGGGGTGCACTCAGACATACCTTGTCATTGAAATCCACATCTGTGACACAGTTTGATTCACAGCCGCTGAATATTAGAAAGGCAACATTCATGATAGTGATCAATGTATGTGCTGCATTTAATGATGGCGGTTCAGGTAATTAGGAAGGACGCCTAGAATGAAGCTGGCATCTGAAACCTGCAGGTTTCCCTTCAGAGAAAGGCATAAAGGAGTAAAGCAGGGGGAATTAGCAGATTTGTCTTTCAAGCCCTGTGGAAAGATCCTCTCTGCCAGCGGCAGAGGCTCCATCAATCAGAGGAGGAAAAAGATGCCGCCTTTGAACCTCTTTGCTTTCCTACCCCATAGAGCTTTGGATAGTATCAAACGAGGGACGTTGGCAAAGATGCGTGCATACACACAACAACAGCAGGTAAGGGCATTGTAGCCACCAGAAAGAAAGGTTTCTTCCATTCAGCCCTTGTAATCCTGGGCAGGGCTTTATTTAGATGTTTCTAATTACCACAGTATGTTTAAATAGATACCCAGAGAAATCAGCAGGGAGCAACAGCTCTCCTCACTGCCTGGCAAGGCTGATGATGACAAGGGTCATGTAATGGCTTAATATGATGCCACTTAATATCCTACTTAAGCAATGTAATTATGGGGTTTATTTGATAGAGCAAGAAGGTTTATCTCCTGCAGAAGGCATGAATGAGATTGCCAGATGCAGGTGCTGCTGGGTTACAAGATTCATTTTTTATATTGTATAGTTTTTACAGTCTTGTCCACTCGGGTGATTTTCATTTTCTAAATCCAACGCAGTCTGTATCTTCAGTCTGTCTCAGTGGTGCCCCTGTATAAATAAGCCACTTTCCTCTAGTAGTTGGCAGCTCTCATTACAGATATTTTCTGCCAGCTGCTCTTGGAAGATTTCTTTATTTTAGCTCTTCACAACAAAACGGAGATCTCAGACACTCATCCCATGTTTTAACATAGTATGCCTCAAAGGAAGTGACTCAGTCTTTGTATACAGTCTTAGTCGACAGCGAAGTTTTCATGCAGGAACATAAAAAAGAGATTTATGTAACTAATATAACACTGAAAACAAACAAGCCCTCCAACCAAGTTCAAAGCACCAGGTTAACACATACTTTCTAAATAAATATGGTGCTTTCAAATTTGGCTAGACCTCATGATCTAAATCTTAAGATGCTCAAAGAACTGGAAGGGGACTGAAATTTCAGAGCCATTGGGGATTTTCTGTAAGAATTTGCAAACGCTGAGCTCTTGCCGCATCTTCTGAAGCTCTGTAAAAGGAGAGGTAGGGTGCCTATCATTGAGGGCAGGGGGCAGGAGCCTCTGGGGAAGTGTACACCCATCAGCGCAACACCAGTTCCTGCAAAAAATACTGAAGCAAATAATCAGACACCTGGAAGGGAGCAGGGACGGAGTAGCTGCCAACATGGATTTGTCAAACCGGTCTTATTTCCTTATGTGACAGGGTGACAGATCTTGCTGACAGAAGCAAATGCATGTCTGGTCACGGCATCTCCCGCAGAGTGCTCACAGGCAAGCGCAGCAAGTGTGTGGTCTAGACAGATCTACTGCATGGTGGGCACAAAACGGGCTGGAAAACGTTACTCAGAGTACTGGTAATTAGCTCATTATCAAAATGGAAGTTTTGATCAAGAAGGGCTCGGCGGGAGGCTGCTGTGGCCCTGTGATTGCTCAGTGTCTTTGGCAGCGAAGCCAACGGTGCCGATGATGGACTCGAGAATGAGCCTGTCGCATTTACAGACGGCAGCAAGGGGCGAGCACCCTCTGCGGTGCTGGGGTCAGGCTTCAAAAGGCTTGATATATTTGAGGTATGGCCCCAAAAAGACGAAAAAGAAAAAATACACAATTTAACAGGGAAACATCCAAAGTACAAACGGCAAATACCAGAGAGGGACCAGCTCTGCAAATAAATAAATCTATAAATCAAAAAAATCTAGAAACTGTAGTGGATCAGAGGCTGAATGTGAGTCTACTGTGTCATGCTGTAATGAAAAAGATAAACCTCATATTCCTACATAAACCTCATATTCCTACATGTACGTAAGAACATGTGAAGTAACATTTTAGCTCTATTCAGCACTGGCATGGTCTCGGCTGGAAGGCTCTGTCCGGTTTGGGGTACTGCACTTGAAGAAAGGTGAGACCCAGAAGAGACCACTGGAAAAGGCAGAGCTAAGAAAACATGACCTGTTAGCCAAGTCTGAAAGAAACGGGTGCAGTTTAGTCTTAGGAGAGACAGCTAATCCATCCTTTGTGCCTCTCACAGAGGAGACAAGGACTGGACCAATGTTTCAGCAAAGATGGTGTAGGTTAGACACACCACAAGCCCTCCCTCGCCGTGGCAGGGGCTGTCGAGAGGCTGAGAGGTTGTCAGACCTCGTTACCGGCAGCTGAAGAAGAGCTGAGACAGGCATCTCTGGGGAGCAGCCCGCACACAGCAGACCCTGAAGCAGGTCAGGGAGGTGGTAGATGACCCTGTGAGGAGGGCAGCCAGCTCTGCTGGAGCGACCCAGCAGCTGCCAGCACCCGTGCACAGGTTTAAAGACATCCACAGTTTTGCTGAAACTGGTGGTCAGGGCGGTCACCCTTTTTCCAGTCTGAGCTTTTACATGCCGCTTGCTCCCCCCGCTAAGCGATAAGAAAAATAATGGAAAATGCTACTGAAAGGCATAAAGTTGTACTTGGCACCTGGAAGGTGGCTGGGGCCAAGGGACCATCTGCAGGTAGTGACCTTGCTGTGCTGCCTGCCTTGCAAGTGTACCTGTACACGTGCTTCTACCTTGAGGTCTGTGTGACAATAATCTATGTTTAGGTCAGCACCTCTCCAAATTTCTGCAAGATTTATCTGCATGTTACTCAAACAGCACAATTACAACAAGGTGTTTTTTTACAAGAAAGTGCCAGTTAAAGTATCAAGTGTTCAAAGAATTGACTCTGGGAGGGAGAAACCAATGAGTCATGGGCTGTGTGGAGTCCCACAGTTTCAAACCCTCAAAGATATGTAGGTATCTTGCGGTGAGCTGAGGTGTGGACCCTTAACGTCTAACCTACCTTAAAATAGGCAGTCTCTTGCCTTGCTCCCTGTTCCTCCATCTAGTCAGAGGGCACATTCACCAAATATCTTCGGCTTTAAAGGACAGCAGTGAAAAGAGCCTGCTACCATCCTCACCTCAAGAAGCAACAGCTTTCTGTCCCTGGGGAGAACACCGGTTTGTGACAGACTAAGGGGAAGGACAACCCACTCTGCCTGCCAGCCTTTGAAAGCCATATCGTGCCCTCTCGGCTGGCACGACCAAGGAACTGGTCCTCTTCATGTCCTCCGGGAATTAAGTCTGGCTGAAGGAACGTAGAAAATCTGAAGCGATTCAGACAAGCATGACTCAGCCACCCTGTCACAGCAAGTTTATAATGCTGAGGAAGAAATTTACTCTTGAACATATTTTAATTGACACACCAGATTATATACACTGAAAGAATATCTTTCAAAATAAAAGATGACAGACTTTCAACATCTGGTCTAATTCCCTGCAACTATACTAGCAGATGTAAACTGTTATGTATTCTATTAGCAAATATCCTTCCTTTATTTCCTTTTTCTAAGTATATGAATGTACTTGTATATATTTTTATCACAGCAATAATAATCTATCTTAATTTTATATATTCATGCTTGAATTCTGGGTTTAAACAAAAACTGCTCATGATATGCAAAATTGTGCTTGTAGAAATGGGTAGGAGTTTTGCTAATTACTTATGTGGGCTAGGATTTTGCTCAATAAGATTATGCACATCTCAGGAGTTTCCAGAAGCAATATAAAATGTGAGACTGAAGCTGAAGTTGTGTTTATAGGCACCATAATTGCACCAGAAAAATTCTGGGTTTCGTTGTTGTTGTTGTTGTTGAGCTTATTTGCATTTTTTCTGGAGCTGATTGAATGAGGACTGCTTGTGAGCCCTTATTTTGGCTGTCTCATGATGATCAGAGAATGACAGAGTGGAAGAGCTGTGCCAGCTTCACTCACTAAGCCCTGTCCCATGAGCCCCCAGGCAGGGCTTGCACGGATCCGAGGGGGGCTCCCAGGACTGCGAAGTAAAACCTGCCAAGCTGCTGGTTCAGCTGATTTTTTTTATTTTTTAATTTTTATTTCTTCCTGCCTGCAGCACTTCGGCCAGAAGAAGAAGCCCTGCTTCTGCCGCCCTTGGACCTGCCGGCTCTCTGCTCCTGTGCGCACTCCCTAACCCCTGTCAGCCCCAAAAGCTGACTTAGCGGAGACCTACCATTTCTGGCTCATTTTCACATGGGTAGCTCAGCTGGTAAATGCGGGGGGCAGTAACTTCCAGCAAAGCAGTGGTGACAAGTACTTGGGGATGGTGACCTTAGCCACTGGAGCAGAGAAGCAGCCAGGAACAGGATGTGTGGCATCCTTTGCCCCATCACCCGCTACAGCCAGTGTTAAAATCCCTGCTTTTATTGACCATGCAGAATTGGTTTGGTAGGGCGTTTCTCAAAGCATCTAGCACACTTTGCAGACAAAGTGCGTTAATGGAGTGGGAGGGGGAAGCCAGCCTCGAAACAGCAGTAGGCTGACAACAGATGCATCGTAGTGCTCATTCATCCAACATCAGCTTCTCCAAATATCTAAATTAAAAAGTAAGCTTTGAAGCCAGCCTGGGAGGTAAAAATTGAAGGAGATGAGAAATTTGCATCTTTTTGTGCATTCAGTCAAAACTGCTCCTGCAACACCACATAAAAGCCCCTAACCATTATGGCTTTGTGTATGCAGATTTAGTTCTTCAGCCGCTTTATGGGAAGACACAGAAACCTGTCAACAGCAGCACTGTCGCTATGTTCCATTAGTATGTATTTATTTACATGACTATCAGAAACCAACCACTTAAATAAATCATTGTTAGGGAAGTGGACTTCTTAAAGAATGTGTGGCCCATTCGCCCATAAAACACTAATTATCACAGCAGCACCTCTCCAATGAATCACCAGTAATGAGACACCATTATGGAAAGTATCAATTTTCAGTGCAACTCAGCCACACTGTACATGGTCAAGTAATTGTACCAAAGTGCCTAACAAATAAAACTTTTCCATAATATACATTGTTCTCTGAGCAAAACCATTTTCCAAGAGGGCTCAGCAATTTTTTGCAATTTATATTATGAACAAATAACACCTCAATCTGCGTGTCGCTTATTACTGTTTGGAAACATGGGTAGCTCTTTACTTACAACAAGAAGAATTCTGTCAAAACCTATCATCCTCAGGTATGAGGTCACTTTTGTACATCTGTGCTGCTTACCAGGAGGGAAGAAGATTCACAAGGCCTTTAAAAGCAAATGTAATGTGATTTCACGATGTGAATATGCACATGAAAATATTCTCTGTCCAGTACTTCTAGCCACTTTTTGGTAGCATCCGGAGGCAGTGTATCTTTGTCATTAGGCAGACAAAACAGGTTTTTCAGATTTCCTGAAAGTCTTCATAGGATTCCCATGGGGAGCATATTTCCATACACCGAGGGGGAGAAGAGGCAGTTTAATACTGGCGCAGAATGGGGCAGGACTTTGATTCATGAGCAAAAATCTGCCTTCACTGAAAAGCAGATTATCTATCTTGGATCTTCTACGTCAGTCGAGCGTGCCTCCTCCGAAGCAGCTGCTGTCTACATCTCTGCCCTGACAGCCTGCGACGTGACGGAGAATCAGGTCATTGCCACAGCTCATTGCAACCTTCAGCTTCCTCTTAGTGGGAGGAAATGGTGCCTCTTGCTGCGTAACGTCTCGAACGGCTAGAAGGAAATCTGCGCAGCGGTGGGCCTCCCCATCCTCCTTCGGGAGGAAAGCGAGGGAGGGGGGAAGCCACGGCTGCATGGTACTCAGAGGCCACGGGCAGGAGGTGGCAGCCCCAGGCGGTGACAAGTTCATAAAGCAGGTGCCTTGACGGTGTATCAGGTAACTGGACCAGCGCTGCAGCTGGCAACGTGTTCCGGGCCATGGAAGCAGGCAGCGAGGGGAAAGGCAGTGCTTGTGTTAGGCTAGGGAGGTTTTTACGCTATGCGAAGCCCTGGTGTCAGGATGCGCAAAGCTGGGCAAAGATACGATTATGCCAACAAATTCCAGAGACTGGCTTCCTCCTATGTCTATTAATGAGACAAAGTAGGTCTGGGCTGATATTCATGGTTTGTACTTATCATGGGGGCTCTAGAAAAGAGAAGATACTACAGTTTTTCTCATTCTTGATCTATGTGCAGACTGAGGGCCCGTTATAAAGAAATATTCAATGATGAATGCATGGCATCAGTCATGGAATATTTCTTCCTGTCTGCTCCAGTTTCAGTGCCTGGTTTAATTTTGAAATGCATTCTTGCAGAGGTATGGATACAGGCTTCTCCCGCATCCTGCGAGGACCACAGCTGTGCACTCACATGCATCATAGTTCTGCATGTCTCATGTATATAGACAAATTTCCCTGAAAAAATCAATTTTCTGGGTTGCTCCCTGTGGGCTGACAATTTTGGCCACTTTTTGTGTTTCCACGAGCACCTTCTGAGTGCCCGTGGGATGCATGTACATAGCCATGCACTGCTTTTGTCTTGCAACATCTACATGAAGTAGCTTATTTTGGAGGTTTGCTTTTGTGAGGGACCTGTGGCTACCTGTGATGTGGTTGGGAACAAGGTAGCAGGGCATTTAGATTCTTCTTGTGTTTCCTCAAGCAGCTGTCTCTTCCTGATCCTCTTGTGTGAACACTAGTTTCCCTGCCTTAATCAAATCTCCTTGCTCGGGTCTTCATCGCTAAACACTTTTTTGCCTTCTTCTCCCATGCATATCTGTGCCAAGGATATAGGAATTCATAAGAGGATAGGTATTTACTAGTTTTCCAGACTGAATGGACACTTAATGTGCATGCTGCTTGCTTCACACCAGAAAAGTATAGGCTTGGGAGTAGGATGTTATGGGGTCTGATTTATCACAGATTCATTTATCATGGGTTCAAGCAGATGGCACGAGGCTGGAGCGGCGGGTGCTCGCCCTCCAGTGCACAGGGCTCTGTGGCTGCAGGCAAGGCAGGCCCACAGCTCTCACCCAGGTCCTGTTCATGGGTGCTGCCTTTTGTGGCTGCTTAATTGCTCCTGCCACAATCCAATCTGTAATTCAAAACTGCTGGTGGGTAGCTCCGCTTTTGGCAGAACAGGAGCCTTCTCTAATCCATGAAATACTTCTGGCTGTTGACTCCATGCATCAGGTTTCTCCCTGCAGAAACCCCAAGGCAGCAGTGGCTGCAGACTTTGTGGACTGTTTTTTTTAACCTTCATTTCTCACGTAGCTACCCCTTGTGAAGCTTGGGGCTGGTCCAAGGAACAAGACTTACCCCTACATTCTTAAAAAACATCGTATGTCTTCTTTTTGAATTATACACCCAAGTGAGCTATAAAGTGAGTAACTGCCATACTCAAGAACAAAGGGGTTTGCTGAGCAGTGATAAATAATAAATTGCCCAGGAAAAATGCATCCCCTACCTTGGGTTTTGTTTTGCTTTGGCTTAGCACAATTTCCACAAAATTTTGGCAATCACGCTGCCATTATCTTTTCATGATGGAGGCCCTAGGAACTTGTTCAGCCCACAGCGAGAGCCCTTTATGTACCTACTAATGTGTTGGTTCACAGACAGACGGAGGGAGGCTGCTGATCTGAATAGCAATCAGATGCCAGCGTACGCTGCCTCTCTACGAGAGCCGTGGACATTAATAATGTCTCTGGGGAATGGCTGCAGCTGTAATAAAGAAAAGATATCTGCAGCATTTGCACAGCTCTCTTCATTCATCCTGATAGGTAGTGAAGTGTGATAATAAGGACTTTACAAAATCTAACTGACAGTCTTGGGGGGGCATTCATCATGGGGGGGAAAAAGAAGGAAGAAACATTTTTTTCTGCTAGACATAGTTGAAACACGGTCATATTTTTAAAAGTGACCCTCTGTTTTTTGGTGGTTTTTTTTTCATACATGAAACAACAGTCACAACATGGTCCTTTCTGAATATAACCTAAGAGGTTTTGATTTGGAGCTTTGACTCTGGAAAAATGTCACGTCACAGGTCTGCACGCACGCTTTAATCCTCCATCCATAACAACAGTCGTGATTAAAGCAAGCTCAGAAAAAATGATTGCTTCTCCTCTGAACGCCCAGCTACAACAAGGAATCACTTACATGGAGAAAAACTAAAACTGGCTATCTGATAGTTTTGACAATGCTTTAGACGAGCTTCTGTGAATGCAGAGTGTCCTGGATCTGGCCCTTTGTGCCTCCAAGATGCCGGGAGCTAAGGGCCAGCCAGCGTATGCAGGCTGAGCACCGGGGACTTGCACTGGTGCAAAACCTCCCAGGGCTTGAAGAGCCGCTCAGCTTCGCAGAGCAAAGCAATACCCCAGGTGCCCTCCTGAGAGCCGCAGGGGCTGAGCTGGGACGCCGTCCCCAGCGTTTCCCTCCCCGGGAAGCGCAGGCAGACGACCATGGGTCAGGTCACAGACAGGCTCTGGGTCTCAGCGTTAAACCACACCTCACAAGGATTAAGCAAAGACAAGGGGAGACTCAAGGCACAGCAAGGCACTATGTTTACAATCTAGTATTTTTCTTTTGGAGACTTTTGGGAACTTAACTTTTTATTTTTAATGATGCAGCAGCATGCACTCATCTCCTTGCTCCAAAGACAAGGGATAATTCAGAAACACCAAGACAAAAGCCATTTGCCAGCTCCGTGACTCAGATCCCTGACTTGCACGGCAGGCATGTTTGAGCCCCAGCAAAGAGGAGGAGATATGTGTCTTCAGTGGCGATTCAAGGAGGTGGAGATGAGAAGGCACCCCCAGGCACCTGGAGCACCGTAAAGTCTCCTTACAGAACAGTTTAAAGTGCCTAAACGCTGGTTTCCATGCAAAATCACCAATTTCCATGAGCAGTATCACTGGGCACCACTAAGAACCTGGGGCAGCTCTGTAGCCTCTATCACTTTCAGCAGAGTAAATGCGAGATGGGAAAGCGCCTGTGGACGACAGAAGTGCCTCTGTAATTAAATGCAAGAAAGTTTATGTGAATACAACGTAAACACGCACAGCGTCAAAACATAGAAAATTTAATGTCTCATAGCAGTGTGGCCAGCTCTTTTTAGAAATCACTGGCTAACTGAGACTTTTAAAAAAAAACCTCAGTTACTGGAGTCTTTTGATTATGGGAGTATCTCATCTTTCACTTCAAGTAACAGTTGAACTGCTAGTCCTTTTGACTGAGTACAACTAACCTGAAATTATGACTTACAGACTCAGAAACTAAAAGACAAATAAAAGGAGCCCTGCGTTTATTAAATTTAAATTTGTTTTGACTCTTAATTCAACTGATGCTTTCAAGGCCAGTGTTGCAGTTTCGTGAACACTTCGGTTTTAGCTCATCTGAGCATCTCACACATGCTCAGTGTAAGATTTTTCTTCACGCAGCAAGTATATGACAGGCGTAAGGGTAGGAGTAATCCCACATGCACATATGAATGCCTTCCTACATTTTCTGAAGATATCAGGAAGGTGGATGTCAAAAAAGAAAGTCCCTAGGCATAAAAATGTCATCGGTTTCTCATACGGGCTGGTTGGTTTTGACTTTTTTTTTTGTTTATGAGAAGCTAAGATGTAGCACTGGGTACATCCTTAGCGCAAGTCACCAGGCTGCCTTTGCGCCACCTTGGGCATAGTCTGGGGCACGAAGAGCTGCACAAAACCAGTTTGAGACAAAATTTGATGCTCTCACAAAACTGCGAAGTGCTCCGCTGGCCAATGCTCCTGTCTGGAGGGCAGCAGCCCTCCACCGCAAATGCTTTTCTTCGCTGTCAACGAGCAATTCAGCGAACAACATGATCCCTCGTCTGCTGGCTCATGTTTGAGTTGGTTCCAACTCCCAATTATCCAGGCTTGGCTTAATTCAGAAAGTATGTCTGAAGCGCTCCACCAGCAGCAGTAACAGCAGCCGGGCAGCCAGGTTTGGATGAGCGCTGTCAGTTGATAGCCTGGCTGTGCGGCGGGCACCTTCTCCCACATTGCCACCAGAAACATCACCTTCCTCTCCACCACACGGGGGGATTTCAGAACAAGTCCAGCAAGGCTTGGGAGGGCGTGGGCGGGAAGATGTTTAAGCCATGGCAAAGGGAGCTCTCAACGGGGTGCCATAGGCAGCAAGCATTACTGAAAATTGGGATGCAAACCCATCCGTCTTGCTTTCGCATTTCACAGCCTCGGAGACCGTAACTGCTTGCAGGATGTGTGACAGAATGGTTGCTATTTGCTTACTTTCATTTTTTTTCAGCGGGTGGAGAGGAGACGAGTAAAGCCTCGGAGCCCCCATGGTTCCGCTTAAATCCGAGCAGATCGCAGGGCTCACGCCGGTGTCTCACTCCAACTAAATGTACCTGCGCCTGTGCAGGTCAGGCGGTCGCCTTCGTGCTTTCGCAGCAGCGCAGGCATCTGTCAGTCGTCCAATATGTGCTTCAGGCCTAGCTTATATATGTCTAACTGATTAATTAATCTCTGTGCAGCAACTGGAAAATGTAAAGTGCTACATAAAAGATAAGTATTACTATTACTAAATCTGTACTCGACGAGTGTGACTTGACATAAAGTAGGAGGTTTTATCTTACTCATTGCTACTATCTGAAAGAGGCCATTGAGAGCAAATTTCTGGAGCGTAATTTATTCTGTAGACATAGTGGGATAAGTGGTGCACGCGAGCAACTTACGCTGCATGCACCATGGGAAGCGCTTTGCTGACAGAATACGTGATGAATTTTTTTTTCACACGTTGCTCCACTACCTGTGACTCAGAGGCTCAAATGCAGGGGCATCAGATGGGTACGCCATGCTCTCTCGGGAAATTTGGACTAATAAATCAATCGCGGCATATGGTTGCAGAGCCCCCAGCAAGACGTGGAGGGTGGGGTGTTGTGGGAGCGTGGCAGACTGTAATGGCAGAGGCGTGACTGGAAAGCAGTGACATTCGGGGTGCCGCCGAGGGGGTGCTGGAGAGAATGAGAGGAGATGGGCGGCGCGACAGCGGCTGATGGCGTGGCTGGAGGGTTGCAGTGCTTAACCCTCTCCGGTTGGGTGTTTTGTACAGTATTCATCAGCTGGGCGGGAGGAGCAAGGGTGGTCGGGAAGGTGAGCTGGGAAGTAATGTGACTGGTAAATACATATATGAACTAATATTTACATCTCATGCACTTGTGGAGAGCCTAGCACCGCAGGGAGTTGATCCTGACTATTCCCTCTGAGCCATATGGTAATAAAAATATTTAATAATAACGATAATAACAGTAAAGAGCTTTGAAAATGGAGAACTCTGTAGGCAGTTATTTTTATTAATAGGAGTATGGAATATTTGTGACTTAATGACTGCTAAATAATTTCAATTGATTTGAGTCTACGAAGCCAACCTGAGCACATACACAACAAATCGTGCTTGTGTTGCTTCAGCAGGAAAATGGATCAGAATTCTGCTCCTGGATAAACACCCATCACTCTGAATGAAGTAGGTCACCCTTATCCAAATACTCACTGTGTCTTGGATCTGAAGTAGTGCAAAACTCTTTTCAACTGTGCTTAATTTGTCAGTATTCAAATAAGTGAAACACAAAAGCAATGAGAACACAACCTTATCAGTTTTAATGGGAAAAAGCAGGAAGGGTGAGAGTTCCTTCTGCTGACATTAAACTCCTGCAGATACCCAGATGTGCCCAAAACTATCTCTGAAAGAACAATGAGATGGTGGTGCTGCACAACCTGAACTCTTTCACTCCCTACCTTTGCAGTGAAGTCTAGCAGCTTAGTGTCTCACTTAAATTCCTTGAATTTGGTCTTCTTTAAATAAAAATATGTGTTAGTGCTGCTGGCTTCTCTTTTGCATTTTTCAACCTTTCACGTTTCTTGGCATCTTTTTGCAAAATAATGAAGGAACCAGTCCCTGCGCTCATGCAGAGAAAACCTGCTCACGTGAGCACAACCTCTGACTTCTGCCCTTGCCCCGGTTTCTCAGTCCCTGTAGCCACAGCCTAACAGCACGCACGTGTTTGACTGCTGTAAGGTATGCCTGAGGGTGTAAATCCACCTGGTTAGTGGTTTAAACCTCACTTTCTTAGTAAGTCAGGTGATACAAGGCTCTGCTTAGGATCAAGATCCCTCCCCTAACAGATGCAGTTTTTTGTTTCAGCCTTCAAAGCTTTCCCTAGCATTCTCTCTGGCTGTTCCTGTTCCTCATCTTCCAGGGTTTCCCAAAGTTGTATAGAAAGTACCTCACTTTTATAGAGGTTTAAGTTAACAAATGATAAATCCAGCCACTGTCAGGTAATGTGTCATAGCCTAAGGAAAAAAGAAAGGTCATGAGCAAACCTCAGACACAAAATATGTGGTTTCCTTGAAAAACCTCAAATGCACCGAGAGAAATTTTTCTTCTTGTGCCAAGCAAGGTTTCTGGGCAAGTTCCTGAGCATCGCTTTCTTGTGGATCTCTTGCAAAGTCCTCAAATCTGCACTTAAAAAATTTAGCTGGCCTCTGAATTCACAGGAAAAATTGTGTAAAGAAACTGTAAGGAGAAGGGGAAAGAAAAAGCCTCTGAGAAAATGTCTCTCTTTTTTTATTCTTATTCAAAGCTACCAAGGGTGTGAGGAAGTGCTGTGTAAAAGCAACAAGAGGGGGCAGAGAGAGTGTCAAATGGAGGCAAATGCAGGGGAAGAGCAAGGAAGAAGGGAATCTGTGCTTCCAGCATCAAACTGGCATGCTACTTCTCACCATATTCCACATTTTTTTCCCTCATGTTAGCTTATTTGGTTATCTAGCTGTCAGCAGCAACGCCACACAGGCTTTGCCTGGCAGACAAAGCTGGTTTTACCAGGGAAAACTGGAAAGAAATTTAGTGCGATCCAAAGTTAGCTGATGCACCAGAAGCCCTGGCATGCTATGAAGATGGTGACCTGGAGTCACTCTAGGGCCCTAGGTGATGAGCATAGAAAAGATGCTAGTTTAACCTGGTGAAGGTCAAAGGCAAGACAGGACCTTAAGAAGATCCTAATCAATGACCTCATTATGCAAGCTCTTGAACGTGATCCTGAAGTTCATGCCAGGGTTTAATACGAAGCTCACTGACTGCATTTAGTTTTAGGTGAAACTTGTGGTATAAACCTCTCGTTCCCTTAGAGAGAAACAGCAGATGTGACTCCAAGCTTCTCAGCCACCGAGGTGGACCGAGTGTTGCCCCCAGGAGAAGCTACACTTGGCCAGGCCACTCCTTTAGCAGGAGGAGATGGGGGAACGCAAGACGGAGAGCAAGGATTGCGGGCTCACTAGTCCCGCTTTTGCCAGCGAGAGGGGATGGAGAAATCAGGCAACTTCTTTTGTTGGGCACCTGTTTTCAACTCAGGTTGCAAAATTCCAGTTTCCACCCATTCTCCCTCCTAGCCACGATGTGTCCGCTTGTCGCGTGCTCAGAGCAGGAGAAGTGATGGGCTGTGGGGGATCACAGCAGGTTTGCTGTCCTCGGCAGCCTCCTGCCCCGTGCCCGTGCCTGCCGCTCATCGCTGCTAATGCTGCCTCCTGTGACGGAGCAGGAGGCAAACACTGAACTCTCTCGGCAAGTGGCTTCCTTGTTCCACAGCCCTGCAACCTTGCATCTCTCCAGATGCTCTTCAAGTGTGTATGCAGGGGAGAGATTTTTAGCTGTCTCAGCATCCCAGAAAATGTTTGGTATTGTTTTTTCTTCTTTTCTTTTGGAAAGTTGTGGTTCCACTTCTTATTTCATTTTTTTTTACAGTCAGTCTCTGTGAGTACATCACTAGCTCTCGGTTTGCAATGGATTGTAACTGTGTGCCTTTACATTAAGGTGCTGTAGAGAGAGATATTTGATTCAGTATCAAACTGTGCAGTATAAAATTATTGAGCAGTCTTATTGAAATAACTCTTTGGTATCTCTTACATTCTGATGTTGGACTTCTTCCATTTATTTCTATATAGTCCTGCATTTGGAAGTAATTTGTGTCTTGGAACAGCAACCTGAAATTATTGGCCAGCACTGTGTATAAAGTAATGAGTGCTAGACGTTTATAAGCTTAGCTGGTTTGTCAGGAGAGTATCAGCTTCCGCTCCTCACCCTATTACCAAAGGTGTTCTGGCTGACCCTACAGTTGCCCCAGAGTTTTAGTCATCTGGAAGTTTTGGCTTCAAAATCAATACAAGTTTCAATTATGTTTATATATCTTCAGCCATAATAGAAAGCAGTGGTCTCTGCATCCATCTGATGTTGGAGGCAACGTTACCTAACAGCTGACAGAGCAGACAGGAGCTCAGCTGGCTGGGGCGTGCTCTGCTGAAATGGATTTTGAGACCCTGAATAGAGCGTTTAGTTTTTGTGCTTCTTTTGTGGTCCATAAAATGGATGAGGTGAGTGTGAAGAGGATGGAGGAAGGCAACAGGGAGAAATATTCCTTCTTCTTGAGAAGCTTCATTTATTATTATTTGCACAAAGCCCTATATTAACTGTAGTTGCATACATGGTAAATAGATGCTGCTATAATAGACACTTGAAAGAGAGTCTGTCTAGAGGTGGAGTTTTGCATCATGCTTGGAGACCTTCCTGATGGCAGATGAGAGAGGCAGGATCTGCTGTAATCCATGCAGTACAGACATGTGCACAAATCCTTATTAGAAAGTCAGAGAAGCCATGCCATGGGCTCAAATGCCCATCAAGGGGAGTGTAGCTGAAGGATTCAAGCGTGACATCTTGCTTTAGCTGGGCTGCTTCCAGTGATATAGTGCGTATATGTTATTTGGACACCACACACCAAAAAAAAAAAAAAAAAGCGTGCAAAATGTGATAATTGGTTCACTTCTCCAGCGTGGTTTATTCAAACTAAACAGATGTGCATCACTTTCCAGAGAAATCTCCATTTCTTGTATTAGCAGTTTGAAAGGCACTTGATGTGGAAAAGGAAATGTTATGAGAGAAACAGATTGGACATTGCTTCGTTATAATTCTCTAAACATATAATAGTCATTGACCTACAAATACTATAGCTATCTCCTTAATAGGGTTTTTCAGTAGCGTAGATAAACACTGCTAGTAAAGAGTTGGCTTCCAGGTTGGTTCTGTTTCGTTTCCTGGACAGATGATGGCATTGTAGCCCTGCTGTACTCCGCAAACCCAGCCAAGGTAGTCCCAGAGCGAGATCTTGATTTGATTGTGCTATGCACGCTTTAGCAGTTTAAGATTTTGCCTTTTGCTTCTCATGTCTTCAGTGAAACAGATGAATGCTATAATAGCAGAACTTTCTAAAAGGAAGACATGAAATTCCTACATTTATAATAAAAAAGTGTTACCAACCTCATTGTAATTCAGACTTGAACTGTTCACCCTGTGCACGTCCAGAAACTCATTCTCTAATACTAGATGCAATGATCTCTGGAGGGAAGTTTTCCATCTGTTTCCTTATGATGTTAAGCTGTTAGTGCTGTTCATTATTTATTACATCTACTGGTGTATGTTAAGCTATGATTTTCGTCTTGTCTGGTATTAAGAATCCGACTTGGTTAGTGTAAAAAAAACCTTAGGATTTGCATATTACACATTGATATTTAGCGTATTTGGGGTGGGGGGAGATAGGGGACTGTAATTGCTCCCAAGCTGCTTTTGTGCTAGCAGATAATTTATATTTAATTCAGTGATACGGAGCTAAATTAACCACTTAAAATGGAGATAAATATAGATGTGCTATATATAGGTGGAATCTGCCACCCATACTCAGATTGAAGAGCATTATCTCTGCTTGATTTCAGTAGGACTACTGCAGGGTAAAATGCCTCTCAATATGAGCAAGGTAGGCAGAATCGGGCCCATGATAAATACGTATGAGTATATATTTCACCTATATGAATGAAAGCGCTTATATATGAGAGAGAGGACTTTTTAGAACATGAGTATATAGTTACCAATGTGCATATTAAGCGAACGCTCACCTGCATATAGTTTATGCTGTGTATTTGCACATCTATTACTGGAAGGTGTGGAGGACTTTGGTTATTGTGTTGTTCTATATAGAATAAATGACTAATTCTCTCTTTGGGGTGAGGAATTGTTCAGCCTGATCCTCTGTTCCTTCACAGAAATTATTAGCTTTTTCTGGAAATAGAATTCTTGTTGAGTTTATCCTATTTCATCGCTGGTTGCATTAAATACTAACAACAGTTTAGGTGTCACAACATAGCTGGGAGGGATAGCGTTTGTGTTATTATTTGCAATTATTGTATCAGGAACAACTCTTTACATTCAGTGTCTCGCTCACAGAAATATCTTAGAAGATGTACAGAAATAAGATCAGTATCTTATTACACTGTAATTAAAGCATCAGTTTGGGCTGTGAAACATTATCTAGATCAGCCATCGAGGTTACTCTTAACAATACCAATTCCTTTGGAATAAATATATGTGTTTCCAAACTGCATAATGGGAAGTTTTAGCATATCATTCTCACATGTAGTGTCTTTTGATGTGATGGAGAATTGTAGATTAACTGAAATGTTCGCTTTCCTGTCATGTAGCTGGTTCTTTATCATAATATAGATGTTATTAAGATAAAATCTGTCTCTCCATATTGTAGTATTATAAAACTCAGAATTAGAAATGCTTTATCATTTCTGAAGAACAAAGACTATGACTGCTTTAAGCAATATCAAAGTCAGACTACCTTTATCAGGGGGGAACATGAAGGAAAGCACCAGTATTTGCCAAAGCATAAGTTAATTCTTGTCAGACTTAACACAGGATGTTTGTAATTACCAGGCAAAATAATCACTGAAAGATAAAACAAATAAGCTTTCCTAGTGCTTTTTTAGCACTTTTATTAAGTGGTAGCAGAAATCACCTACCTGGGAACAAGATTGCTTGATTGTACATCTGATCTTTCAACTTCCAAGTCAGATGCTTATTTGGAGTAAATCAACACTGCTTTGACAGGCCAGTGGAACTATGTTGACCTACACCTTCTAAACCATATATATAGGATACTAGATTGGTAAATATAAAGGTACTATTAAGGTGTCCTGGGCACCAGAAAAAATCTTGTTTTGCACCCATTGGAGATCACTTCTGTAAGACTTCACTCATGGGAGCCATTTTGGAGGGAAAGTTTAGATGCAGTTATTGATAGATTGCAATCTATCTTCTCACAGTGGCATCATCCAGCAATTTTTGGAAAAGGACCTGGAAAAGTGTGGTTAGTCCCCATACAGCCACAAGGCTCTCTTGTAATCCTCCAAACAGATCCTCTGTGCTGAGGATCTCGAGATCACCTCTATAAGTTGTCTCCTACAAAGACCAGCTTCCCTCCCCACTCTGGCATCATTTGCTTTTCAGATGGTTTTAAAGGGAAGTTGTGGTACTAAATGAACAAGGGGTGGTGAAATCAAGCAGTGCAAAGCCAGGAAAATGTTGATGCTGAGGTTATGTATGCAGTCACTGAGTAACCATCAGTAACCGTGGGAGTAACTTCTCATGGCCTGTGAGCAAGGCATTGCAACGCTGATCTACTTGATTAAAATCCGCAGTTTTACTAGATATTTTTCAAGCTATGGGTTTTGTGTTAAAGGAGTCAGAGGCGATGTATGTGGTCTGAGATAGAGCATTGCTGTGATGCCTCCCCAGTGCGTGACGCTGCCTGTTTGCAGGGCGAGCAGGCTCAGGTCTTCTTGACCAAAAATGGTTCTTCGGGGTCTGTCCCAGGCTCCCTTCACCATGGGGAGAAAGAGCTGGTGAAGAAGAGGCTGATTCCCTTGGCTTAAATGCCTGTGTTGGATGAGATGAGTCACTGCCCTTTTTGGGGTCTATTTTTTTTATTCCATTAACTATAAGGGAAGGTCAGAGTGATAGCTTAGAAGGAGACATGTGAAGGTGATAGCTCCTGCTGGAATATAGTCCCAGTGCTGCAGGAAAATCCTGAACCACATCTATCCACACTCTGCTCAGGCCAGTGCTGCAGAAACAACATGGAGCTTGCAGCCTCTCTGCTCTCCACGCCAAGCTGCCGGCTGAACACAAAATTTCATACTGACCCCCACAGATAAAAGGCACAGCCGTTGTTGATGGTCTTCCTAGCATATGTTATGGCCCTGCTGCACCATCATTCTGCAAGCAGCATGTTTGGTCCAAGTCAGTTAGCTTATAGTGGTGCAGTCATCTTCAAGGGTCCTGCCACCACAGTTATTTTCTCCGTAAGTTGGACATGTTCTTTAGTCCTGTCTGGGTATTACCAAACCCTCCCAAGAGCTGGCAGACACCAATACATGCTCTATGTCTGTGTTTCCCCATGCTCTCACATGACTATATCCATAGGTAGTCATATGTCTAGACTATCTAGTTAGTGCTCAAAGGCGGTTCGGACATCTCTGGGTCAGGCTTTCCCACATGCCCAGGCACTTTGGCAACAGCAGTGATCATGTCACTTCAATCATGGCCAATTTCTGGAGCCCTTAAAATTAATCTTTAGTATCAAAGTGAATCAGGTTTTAGTTTAAATGTCTTGTGGTTTCTTTTTTACTACATTTTGATAACAGACAAATGTAAGCATCCACAATTATTAGAAAAATAAAGATTATATAGTATCTTTCACTGTCCTCAGTCTGAGGATGCTTAATACGTCATGAGATCCTGACCATGTTAAATAGGGTGGGAGAGGAGGATGGGCTAGCAGAGAGGGAGTAGCCAGGCGTGTGACAGTAAGGACAGCTACATGAGATTGAGTGTTTCACCTACGAGCAGGCCAAGGAGGCTGAAGGAATTAGACAGAAGTTATCTAAGACAAAGCACTATTGAATGCTCACTTCCTATTTCTTCTAAAAGACATCTGGGAAGACATTTCTGGAAATGAAAAGCCTGAAAATGGAAACCCCTGGCCCACCCTTTCTTCCTGCTGCTTTCTAGGCAGAGAGCATGGCAGCGCATGACCACTGGCTCTGCTCAGGCAAAAAGCTTTGATAACTCTGCGCATCTTCTTCGTGATGGTCTTAGGAGACACATAATTATGTGAGAAACCTGAATGACAGACTCCTTCAGAGCTTCCCAGGGTAATACACTGTAAGGACTTGAGAGTTCTGGATTTGCCAACTATATACTCATGCATATATAAAAAGGTGTGTTTATTTTATCTTGTTAAATATGCTTTTAGCAGGCGGATTACCCCATCATGATAGTAATGCTCTGAAATGGCAACTAACATGGCACTTATGTTCTAAACTCTTATTTTCAGTCACATAACTTTCTGAGAAAAGTAGTTTTTGCACTGATTTATCATGCTCCACCTGGGACCAGACACGACCATTTTGCAGACAAAAGGGAAGTTTTATTAACATCCTTCCAGTCACTTAGCCAATTCGGAGTTGTCTGGCTGAGAAAAAGCCATTTTCACTTTTAAATCCAGCACATAAATTCTGGGGGCTGAGATAACTCCAACTTGTTTGGCTTAAAAAAAGAAAACAACAGTTTCACCTGGGTTGAGTGGAGTCTTCAGCTTTCCCCTTTCTGAAGATGAAATGACAAATTTGGAAGTAACAAAATAGCATCGTGTGTGTCCATGCTCACACATCTGTGTCTGGGCACGTATGGACCAATTTCAAAAACAAATTTGCACAGGCAACATCTTGAACAGGGGTCCCAGGTATTTGAAAGGATCGTAAACACGTGCCAGTCTTTAATCTTCTCCCCCGTACTGCCCCCACACAGAAAGTGCTTAAGTCTGTGCTAAACTGGAGTCTTGATAACTTAAAAGAAGGGACATATTAATTATGAGGGCTGACAAATCTCCTTAGCTTTTTGACTGTTACCTGCGCAGTAGTTGATAAAATGTTCAAGCTACTGGTATAAAGAAGTCAAATAATGATATTGCAGACTTACAGGTTTATCCTGGGATTAATAAATTACAGGAGTCCACAGTGAGTTGTGTTTGAAGGGATAGCAGCTGGATCCTTGAAAACAGATGGCCTTCCTTGTCTAAGTAGGCTTGATCTTGTCTAATCTTAAAAGCTAAGCAGGTTTGGGTCTGAAAGATCCACCAGAGAATATCTGATGCTCTAGGTTGTTGCTTTTCTATAGCAGCAATCGCTGCTCATAATGCAATATGAAATTTAATGAGAATTTTGTAAAAATGAATAAATAAATGAAAAAATTATAACTTGATTTTATGTTCTTTGTATTATTTCTGGTAGCATATTGCTAGAAATTTACTGTGTTCTCAGGATGATAGGAATTTAAGAGAAGCTTCCTTTGCCTTAGTACATGATGCTTTGTTCAAATGGCAAAAAATTACCAGCCTGCTGCTGTGACCTACAGCACAAGTTTTGAGAAAGATTGCTCGTCAATTGGAGAAATTTAAAAATTACTTAAAAATCCCAGATCATCTGTATTTATAGTATTTGTTTCATGAGCAGCATTTTGGGCTGTAGGTTTTGGGGGTTTTTTTGTTTTGTTTTGCTTATTGTTTTGAATGTACTTCTCTTAAAAATCTGAGCTGTTAACACACTACAGCATGACCATTTAATCGCGATCACTTAACATCTATGCACATAATAGTCCAGTTCGCAGCTACCTATTTGCACTCATAACAGAGCTGGGTATGGCCGCAGGAGGCTGCAAGGCTCTGTACAGCTCGTTTCGTGCGTGCCAAGGAAGTCGAGAGGAGGTCAGGTGCCTCCTCCAGCTCCTGAACCATTCTTGGGTGGGCAGGCTCCTGCCAGACAAAATCCCATGCGGTCGTCTTTGGGAACTCGGTTATTCAGCTTTTGAGGAGCAAATTTTCAGCTTATCTTTCTTTTTTTTTTTTTTTTTAAGGGAAAGTGGCAGTTACTGAGCCAACGTTATTTGATTTTCTAAAAAGTGGGATCAGTAGAGATTTTGCCTTTGGCTTTGGTGAGAGCAGCATGAAGCCCTAAGGCAGCTGGGGAGCGTTTATAGGTGACCGCTGTAGCTGGCTGCCGCTGAACGCTGACTGCTCACATGACAAACGCTGGTGTTCAAGACCGATCAGATTAATTAGTCTGTCAGCACGGAAGGATCTGGTTTATAGCCACTTGACTATTTGTTATGGGGTTTTTTCTCTGAGCACTGTTAACCAAATACAAATGCTTGAAAATTGCACTATTCATGAATCAAGTGAATATGGAGAGAATAATTGTCACTTCCCCAAAACGCAACAATCCAAAATGCTTTATATAAGCATATAGGATCAGAAAAATGCTGTTCTTTTCTGGTAATTTATTTTATATTGTACTGTATGATAGTCAGTGTGGTAAAGACCTATATCAATTATAGCATTTCATTACACAGTAGCACAAAACATAACGTTGTATAATAGTTTGCTTGCTCGAGAATAGGCAACTCTATCTCAGAACCCCTCCCCAGAAATCCACAGTTAAATTACATCAAATGCCTCATACTGTTGCAATCAAAAAAAGCATTTTTATAAAATCCAATTGAGCAAAATTAATTACTTCTACATAAGCCAGGTTTCAACAACAGAAAATTTTACAACCAACCTAAAATCTCGTAAAAGCTAATTTTATGCACGTCATAGAATTTCTGATAACAAAATGAAACATTTATCTTATAATAGTTTCATACTGAATTCTTTAAGACAGGCTTACAAGCAAGGATAATATACATGTATTTATATAGATGTATTTCCCTATCCCAAAAGTACGTAAGCATATATAGATGCATATGCACAACATACAAGTACGTGTGTGTGTGTGTGCGATCACGAGTCTCTCCGCAGTGATAGTGTTACACTAGCTAGTAGTTGTTTGCAAGATGTCATACTTAACTTGCATGGGCCTTTATTTTTGTAAATATTTTTGTTGATAAAACAGAAGCAGTTTTTATTAAAAATCCGTGTTCTTAAAAATCATCAGATCATGTCCTCCGAGGTGATGTTGATCAATTTTGTAATTTTGATATAATGAGATAAAGAGGCAAACAATAAAGCAGTAAAACCCCTGAAATTCTCTCTCCATTAAAGAATCTCTTAAAACTCTTAAAAACCTCTCTGTAGATTTCTGTTACAGAAATACTTTCACAAATATTACACAAACTACCAGATAACTCAAGAGACTGATGAAAGCTTACACATTAATAGAGCAGAAGAGTCATGGGTGGAGTATCAAAAATACTCCTTAAAAGTAAAACCTTAAGTTATTTCCTTAATTTTAATATTTATGGAAAAAATCAATATGGACCAAGTAAAGTTATGACTAGGTACTAAACTGTCATCTGATTACATGACCAATTTATAAAGACATTTTTTAACAATAAATTCTTCATGTCTGCTCTATCTATAAAATAAGATATGACAACAGTCGTCTTAGGAGCCACAGAGAAAAAAAAAATCATAGCTATCTGTTTCGCCTCAAAGGAAAAAGGCAGATGACCCTACTGGCTCTGAGAACAGCTGTGACAGTAGTACTTTGCATTTCTACAGTGTTTTTCACATCACAATTTCAAGGGGAAAAAAAAAGCACTGGTTAATGTATCCTCCCCTTGGGTGCTAAGCCTCGTTGTCCCTATCTATGTTTAAGGAAATTTTTGAGTGCTCATTGGAAAGTTTAAATTCCTCTGGCTTTTGGGAACTCGGCTTAAGCTGGACTAGTCCATATGTTCCGAGGTCCAAAGGTCCCACCACTCCCCCCAGTCCAGGTGTCGGAAAGGGTGTGTTCAGCACTTCCGAAAATCAGTCTTCATGAACTAATAGAAAATTAAGACCAACACCACAATTTCAACTCTAGTCAAATTAGTAGAAATAACAAGTAGAGAAAACTAATGCACTGCACCCCTTATTTTTTTTTATTTTTAAATTCATTTTTGAGGCTTCTTTCCAGTGCAATCTTCACTCACTTTGGAGACCGGTGGAAAAGGATTTCAGAAAGTGTCCCAAACCTTGCAGATATTTACTGGTCCCTAAACCTTCCTATGAGACCAGAACGAGTCCCAGCTCACTGAGGCAGCAGCATCAAGTCTTGCCAGAGAGATGAAGACTATGGGGAGGGTGAAGGAGAGAGAGAAACGAGTAGTCTGAGGAAGCAGGTAGGTTTATCAGCCCCGAGTCCAGCTACCCAGTCGCTGTTACAAGCAGTGCGTGGTACAGCATCAACAACTGCATTTGCTGCTTCCCCAAAGGGAGACCTTGATACACTCATTTGTGCATTGGTGGAGTAAGCAAATATTAAAACTGACACATTGTAAGAGGGTTTTCTCAGCTGCACTGAATATAAGGAAAAAAAAAACCTGAAGCTTTGTCAGGTTGAATAAACCACCAGGATGAAGGGAGCAAAGTGATAAAGACCTAGCTTCAAGCTACAGAAACAAACATGAAAACACTTTTTTTTAAAGTGAATGGGGTGTTGGGTCAGCCAGCCACTGTGTCTGAACTATGTTTTTGAATGAATGTGTGATCTTACAAAAACAGCTTCCCTGATGGAAAAATAGGGGGAAAAGCTGTTGCACTTTCTAATGCAAAACAACCTTGAGTGGCAACACCAATACTGGACAATACTGGCATATTCATTTGATCATAGTTCAATTATTTTTGTTTTTAAATAATTGATGCAAAAGCATATAAGTAAATGTTTTGAAAATCAGATTTGGACCTAAAGACGACTATTCCAAAACATAGGTAGCATATTGGAAAAAATGTGCCTGATTTTGAATAATTGGCCTGAAAAATAGAATTGTGCTATTATTCGCTTACTTTAGGAGGGGAATCATCTGTGTGTGTATATATATTTCAGTCTGTCCTATATGTTACCATTCAATTAATTTTTTTATATATGTATATGTGCACCAGTTTTAAATAAAAATATGTATTAACTTCCTCAGTTAATGGCTTAGTTTTTCACTTTCAACTGGAAACTCTAAAACTTTTCCTATATCTTTGGAAGTTATTTACCTAACAGTAGGAAAGTGTAGCACAGAACAGTTACGTTTTCACAGTCTCTCTCTGTGTACTGCTACCCCATAGAGTAGTTATTTGTCAACACTTCACTTTCATAAGAATTTATAACTGCCAAGATCATACTGCCATGAAAGTCAATGAAAAAGTTGGTTTTAATGGGAGAAAGTTAGCCCAATGTTTAGCTTCTTTTTTAAAAAAACACCAACCCAAACTGCCAAATCCTGATTATTTCAGAAATTAGCAAAACTTATAACATTATTTTTCCTTTTTGTTCATGGAATTCTACTGTAGCTCTTTGAGATGTAAATTTGACCTGATGACTCCCTTCTCTGGCTAACTAACACTGGCTTCACCATTCTGCTTTAGGATTATAATTGGCCCAGCTTGCACAGTGAGCTTAAGAACATACTTTTCTCTTAATTGTTTGACTTCATTAAAAAAACCAGTATTTAGCATTGTTTGCCTTTGCTAAAGAGATGAGTAAATTTTGGCGACGTGTTCCAGCAAATCATTTAAGTGGGTTCACACTTTAAAATGTGTGAAAAGCTCCATGGGCTTCTCCCATCTAGGTTATATTCACCACTGTGGTATTTAAATGCTAAACAAATTTATTTCATAACTTTGCTTTCCCTTTCCATCTTTCCTACTCACCTTCTTCTCATTCCCCTCGCACATACTAGGTCTTCCTATGCTTTACTGGGGGCAAGCTCAGTCCAGTAAAGCATTTTGTTTGGAAACCAGCTGAATTTGTATGATATTCTTACAGGTGATGCTGTAGGTGTAGTGCTCACGGGATGCCACGCAAGGAAAGGTCCTATGGAGAGCTGCTGCGTTTTACTGCACCACTCAATATTGCTGGGAAAAGTGGGCAAGTTTTCAGGTTCTCTTAAATTCCCGAGACCTTCGCCCACTTTTCCCAGCGATAGTCCATAGTTCAATACAGGGAATCCCCTTTCCCCACGAGCCTTGTGTTTGTTAGGTTTGGGGTCATTCTGGTAACTCTGAGTCAATTCTGCCAATTTGGGCCAGCCACTGAGATCTGGACCAGCAAGGGTCTCAAGTCCTGTGCCGGTGCAACAAGGCAATTCTTTGAGCTGAAGTCAAGGTGGGCCTATGCTGTGACAGGAGAGGCCTTTCTAGGCCCAGTTCTGCTCGTATTGCTCGAACAAGCAATGATAATGCAGGAGATCTGACCCATAACGCATCTTCAAAGGTGCTGAGAGACCTTTATATGATGTTGCTTTCACAGTGTTCCTTGGAGTTATTATTGGTTCCACCTACACTAATTCACTCTCGCAGAACCTGACCCAGAAAAGAACTAGTCCATGTTTCATCTGACACTATCCTCAAAATTAATAAAAATGAGTGAAGAATAGCTGAAGAGGTTATTTTCTAACATCTACCTTCAATTGGAAAGGGAAATTTCACTTTTTTTTCCTTTTAACTCCACCTGGTATTTTGCCAGGTATAAGTCTTAATTCTGTTCACTGAAAAAAAGTATAATACTGTAATATCTGGGCAAAAAAATTGCAAAGTGGTTAGGCCTTGGAACAGGCTGCCCAGGGAAGTGGTGGAGTCACCATCTCTAAAAGGTGGTATCTAAAAGACGTGTAGATGTGGCACTTAGGGACATGGTTTAGTGGGCATGGGGGTGTTGAGTTGACAGTTGGACTTGATGATCTTAGAGGTCTTTTCCCACCTTAGTGATTCTATGATTCTATGATTCTATGAAAGTGGAACAACCACATCCAGCAGTCTTTACTTGGTCCTTATACAAAGGTCCTTGTTAAAATATCAGTAAGGCAATTTTAAAAGAACCTCCCAAGGTACTGGGTCAAGTTAAGGTATTTTGGCATCCGCAAAATACAGCAGTGCTATGAAAGCTCAGAAAAGGCTGTTGAAGCTTGAGAACCAGCAAGGTGTTGTGTAGGTGTGTTGGTGGAAGAGAAGCATGCAAGAAAGTCTCGCTCGCCTGGAACTGGAAACAGATTCAAAATTGTGTGGGGCTGAGCAGGATCTCAGTAATCTTAATAAGCCTAGAAAAATACTTGCCGTGCTTACCAAGCCAAATTGACCACTGTTATCTCCTGGTTCCTTCTTGTGTCCACTTACAAGATTTAAGTTTTATGCCTACACTTCACTGTTAGGATGGAGACGTGTTTTATTATACTGAAAATTCTCATCAGCAACTATTGCACACTTCTTTTCTCTGGCTGCGTAGAGTGGTCACAACCTCATTGCCTATCCACAGTGGCTAAAGATAGATTATGTCTGCTGCAGGAAAAAACAAATCAGGATCAAAGCAGTTTATTGATTTATTAACAGCACCTAATTAACCAGCAATCAGTGAACAATACTTTCAGGACCAATACCAGCAATACAACAGATAAACCACAGCACTAGACTCTCCCACATACGACATAGCATTCACACGACTTCAAGCACGCCGGCAGCTCCTTTGAAACCAAATCTATTGCTACATCAAGGCCACACAGAACTGCTTTTCCAAATTATTTGCGTTTAGCTCATATAGATTAATTAATTTCTTGAAGTGTTATGACTTCATAGTAACTCTATCCAGTACTATGAAGGTATACGGAGATGCCTAGAATTGAATCCCTCGGATTGAATCCAGATACGGAAGCAAAGCTTTTAGTGCTGTGACCAGCTGTCCCTACGTTTGATCCTGACCCGTAATTCCTCTGCCCAGTTTCAGCCCATTCAAAATGGAACATGAGAAGCCAGCATGAGCAAGGGTTGCCTGTCAGAGAAGCTGATACAGAAACATTTTTTCCTATTTTTACTTTTCCTTGCAAGAGCAACCTTTCAAAGATACTGACCTGTATAACTCCAAGTCCAAGCCACTTAATTGCAGATGCTGGGGTGGGAGATTTTTTTGGAGTTGGGGGTAAGGTTGCTCTGGAAGTGAATGACTTCTGCAGAGCAAAGGGCCAAGGGATGCAAGTGATATGGGGAAATTTCAAATGCATTTTCTTTCATCTTTTTCCCAATAACACCACATGGAATTGCATGACACATCTTCATTTCTTTCTGTACTGGCATAAAACCTCTTTACTCTTCCTTTTCTCAGTCACGTTCTTCTAGTGATGATGAATGTTGTACAAACAGCGCAAGCATAATAAATTGGTTCTTAATTTCCTTCTAGCTGATCTTGGATTTGGCTGGTGGCTATAAGTGAAGTAAATGTACTAGAACAATAAATGGTAGGTTTTGAAAATAAGGATCTGATTGTCATAGCCAAATAGTCATTATGAGTGTTAATCACCAAAACTGAATTCCAGCATATACTTAACTGCACACCTGTCTGACATCTGGAAAATTGAACTAATCCATTTTCTGAAAGGAACTCCAACTTGGAAATCACATTTACACTTGGCAGTGTTATGCCTACTATTGTTACAAATAGCCCTGAAGATGATTAGAATGGAAAGGAAACAAAGGCAATCTCCTTTGTTTTTCAGGCTGTGTATTTTGTGGGTTTGACAGCATTGGGAGGGAGTTATTTGCCTTGTTTTATCAGTACCTAGCTCACACGCGGCACCAAGAGGGCTCCCGCACTGCTTGCCCCAGGCTCTGCAAGCAGATAGTTACAGCATAGCTTTTGGGAAGCCGAAACGGCAGGAGGATCGGCAGCAGGGCTGGGGAGGGGGAGCGACCGGGGACGGAGGAGCAAACCCCACCGTTTGGTGTGGTGCTCCGTCCCTTCCGACCGCCCTTGCCACAACCGAGCGAACTGGGGAAGGCTTCACGTGGTGCCTTTCGAAAGCGTTGCAAACTCCTCTGGAAGATTTTTGTCGTGTTAAAAAGGCCAATTTGTTAGTGGCACTGTTTCAAAATCTTCAGGTGAGTTTGTCCATCTCGAACAAAAAAGAAGAGAAATACATTTCATCACCTAGAGCTTCTCAGGACCCCTCTTGAGCCCACCAGCATCCAAATTCAGGTTTTGCTGGCAAACCATAAAAGTAGTGCCCAAGACTCAACATGCCAGAGATTAAATGCACACATTCATCTTAATGTGAACTCGTCTTACAGCAGCTACTTTTTATTTTTTATAACTGCTAATTCTTCTCTCTGTAAATAAAACAGTATCCCTTTTATCACTAGAAGTGACAGTTATTATAACATAATGTTGTATTTTCTTCCTTAAAAAAAACCTAGAGAATCTTATGGGCCGATGTATTCCATATGTCTTAGCTGTTTTGTCATAATAGTAGCAACTAAAAAAAATTACACATTACAAAACCTGAATCAGGCAACTGATTTTAATTTTGGATTTTTTAGTCCTCTCATAATGTGTGATTGAAAGTTTGTGAGGTGCTCAGTGTGGTTTATAAAACCCTGTCAAGTGCTTGTAACTTTAGCAAAGAAAGACTTCTTAATACACAGTTTTTAATGTGAAATTACCATATTTTCAGTTAGCAAGAGAGGTCTTTTTCAGCAGCTAAAATTAACTGTTGAAAAACGTTGGAAATGTGCATGGTAATGAGTTCATTCCTGTCAAAATGAAATCATTAATATTAATTTCTACCCTCCTCTGAATGACTCCTGCACCATTTTTCAAGTTAGAAAAGAAGTTAACGAATTTGCAAGACCGTTTCCTGCCATACAGGGTTAGCAGGTCTCCCACCACCAGCAAAAGACTATTTTAAGTCTTGACTTCTCCTTTGAAAACTTCTTACTTCAGTGTTTAACGTTTCCTCTGATTATTTACAGACAAACCCATAAAAATTTCTGTGAGCCTGTTTACTTCTAAAATGCATAGGATGTGCAGACCTTGAGATTGCCATAAGATGGTCTTCCAAAAGTTTTTTTTTACCAGCTAAGTAGAGCAATACATCTCAGTTCAGATCGTTCCCAAAGGACCTGTTTTCACTGAAGTCAATGGAAAAATTCCCATTGATTTCAGCATGGCTGGATGAAGTCCAAAGCTCAGACATTTCCAAGAGGTCTCCAAGTACAGCAAAAAACCAGGAGGATTTGAAGACTCTTGATTCATTAGAAGATTTCAATAGGTATTTAACCTATGCTGATTTAATTACACTTAAGAATAAAACTAAATATAAGCATGAATTTAAATGTCTTCATTTAAAAGTTCTATTTATTTTTAAAAAATCACACACCATACTACAGCTGCACTTACCAAGCAGGCAGGTGACATGGAGTGTCAGTGAAAATAGCCCTTAACAATAAATAGGTTTCGTTTCTGTGTTAAAAAGTACAATTTTAATCCTATAGTACATCATAAAACTTTTAAAGCATGGCATTAACAGTGGTATCTTTTCAATTCAAAAAAGTCCTAGTATTTTTTACTGGATGTATCTTGTTGGCTTTTGTTTTAATTCGGGGGGAAGGGGAAATGATCAACTTTTATCCTCATTTAATGTTAACTAAATATTCCTTAGCTACTGAAGTGACTTAATGACATGAGTATGTGGTCTTATCAAAGTCCCATTATTGTTCTGACAGTATCTCATTTGTATGCAAATCCACTTGCATGCAACTTATTCTTTGGCAAACGGTGCTAGCAAGCCAGCAAGCGCCGCTTTAATTATGTGCATGTCTCTGCGCTGTATATTTGTTACTGCATGGGAACATTATGCTGCTGTAGCAACTACTGTACCTTATATCATGCTTATGAACAGTGGTGCAGATCATCCAGCAATTTTTATCGTGAGTGATAGACATGCTCTGTCAGTCGCTGTCACCCAAGGGTAATCGCAATACATGAAGAGTCCTTTTAAATAAAATATTCATGGGGCACTTTTTTGTGATGTCCCATCTTTTTCATAATGATGCCCACTGGGTATCTGTTCAGTCGACGCCTTACCTTCTCTTACTTTGCGTATTCTTGACCATTAAGAAAAAAGAATCCCGTTAGACACAAACCGAAGGGGAGACCCCGGGGAACCTGTAGGGTAGAGGACAGCTTCTGCTTAGCAGACGCAGGCTAGCGTCAGGGGACGACATGTGTCAGTAGGTGTGCAGTGGGGGAGAGGAACCGGGTGTGTATGTATACCCGAGAGTGGGTGTCTACCCAAAAATAAGGGGACTCTGCTAGGTGATGTACAGGACCCTTTCCGACACCCCTGAGAAGGGCTTCCCAGGAGATGTGGTCCTTTGCCATATTCCCGCAGTCTCCAGGATGGGGGTGGCAGTCCCTCTCCTCGAGGCCCTACAGGCAAACCCCTCCTTCTCTGGGCTTCATCTGCTCGCAATATAAAGCTAACTCTGCTGCGTGTCGTGAAGCCAGCTCAATCACTTGTGATACAATCCATGCTGGGGGAACGTTCTACAGGGATGAATATTGTCAGAGCTGGAAAAATGGCTTCAGAACTGCACGACTGCAGAAAAAAAAGGAAGGTGTCAATGTCCCAGCTTCGAGCCAGGAAAGTTTTATTATGAATCATTGGAGAAAAAAAAGTGAATCTATCAGAAGCATAACGATGCAAAATCAGACAGCAGAAATACAGAGGCATAGAGAAATACAGAGGCAATGTCCTCCTCTGAACGTAGCCTCAGCTTATATCGTTAAATGTATGTGGATGTGACTCTATAGCACATCTACGTGCGGTGCTGCGGTTTGATCTATTTAGGAAGACAGGACTGGAGGAGCTGCCTAGGTCATTATCTCCAGTGCTCTGCAATTGCTTACAACCTTGTATATGTTTATGTACATCACTGTGCATGGGAATGATAAAATCTGCATACCTACAAAGCCACCTACACCTAGAGAAACATTTTCCGGCAGCTGGGAAAGAGGGGCTCTAGTCAAACAAGACAACAAAACTTCTGCATTTACTAATAAACCTGACAAACTGATTTATGGCTGTTTTTCTTGCTGTGATTTGTTGACAGATTGTTCTTTATGCAAAAATTACCAAGGTTTAAATCTGTATCATATGGCCTCTAATTCAACTGACAATATGTTACCAATTAAATTCCGCTTAAGCTATCATCAACTAGCGAACCACAGACTGTGTTAAAGAGAATGACAGTCAGATAGCCAGTAAAATCATTTGTGCCATGATTCTGAAGGCTGGCTTATAAAGGAGGGACATTAAATAACTATAGGAAAGATAAAAAGATCTTTTTTTTTTGCAGTGAAAATGAAACTGTTGCTGGTTTTGCATTTAATGCATCTCCTGTTGGAGAAATAGAGATGGGATTCCTGTCCTTGGTATCCCATACTGTTCTCACGTGCAGGGTCAGTGGCTAGTGGGAAGAGTATTAATGAAACATAACCGTTTGCCCTTTCATTTAATCTTAAATTACTCTTTGGCTCGATTTTGGACCTTGCTCTTCAGTATTGTTGTTTTCATTTGTAGGGAAAGGATGTATTTACTGCCAGGCAAAAGAGCTGATCCCATGGAAAAAAGAAGGCGTTTCTAAATGAGTTTCACTTCCCCAAGTAATTTTCTTCTTCACTAGGTGACAGAAGGGCCCAGCACAGAGAGTGACATTGAGCATCATAAAGAAAAATATGGGTCCTCACTCCAAATATTGACCTCAGCAGCGCACAGCATGGCGCAGGGCATGATGCCTTCCTTTCCGAATTCACACAGGCAACCTCACCCGGAAACGATGCATTTTAAATGTTGCCATGAGATAAAAACTGCTACGCGTCAAGGACTGTGAGAGCTAAAAAAAAATACATGCTTTTCTGAGCAGCCATTAGCTGGGTTTGTTCCAGGAGAGGTGATAACTTCCTCAGAGCCAGAGCTCTGCGGCATGAAGTGGGCTGAGGTCGGCTCACGTGGTGCAGATGGCTGATTAGCTTTCTTGGCTTAAACGCGGTAGTGCCAAAGCATGGGGCTTAAACAGTAAGGTGGGAGCTTGTCTGTAAATGCTGCTTTGTATGGAGCTTCCTGCTGTGAGTTTTATCTGTCTTCTTAATCTCAGCTTTAATGTTGTGGCTGTGTATTAAGTGTATGTGTGCTCCAGAGAATGGGTAGTAATCTTTGTTTAGAAAATAGAGCCTACCACTATTAACCCTCGTGAATTGAAAATTTACTCCTTTTCCCACTATATCATCATCGCAGTCATTATTTACTTAAGAGCTTTTTAATGTTTTGTTGTCTGTACTGATGACTGCGGTGTCCTAGGCAGGGACTAAGATTTGGGATCTCATCGTGAGGTGTCTCTAATGAATGCTTGAACTCCCCTTCCTTTCTGTACATTGCAATACAACATCATAAGCCAAAAATACCCTACTGAGAAGCAACTAAAATCATAACACTTTCAAAAATACAAATATCCCTCTCACCGAAGATTACAATGTAAATCAGGCATCTATTATTTCTATGTCAGTATAATAATTTAAAAAGAATTTGCACATGATAAGAGGCATCCTCTAAGGATGACAAATTAGGCATAATAAAACAGTTAGGAGAGAAGATGAATAAGAAGGCATTTGGGGCAAATCCTCTTCTTCCTCCGCAGTCACGCAAATAAACAGTTTGGGGGATATACATCCCTGCTTCCAACACGATAGCCAGTCTCGGAAAGGCTGTTAGAGATCCCATCAAGTCCCTTGTCCCAGCTCTCCTCCACAGAAAGGAAAGAGGGGAGCAGCAAAGTCTTTGGTGCCCACTCCGCGTAATGACTTTGTGGTGACGAATGTGAGGAATTGCACTGCCAGCTTACACCTCTCCTTCCTGGGATGGCACGCTGTGCTTGCTCTAGGGGTGGCTGGGATGGAAAGACCCAGGGTAGAACACGCTGCCCCTCCAGTCAGAAAATTAATATAATGGTTATGTACAAAACTAGATCTATGCATCTGTAATGTCTACATGCATTTCTGTGAGGTCTTCATCAGCTCTTGTCTGTGCAGGAATATTCTGGTGTAACTCAACTGAACTCAGTTGAACTACTTCATGTGTGCTCCTGTCTGAAGTAAGAGTCAGTCCCTGACCCGATAAACTCCTTCATGCGTCAGTATTGTCAGGATGTAGTGGTTTTGCCTGGTTTTTTAATCTTGCCTGGGCATCTGCATGTGGTGCTGGAGAAAAAGGCAATCCCACAACATCAGGTGAAGCCTTTGCCGACTGCTCTGCTACAGTACGTTTGTCAGTGCTTTCTGCTGCTCTGCCTTCTCATCAGAATTTTTTCCACATTATTTTATAAATTGCCTTGCAGACTATGTGGGAAGGCAGATCACTTCTTCTGAAGTTAGTCAGAGGGGATGTCGCACCAGGAACAAGGGTAGCTTTCTCTTCTCCATTTGCTCTTTAAGAAGCTGACACTGCAGTAGCCCTGTAAGCCTCAGGTCTCTGCAGCCTGACTCTACAGGGTCTGGCAGACTGCACGTTGCCTCCGGGTTTCTGTATCTGAACTGCTGGCTGTGCAGGAGTAAGATCCAGGATCCAGGACCTACTCCTTGTGTACCGCCCTGCCCCCGATTTCCCCTCCCATGGAGAAGCTCAGCATCAGAGTGCAATGTTCATTTGTGGGGGAGAGGGGAGAGGAACAGCCACCTCATCTCAGTGCAGATAGTGTTTTATTATAGGCAAGACGAGGACAGGATGGAGAAGTTATAGACCACTTCTTCTGAAGTGCTGGGTGGTCTCTTGGGGATCATGTGCAGCTGATGTAAGTCATGGTAAACTGTTGTAAATCAGCACATCCTGGCCCCAGGATTAGCCATAATGGTCCCTCTGCTGACCCCCATCTCAGCACAGCATGGGCCCGGCATAGCCCTCCATTCTGACTCTGGAGGGGAATGCGTCTGTTGGGCTGCTGCTGCAGTGGGACATGTAAAGACCCCAATGGAAACCTCCCTCCCTGGCTGTCGTACCCCATGCAGGGGCTCTGCTTGTTGTTGCAGAGATTGCCATGGTCCTCCCTACTCCAGGTCACTGAGAAGATGGCAGCTCATGGTTTTTAATATGCCGGATTGACAGTGGACAGTACTACAATTTAATTTGAATGCTTAGGAATACAAGATTGCCACCATCCACTGTGATTACAGAGAAGTGACATCGAAACACCAAAACTTCAGGAATGTCTTGCTGTCTTACATAATAGCTTTTTTCCCTCCTTGCTTGATTTTTCAGATGAAACTGAATTTGTTGAGAGGCTTGCTGGTGGTGAATGTGTGTATTAGTTAAACATAACAAACAGCAGGTTGCATGGTATTTTGCAAGGTTTCCCTTCCAGCTCTACCAGCAAACAACAGAGATAACCGCTGCCTCCCAAATTTCCATGCTCTGTTTCTTTCTGGGCCCAGTCCAACTAGCACTCAAGCTGGTTGGGAAATTGCCACTGATTTTCATGGACTTTGGACTAGTCTCTTTTAAGAGAAAAAAATTAATCTGTACCAGAGATGGACAATTACCTAGCGGCATCTGAGCTCATGTGCACATAGAATGGATATAGGGAAAACCGAATCTGCACCATCTAAAATGGTGGCACCACCTAGTCCCCAGCCAGTATGTCTGCTACATTTCCTAATTTATGCAGTGATTTAACATTACAGTGGGTCCAGCTCATTGAAGCAAATTTATATGCAGGAGCACTATTTTAATCTTAGACTTAAAATAATTTTAATTAATAATAGCTTCCTTTTCCAGTCTGTCAACATATCTCCACCTCTTGGCTTTTTAAGAATTAAAGTAAATATAGAAATAAAAATATTAAATTATTACCAGGCAACCAGAACAAAGAAAACATCAGAATCCTCAAGTCTAGAGATGCAAAAACGGCCTAGAGTTTTCAACTCCGTCCTGTCCACCCAACGCAACTATAGCTGGTTCCATCTATTTAAAGCTTGCTAATTTAACTAAATATTGAAATGAAATAATGAAAATACTATAATAGACCATCTCATCCTTTATTCTTTCAGTCTCTCAGGTGCGAGGTTTCTTTCTCAACCTGCAACTGCTAACAAATATCACCTTCATGACTTTGCCTGTGGCATTTATCCAGCTACTACTATAATTTTGCTTCCTCTTCACTGGAGACAGCTGCTGTATGCGCATAGCTCTTCTGCAGCATGGTAGGACATTATCGAAAGGCTTGTTGCTGATGCTAATGGAGCTGGTCTAGCTGCTGACACAGAACATATGGCTTTACGGGATTTCAGATCTAAAATGCTGACCCACTTTTCGGAGCAAGGAGTGTGGTGTGTTGGGGGACAGAGCTCAGCCACCTCCTTGCTGTAGGAGAGTGAGAGATGTACAGGCTATTTCACCCCCTTTGGCTCAGAAGGGAAAGTTAGCAACTCTATACTTCCCTCCTCCGACTTAAAGAAAACAAACCAAAAAAAGTTGTGTTGAGAAACCACCATGCCGGTTTCAATAGGGTTAAAGTTTCCCCAGCAGTGTGCCTTTTGGAGGCTTGGGTTTTTTTAATATTACTTGGATAAAAAATGGATGAGGATAAGACATGCATTTTTCTTTTTCTAAGGATGTACTCATTTAATGGTTAAACTTGAAAAGGGGCTACTAGAAGCATCCTGAATTACAGTTTAAATGAGTTTAAAATTCCAGTTGCTTATAGCTTCAAAAAAAAGTGTCTTAAACCAAATGGTCTTGTTGGGGTGATGCATGGGCAAAATGTAAAATGACACATAATGAAATAAAGTAATTTTATTTGCAAACCTGTTTGAAAGGCTGGTACAGAACATAACGATCCAGCAGAAGCAGTCTGGCATTTCTCTTGGTGTTCTTCTGCGGAATTATGTGACCCAAGAAAGAAAACATTAAGATGTTCTGATTTCACCCTATAGGACAGAGAAATACACTTTGGTTAATGCTTACCATAATTCTATCTACTTGGCTCAGACAGTTATATTTTTATGAATCTTACGTTACTTTCTGTCACCCTCTAGGCAACAATATAGAGTTATTACAGTATAAAGGAAAATGCTTCCTGTTGAGCTTATACTTGAACAAGTCTTAACCAAGTGGAAGCTCTTAATAAAAGGGTAAATATGCTAAGGAATAAACAGGTAGAGTGAATAAAAAGGAATACTGGCTTTATGGATGCTCAGGTGGATGGCATAGACCAGCGAAACACAGAAAACTCTAAGGTAAAGCCGACACGCTAAGCTACATCAGAAATCTGAGGGAGTTAGAATTTTGTTAAGTGAATTTAGTGCTCATTAAGGGATTTGCAGTGTCAGCATTATAAAGCAAAGTCCTCTCTTGCCCTCAGAATCAGAACAGCACAGCGCAGCAATATTAATTCCGCGGCCGTTCCCTTCTTGGCCTCTCCAATAAAATTGTTACCCAGGGACCCAATTGTTCGGCACTGCTTGGCGAGTACCTCCTCACGAGGAATTGAGCTGAGATCACCAACTCTTTTAACGTGGCACATGGATTGTAAGGCCCTGTGCCACAGCGGGCTTGAAACACAGACAACTTCCACCTTTACTTTAAAGGAAAATATTATGAATTACTCTTGTTGCTTTCTTTAAGTTGGTCTGTGCTTTATGTCTCCCTGAAATACCCACACAAATGGTTTCCTTCTGCTTTACATCTCTCTCCCATAATTTTTTCCCCTTGTTCTCAGCCCAGTTATTTTGAAGTTTATTTTGCACAGCATAGGAAATAGCCACAAAGACTAACCAGACTTAGGAAAAAATATCAGTGTGTAGGTTTTCAAATGAGTTACATGGAGCACGCATCTAGTTGTACAGAAAACACTGATGAGGTTGAAAAAACTGTAATTGCTCTCTCTGTCTGTGTATCTTTCTCTCTTAGCCGAAAGCCAGCTAGATATAGTTTTCATTCTACTGGAAACTCTTCGTGAGTATACAAGTATATTGCAAACCCTTTTTCCCTATGGCCCCATGTGGCTTTTTAAGCCAAGATATTAAGCCTTCCCCAGCCTTACCTTATCCTTTCGTCCAGACATTATTCAAAGGTACAGCTGACTTTCTAAATTACATCATATGTAAGTAGATTTACTTTTCCTTTTCTGCAGATATAGTTTAATTTCCTTTTCCAATTTGCATGGTTGCACACTCATAAATTTTAAATATATTTAACCTCTTTCAAAAGATCCTTTGAATTTCTCTAAGGTCTGTGCCCTTTAAGTTGGATACACAATCTTTTGTACACAAAAACCCCACTAAGACGTCCAGAAATATTGCTTTAAACACCTTACTGCCTTTCCAAAAGGCTCTCTTTTTCCCTTATTAAATAAAACATTCCCCTGGATAACGCTCCCGGTAGCCCAGAAACAAGGGCTTCAGCTGAGAGATGTTTACATGGCTTTGCTGAACACGCAGTTCATCGAGTGTGAAAATAGTGAGGGAAGGTTGGATGGGCTGCTCCGGACCCAAAGAGCAATCCCGCAAGCCCAGGGACCAAGCAGCGCCCGCAGCTGCTGGAGGAAGGCAGAGGAAACATTTTGACACAGCAGTGATGGACTGGCTGACTTGCACCCATGGCAAGTCCTTTGTCATCTCCTGAGGCATTACCAATTGAAGAAAGAATCCCAGCCTAAACTGTTGGGTTTTTTTTGAAAGGCCTGCTATTTCTGAATAGTCACCTTGTCACCAGGTAGATCATTACCACCATCATCTCTTGTTCCTCACCATTAGATACCCCTTTCTAGGAGTAACCCCCCTGGGAAGTCCAGATCCACACCCGCTTTCCTACCGCATGATGCTACCGGACTATTTCCTTGACTCTAACAACCCTTGCCAAAGAGCAGGAGGAGGCGTGGGAGGCAAAGGACCTGCCTCCCAAGCTGAGGACTTTCGCTTGGGTTTGGAGAAGAGTAGCTGCCAGGGACTTGTATTCAAGCCGGGTGATGGTTGGGATCAATTTGGGTGACCTGTCTGGGACAGCAAGTTGGGGGACAGCCCCTTTTAGACGCCAGGGGAGATGACCTGGGGACAACAGCAGGCGACAACAGGCCGGCACAGGTATGTGATGTTGGCCATACCCCTGTCCCCACTCCATGGCCCGCGGCAGGTCTTGGCTGCTGGTACCTAACCCCAACTCACAGCAGCACCAGGAAGCACACGCTGTGGTTCTTCAGCAAGCACCACCTGCCTCTCCTCCTTGTTCTGGTTTGTAAATGTAATTATCCTAAAATGTTTTATATATATATATTTATACATAT